>OX438531.1:28405436-29005436 GCA_949316355.1 Bruchidius siliquastri
AAATACAGGGAATGTTTAATACGGTGTACATGATAGTTCGGTAATTATTTTGTATTCTATGTAATGCCATCAATGATTTAACATATCATAACAATGAGAATTTCACAGCTTGGAACCTCGAATAACAGCTAGTGTGAAAGAGCTGTCTGACCTTCTGTCTGCCATCAAAGGAGGTGGTCATACGATTGGAGCTGCACAACCACCTGGAGCTGTTGCAGCTGAAGCTGACGAGGTAAATAGATTCATATCAAAACAAAAGAAATTTATAATGCATATCTCATCTCTAAATCGTCACAACGTTTGCTAAATATGATAATTTTGTGGCGCAATTCGCTTTATTTATAAGATTCATCAAACTGTCAAATTGACGCTTAACAATAACTACCCAGGTGCCACGTCAACTACCTAAGTCCAGGCACAAATATAAAATTGAAAAATTGAAAAAGTTTTCGGATCTACCGTTGAAGTAAACATAATATCTGATTAGAGCGCAGCAAAGACTAGACGTCATTATATTTCAATATACTTTCAAAATCCGTAATTAATATCTTATATAATTATGCAGATTAGGGATGAAATAACTTATATCAAGTTTTATGTTTATCCTGAAACTTTGTTGGCTAGTTCACACGTAACCTAAGGAATCATTATGAATGGTCATCACAAATGACAAGTTATTTCACTTGAGAAACTTTGTTCAAGAGTTAGTAGTAGTAATCGTAATAATTTTTATTTACACCTAAAACATACAAGAAAACTGTCTGAATCAAAAAGTGTAACAATTTTCGTCTTTTTGTCTTCAGGTTTTGCGACCACTAATGGACCTTTTAGATGGTTCCCTATCATTATATGCACAATCGTGTGAGAAAACGGTACTGAAACGCTTGTTAAAAGAACTATGGAAGATCGTGATGAGGATACTGGAGAAGACTGTTGTGCTTCCACCCATGACTGATAAAACGGTAAGCATCTTCAGTAAGAGGTTTTGTCTACAATAGGGTACTTGCAAAAAAAATATTGGATAATGCATGAATCGTACACATCATATAATATGAATATCTTTTTTTTCTCAATATATCAAGGCAAATGCTACAAAAACAATATCTGAAACTAATATAGTTATGATAAGAAATTGTGTGACAGACAAATTGCTCACTTTTATCTTAAAAGTCTTGTTTTCATATGATATCCATCATGTAATATAGTTAGATGTTAAGTGTATGCCCTCAGTATGCATAAGACCTGTTATAGACATGCATGTTTTGTCTTTAGCCTAGACTCGTCAGTATAGCCTGGTGGTCTAACTGTAGAGAGCAATTGGATGATATATCCAACCATCGCGCACGGTGGCGCTGCCCATTGGCATCTCACGAAGTCAAAGTCCTAACACTGGGACTGCCCTGAAGCGACTACAGACATCTGTCCACAAGGGTGAACTGACAGCGAGATCCCATGTTATTCGTAAACAGTTTCTGACGTGAATAATGCCGAGATAACAAAACATCGTAATATAATGTGAATTATAGTCATATCTATACCAGACACATAATTGTGTATATCTGCGGGTTTGATGATTCCGCAAATCTGTTTACAGATGATGTTCAAGAGTCTGACAGACAACGCCAAGAATTTAGCAGCGAACACCAAGATTGAAGATATGTCACGGCTGTTTAAGAATCATATGACTGGCAAGCAGGACGTCAAAAATGCTTTGAGTGGGGTCATGGATATATCAAAGGTATGTTCGTAATCAATATAGTTAAATAAAGTTCAGCGAAGTCGCAAATGCGAATTCCACAATCTGTTCAACGAAACTACACTGAAAACGTGTTGCTACGCATAAGCGAACCAGGTATATTGATCACAAAAGTTTTCGGATTCGAGATGTTAGGTTTATTTTGTGAGATTCTCATTCATATGCATAAACAAGCAAGGTATTATGATCGTGAATGATTTGGAATCTGAGGTAATTGGGTTTGAGGTCGTTTTATTATGTATACATTATGAATAGCCATATCGCTAATTTATTTTCGTGCCTACATGACGTGACGAAGTAATCACCAAAATCGCATAACGCGAAAATTTCCTATCTATCTGTCGGACTTTCTGTAGCTTTTTTAAATCATGCAATCTCAGTAACAGGTGCTACGATTTCAAATTTGGAAACGGATATGATGTGAGCATAAAGTAGGTTTTAATTGTTCCTATCTTTTTTAATATGTGCATTCGCGAGACTATGGCAAAACAGAAAATGAATAGAGCTTCTCCATACTTATATCATGGTAACGGATCTGTTTCTAATTAGCAGGATATGGTAGAGTACTGAGGCTATCTTCTTGACTACATTTTGTATTGTGCTCTACCAATTTAGTTTAAAGGCCTGTTTCGAAGTCAGTGAAATCGACTTAAGGCATTCCTAGTCTACGTGCTATGTTTTCTTGTATCTATGTATGGTTGTACCCTAACTGGGTTCTAGGACTTCGAAAAGAACCTTTCACCAAAGCAGTGTGCCGTTCTTGAAGTCGCTCTGGACACCATCAAGCAATACTTCCATGCTGGAGGTAATGGACTGAAGAAAGCTTTCTTAGATAAGAGTCCCGAGCTGCAGAGCCTCAGATACGCCTTGTCTCTGTACACTCAGACTACGGATACGCTCATCAAGACCTTCGTCACCACACAGATCAATGAAGGTGAGTTCTACGATTAGACTATGTGTATGAACATTTTGTTATTCTTACAGTCTTGGAAAATTCATTTGATGCTTTATAGTCAATAAATATGCCAATTTTCTTGTCTCATAGTAAAATCAGGTATCAACATGTTATAAGATACGTTTCCTGAATCAAGAAAGGTGTAAGAAAATTGCGCTATTCCAAGAATACACAATGCTTGAACTGAAGATATAAACCAAGCACAAATTAAATTTTGGTTTCAGAAACGATCACCTTTATATGTTCACACATTTTTTTGTGTCAATTAATAAACTTTTATAGTTTTTTCAATAGCATTACTGGGAAATTGTATAGTCGCCTAGTAAATAAAGTTAAATAATTTCTAACGAGACACATAGCTTGATATGTACACCCGTATTCTATGTGTGGCCACCAACTTTTCCACATAATCTGATTCGTTGAGTGCTGAACTTGTGCTTTGTGAGTTATTCATTTTTTTACTGCAACTACGAGTATTGCATTTATTTGATGTTCTGTAGGTATAATAGGTATCATTGAAGTAATAGCAATAAAAATAAACGACTATCTTCACAAAGGAATGACCAAAATCTTTTTATCTACTATTAATTTGTCAGTGTGTTTAATCATTTCAAAAATGAAATCTTCAGAATAATCTGCTATTTGCATTTTAACTTTTGCGAAATAACGGGTTTCATCGCAATCGTCATTTTTGGGTATTAATTAAATATAAGGGAAACTTATTGAATAACGTTGAATAAACGTAGAATATCTCGCACACATGTTAGCAATGAAAATATAAGTAAAAGATAAAACATCACATAATACGGCAATTCCATTTTCTTTGATCCAACGAAATCCAACAAGGTTCATAGAAAATAGCTGTTACCAGACACTTTGCAAACAGCTTGTGTATTGGATCTATTATATATCACACCAGGCTACACTCATATATTCACAATGAACATGTCCCAATCTATAGCCACTTTCACTACCCACACACATACATTGACTTTGGTATTCCTATTTCACCCGAAAAGTACCACTAAACAATGCGGAGACGATGATGCAAAGACAACTGTCGAGTCGAGATGAGTCTGACACAGAATCGGGATTAGAAGCCTTAGAAGAGCCACTGAAGGCAAAAAAGAAAAAAGAGATGGAAGTGAAGCAAGGTACAACTGGTCGCCGGATACTTAGAGCGATCCAGGAAGACTTTTCTCATATGCTGCGTTTAGGCAGAGGCAGATTTGCATAATTTTCAGTTGCACAAACTTAGAATTCCGTTGGTTGTTGGATACAGTCATTTTTAAAGCTGTTGTTATGAATATATCCAACCGCAAGTACGATTAGAGTTAGATCATACATCTACGACATATAGTTATGTTTAAGCTTTGACCTGAGAACCGTACATTAATGCTATCTTCTATCTCGCTGAGACAGTTGGACCACATTGAAAAATAAAATACTAAGTTCAAAGAATATCGGCCCATTTCTTATGTTTTTTTTTAATCTCGGGTGAGTTCGTAAATTTTCTTAGTTTAGATATTATAAGACCTTTTTTACTTTAATAATGGTTACAAAACATTTCGTAACCTATAGTAAAACCTACAACGCTATCAGGTATTTTTGTCAGGCCAATAAATTCAATGTTTGTTGTACAATTCTTAGGATGTTATCAACGCAACTAAGACTATAGACAAGAAATTATCCTTAGACCCTAATTGGTTCATATACTCCTCATACTACTCAGTGAAGCTTCATTCCGGAATTAAAGAAATTGAAAAGTAAAAGCCGATATCTGATTGTATCCAACTATCAAATAGATTATTTAAAATGCTATGATATATTTCGATTTTAGAACGTTTTTCAATGCAGCAGAAGTACTTACAGCTTGCTAACTAGATATTAGTATTATTTTTTAAAGCAATTTGCGCTATTCACGCATAAAGCTAGTCATAGTTTTATTATCAGTGTGAAATTATGAGAAAATCTATCATACAAGTGAAGGTATTTGTAGATGAATTTCACGTTTTGCCCATATACATATTAGGTAAGATTAACTGACCAACCATTTTCAGTGAGGTGTTTCAGGACCACAAGTATAGTGATCACCCGTTTAAATGCATGACCACATGTTCGACATAGAACTTTTTATTTCCACCATACATACTTCAATCTAGCCTATAGACGCTACACTGACACATTTTGTTCACATTCTAGCTTCCATGTACGGGACATCCCAAATATGTGGGTAATATAAAGAATGCACAAAAATAATGATGACAATTTCCGATGAAATAATTATCGGCCCGCTAACGAAGGTACAAGATCCTGAATGGCATCATTGTAAATTTGTTTAGCTTGAGTAACTTTTAAGCGGCTATAAGTTTTTTTATCAACAGATGACTGTTAAAAAGTGTAAGTTTGCATGACTATTCATGAAAAATTCTTTTCACACCAAGTTACGAAAAGGCAATGTGAAGGAGATTTCTTTCATTAATTATAACAATGATTTTATAGTTGTATAACATATTTTTCCGGAACATCTCGAAACAAACAAGTGAGATAAATGATAATGAGTACCTAGCCACAAATATTCAAGAAAAAGTTTGTGCTATTTATCCCGGGTTTCACATGTATTATGGCAATAAAGGGTCTCCATTAGCCACAATATGACAATGAGCCTTAAATCCATAGGAAAATCCTGTACAGTTCCTCATCGAAATTTGTCACATTATTTGCATGAATTTTGGGACATCCTGTATTTAACTATGTTAATAGTACGCTGGTCGTTGACGTTACTTAAATGGATTTCTTCAATATTACTACACATTTTTATTACACTGAAACTTTGATATAATGCGGTCATTGGTAATCATAGATTAAATTTACCCCGCCTTCAATTTTTTTCAATTAATTTCTGTAACATACAGAGGTTCAAGCTAGCTACACTAATATAGGATATATTTCGCAAGCATGTCAAGATGAGTCTTTACTATCTATACATATGACCGTTGATGCTTGATTTGATTAATACCACAACGGTATTTCTCAGCACTGATCTTTATTCTGCGTCTAGATTTGCCAATGATGTATATTTTGTGCAAAAATGTATTGTCCGGAAGGATTTCTTTTTTGCAAAAAATATATTATTTGGAAAGTTTTATGGTCAATGTATTTATAGTGAACGTGAATCATTTGGATTTAAAAAGTTAATTAAGTATATGATCTATTCGAATGTTTTTTGTGGAGATTTCATATGCGTCGCTGCCCTCAAAGACGGCTTCTGTCTTAAAATGTTTACTTACTCAGAGTATTATTAGAATTCAAGGTTTCAGAGACATTGGTTCAAAGTAATTTTCCATAAGCTTCTTGCAGTCATATCTAGTACTGTACTCTCATTGGTTTTAGCGAGTATCCAAATAGTAGCAGTAGTAGCATGCATTCATTTGGAACGATGTTGTAAATATGTTGTTTTGCAGATTCCTTGGATGGCCAAGAGGGAAGTGTTGGCGAGGTTTCCATTCAGGTTGACCTGTTTACGCATCCAGGGACTGGCGAACATAAAGTCACTGTTAAAGGTAATAGTGTTTGCTTTACGACTGCTCAGGTAGAAGAAAAAATATATTTTTGAATCAACTATTTTTTCTTGATCCATCTTTCATAGCAATTATTATGAATATATTTTATAAGGCCTTTCTAAAGCACGGATCTCTGTACTTGGTTTATCTGGAGGATTTGCAGTCAGGATAAGACTTAAGCATACATCCACTTGATCAAATGCATTTAATTTATTTCAGTTGTGGCAGCGAACGACCTGAAGTGGAACGTACCATCTGGCATGTTCAGACCATTCGTTGAAGTGAACTTGATTGGGCCAAACCTCTCTGACAAGAAAAGGAAACATGCAACTAAATCCAAGTCGAACAACTGGTCACCAAAGTACAATGAGACTTTCCATTTGTAAGTGTTGCCGTTCTTGATGTACCTCATTTTTTTAATTTCCGGGAATGTGCGACAAGTACAGTTAGGGCTAGAAATGTAAAATCAACATTGCCATTCCAACGTTTCATGATATTCCGTTATGAAAATTTGCACTCATCACTCATTCTGGTCGTTCTGTCGCAGCTACTGTTTTGTTATCAAATTTTGAGATCAACATGACTTCGGTCTCTAAACAATAATGAATGTTATTGTTGTAAGTATGTGCACTACCAACGGTATCAAAGCATTTGTCAAGGTGATTCTTTATTTTTTATTTTTGACATCCTGATCACACCATTGTCACGTGTAAAAAAGTGAGTAAAGGATTAGTTCATGGACCGAAACCTGAGAAACACCGGTCACCATGGGCCGTGATGTCGACAAGACATTGTCAATTTTGATCTGAAATTTTCTCCCTCAAAGGAAGGATTTCAATAATTTTATAAGCCAAAAATAGAAGCTCTTTTGGATTAGTTTATAGAGAAGGTCCGTTTGCCACACTTTGGCAGATGCTTTCAAGACATCCAGAAGCAAAATGGTATTTTGTTAAGGGTGAATCCCCTGATTTCCTGCTCAACCAACCTGACTACCTGTAACTCCGTTCTATGCTCAAACCGGAGATAAAATTGCACGTCAGGAGTCACGTGATGGTTTGACGAAAATTTCTCGAGGTGTGTAAATCACCTTTTCAGCAAGCTTAGAATGTGCTGACTGCAGACTGATGGGGCTATAATCCTGAGGAGATATCGAACTTACCTTGTTTGGAGTCATGATAACCTCCGCATCCTCCCACGCTGCAGGAAAGTATTGAGTCCTAAGCATTGCAATGAATACTGACACGATATAACGCAAAGCTTTTGGCGAAAGCAGCTTTGGTGCCTTGTTGGTAATTTAATCCTCTCCAGGTGCTTTACGCACCCGTTTGTGTAGTATCTAATCCATTCTCACCTTCTATCACCGGGATACAGGCAAACTCTTTGAGGAGCAATTTGTATAGCTCCCAATCAACGCGTTTTCTCGGAGGAGTTTCCTCCTCCAAAGTTTGCTCATTACCCACCTAGAACACAACGGGGATATGATCGCTCAAAATATCATACATAATTCAAGAAGCCATACCTACTGTATCTACAGTTTATAGAAATCTCATAATCAATGTACATCTGGTGCCTGAAGGTGATCGAATGGGTGGTGCGTCGGCTTCTCAGCACTGTGTGTATGAGGTAACCATTTCATATAACATGATTATTCCTGAAATGCCATGCTCAATATATGCAGTTGAAGTGAACCTGAGTAGTTCAGAAGGACTTCCAGGGCCGATTCTTGTAGCCTGGCATCACACCTGACAAACACCGCTGTGATCTTCAGCGGGACACCTTCCGTCATATTAAATACCACGGAAGCCGCCGCGATTCTCTGCATCTCAGCGTTTGTGCTTCTGTGATAGTCAATATCGGGTAACTCAAACGGTCTCCCGGTTTCAGCAATGTTTCCTGTAGCAAAGCGACATCTATACTTCCGTCCAAAAGAGCTTGATGAAACTCCAGTTTTTTTTGGAGTATCCTTAAGACCATAGCAATTCCAAAAAAATATTTTTTCTATATGCAAGCTGCCTACCATTTTAACTAGCCATTTACTGGAAAGATCGCCAGCAATCCCTGAGTTGCACTGATCAAGAGACTAATTATCTGCGGACGTGAGAGCCAGGTATATTCTGAGCAGCCGAGACTGAATTAGATGCAATAGCGACAGTCGAGGTTGCATCTTTGGCTCTATCTGCGTAGGGTTGAGCTCGCCTTTGTGCGCTTACCTACAGAATCGCCCTGGAAGTGAATCTGCAGCTAGAACTATTTACGGAGTGGTCCCCTCCACAGTTTGCGCATTTGTGGTTTGAGGGCACAGATGTATCATATGGTCTTGAGTACATTTTAAACATCTGGGGGGGGGCGCAGAGCAATACGACTGTGTTTGCCCATACTTCTGGCAACGCCCGATCAGTCAAGAATTTTTTTGAACTTCGACTCTGATAGACAGCCCCAGTAGTTTATGTTGGGCACGCCGCCATTGCGATTCAGATACATAACCCTTCTGCTCTAGCTCCTCCTTGATTGCATTTTACTCAAGAGGTGCAGGGATTCCTCTAATTACAGCGTGGATGTTGCGCTCAGAGGTAAGGGCAAAGTGTGATGAGGAACTTGCTCCTTCATAGAAAGACGGATTATCTTACGATAATCTTCCTCGCTTTTAGGTACAATGCGGATCCCTGCATCTACAGCAACCGCATGATCAAATTCAATTTCGGGGCTGACAAAATTATGATTGATGTATCGCCACTTCAAGGCATCTTTCAACACGACAGGAGTGACTCGCGTGGAGCGGTGCCGTCAGCCAACGTAGGCGTACTAGGACGTGCTACGTTAGATGGCGGGAAACAGAAACTAAGACTGTATTGGTGAAATCGATAGGGGTATTGTCATAGGGACTGTCAATTTGGACGCTGGGAGAAGAGGAAAGTCGTCGGTCCGTTCTTTTTTGGTATTTCCGTTCCTCCTTTTTTTTGCCTCTACTTTGGTGAAGCCGTCGTTAACCTGTTCGTCGTCGGTCGTTGTCGTATAAGTGTTTGAGTTTTGCAAAGGTCTGTTTATATTAGAAGTAATGTCTGATTTTGGGGGATTTGTCATTGCATTTAAGTTTGTACGATTTACCTGTTTTGTAAATTGATCCAATTTGCTTAATAGTACCATAATAGTATCTGTTAGGTCTCTGATTTGTTCTGCTTGCTCAGCTATTACCAGTTCTAGTCTTTGTTTGTCCTTTTCTTTGTCGCGGCTTGTCTGTTCCAGAGCATCTGTCAGGAACGCCATTTTGCGCTTGCTCTTGCGTTCACTAATGTTGATGCACTATTACTAGACCCTCGACGGTCGGTCTATGTGTTATTATTTCTCTTTTTTCCCACTTTAAATTGAAAAAATTCGCAGAGCCGGGATTTAACGTCTCTTGTCACCTCCATATATGACATTCTAATCATTAATTGAAGAATTAAAAATAGAATAATGTTGTTCTAAAGGTTTACTATGTTTGCTCACTACCTTGTAGAGTAAGTAAGTTGTAGTACATTTTTTTAAAGTTTTAAGGTCGGATCCTGTATTTTCGGAGTTAGTTTTTCAATAATTCTATATATACAGGATTTCGGATTTTTGGATGAATTACTTTTTCTATCTCTACAGGAGTACATTTTTTAATTTTATTGTGTTTTAATCTTTTTTCTTCAATCCTGAAGAATTAACTAGCTGCTTTCAGAGTATAGATTACCCATTTAATGAAAAATGTAATCTAATTGTATGTCGCTTTGTGAACTCTAAAATATTATGATAAACATCTATCAGGATGAATATCATTATTTCTGAATATTTTTGTGTTTCGAGGCAAATCAAAAAAATGGTTTAAAGGTCACAAGCAATACTTGAACAGAATTAGTTTATACTCTATAAAATGCAGCTAGGTTTGTGAGTGTAGCCGTGACCTTTGTAGACGAATAACTCTCCTCAGCTTTAATGCACTTCAAATAATTATCTGATGACATTCTACAAGAGCTATTTTCTTATGCTATATTGTGGAAGCAACATTCCAACAGAAGTGTTTACCCAAAAAGTCGTATCTAGTTAAGAACGATATATACGACATACCAAATAATTTAACTTCTGGAACATAATATGGTTACACAGTGCGTTTATAAGATGAAACGTACTAATATTAATTGTAACTGACTGATCAATTTATCCAAAATAGTGATTATATTTATTCAAGATAAATTTCCTAGTAGTCGATGTCAATTCATAGTCTAGTCCACCATCTTAGGACGAACGATAGCCACCTCCAGTAATTCTCGACTTAACGTTATTCTAGCCAAAAGGTATTAAAACATGACAAAAATTCATACAAAGGTGTTATAAAATAATTTGTACTCATGCATAAATGCACTTCAGTTGCACATGTATAATCAAAACTGAACAATACACAAAATGTTTTCCGTTTCAATTTTCTCAATAATTTCCAAACATCACATACACACTGCGATATTTTTCACAAACTCTTGGCAACTTTTGCGAAAAAACTTTTTTCGTAGGTCACGGTCATAGTGGCTTCAGTTACTAAGAATTTTGTTATTGTTTCAGCATTATTGGTAATGAGGAACAGTTAGACTGCTATGAACTCCATATCTGCGTCAAAGACTATTGCTTCGCAAGAGAAGATAGGTTAGTTGGCGTTGCAGTGATGCAACTCAAAGATATCGTTGAAAAGGTAAGAAATATTTTAATGAGTAACTAATAGATAGTTTCAAACACTGCTACTATATGAATTGGTGGCGTTTCATCTATATTTACTCGTAATTAAATTGATAACTGTGAATAATTTTTGTGAAATCATCTTCTCGCATTGACTAGTCCATTTTGCCTGATTTCCAAAAGTTACTCAAAATGTTTAGGGCATCCTGCAATTTAGATTCTAATACTGATTTTTGAGCATATTTTACAACCGTATTTCCCTTCAGACCATTCGTAGGTATTTCAGGTATTTAATTACAGTTAGTGTTAATTTTAATTAGCTAGTATTTCAAACTCTATTATGTTGAAAAATTTGTAGATTTATTCATTGTACTTAACTGGTACCAAATTTAATAAATCTAAAAAAAAATTCAATATTGTGCAAAGAAATATTAGATAATCATTTTTTTTTAGGGCTCCTGCGCTTGTTGGTTATCATTAGGCAAACGAATCCAAATGGACGAAACAGGTTGGACGATTTTAAGAATCCTGTCGCAGCGCACAAATGACGAGGTAGCCAAGGAATTCGTCAAGCTCAAGTCAGATATCAGACAGGAGAACCCCATGGCTTAAATATGACCGTAGTGCCAGAAGCTCCTGGAGAAAATACATAATTTTTTCAGTCCAAGATACTGGTTGAGTGCAAGTCACTTCACAATCGGCAACAGGAGAAGTTTGAGTGGTATACAGCTGGAAAGCATTCAAAATTTGTATAGTACGGTCAGTGAGATGAATATTTGTGATTGAGGAGGACCTATGAGAAGCATTTCTCTTAAAATGATGATTTTGGTTGTGAAGAAAATATAATAGCAAAATGAAATAATTTACATGCACAGGGTATCTCAACCGTCTGGCGAAAATAAACTATAACAGTTTTTTTTATAGTATTTAATGTACATGTAAACACGTTCATCTTCCAAAGTGTAATTTATACAAAATACTATAATGTGTATTGAAAATTTAAAAATGTTATGTTCCAAACAGTATACCAACTAAGCAACAAGATATTTTCAAATAACTGATTTTCTTGACCTCAGTTCTGTCATAAATTCACTAGTGAATATGGAAGGCTATGAAACTATTCAACCTACATCAATAGTCACAAGATACAAATACTTTTGGTTTTACTTGAAGTCTTGGTCATAGAAGTTATATTTAAACAAACTTACTATATTACAAGTCTTCTCACTACGTTTCGATTTCTTACTTATCACATTTAACCATCATAATATTTAAAAAATGTTTAAAAAGAAGTCATAATTATAATATTGACCACTGTATATGTATATCAATGATTTTAAAATTCAAATAAACAAAAATAACAAAATAGATAATATAATACTGTATCTGCATCTTACCTGAAAATTATAAATCATACATCTACCTAGCAAATATTCCAAGTTTACAAAGGCAGCTCGTTTTTTTCTCTACATCTCATCTGGAGAGACGGTTTTATCCGAAAACAGGTATAATATTAGAGATTGAGTTATTTATTTTTTACGGTTGTTATTATTTTATTGCCTTTATTCATTAGTTTATGTTCAATGGGATCTTATTACTATTTATGTACATATACAGTAGCTAATTTGCATTTACCTATCACATAATACAGTGTGCAGTTACCTATTTAGTTTGTGAATATCACATTGATAGGCTTCTTTTTATCAAGCATTGTAGGAACCTAGTGATGGTTCAGTAATTATAAACCCAAATGCAGTGAAAAAAATGATCAATTCACTTCGTTGTCCGAAAATCGAAGAAATACCAAAACTATAGATGTTATAGTATAGGAAGTATCAATTTACCAATATATACGTACAAATATTAACGTGTCCTTGCCTTGCAACTATTTGTCAAAAACGTCTAGCCAAACTCGTTCTGAGGATACCCTGTGCCAAACATCTGAACACATCACAAGTGCATTTTTTTAAAAGAAACCGCGGTGTTACACAAATTTCGAAATTATCCAAAACAAATATTCAACTTACTTCATCTAAAACTGGAGCTCAATGGAGTGAGCAGACTTGAGCAAAGTGCTTTCACCTGTACAAAAAATAAACTGTGTACTATTAAGTGGACCCGTCCTATCAGACTGAAAACGTACGAGAATACATACATCACCATGTTACATTATAATAATGTTTAATGTGCCTCCCAGCTGAAAATTCAACAATAATGTTTATTGAGTTGAATTGTAATCATCTAATGTTATTGTAATCATCTCATTCATTCACTTCATCTTGCATGATGATAAGTGGTTCCAAAATTAGACCGTGATTCTGTAGTATCGAGCTATGGGGTTAAATGTAAGAAATAAGTTTCATTATAATTATAAAAATAATGAGGATAATCCTCTTCTTACTATTCAGTTGCTGTAAAAGAAATATCACATTTAAGCACTGTTCGACTCACTCTACACTTTTTATTTGTATTTGGTTCAAATTGATATATATATTTGTCAGCTCATGTACCTTCCCGGTCAGATTCCATTTTATAATAAATCATAGAAACTTCGCGTTGCAAACTATGAAGTTTTGATAAATACATGATCATTATCTTCATGTGAAATTTTTTAATCTTACTTTTTATCCCATTTACTGCACTACTGCACACTATTTATGTGATATCTTGTATACCATCAAGAGTAGTGGTGGTCACTGTTACTAGTTTATTTGATACCTTTTCCATTGACAAATCTTTTTCCTTTTTGTTCTAAGATGTACCACAGAATACATATACAGGGTATCATGTTCTAAAACGATGATTTTGGACCACCGCTTATTTTGTCGGAATAGTCAGTGTCAGTCAGTTTATCTCATGGTAGATTTTTATGTCAACGCATGTTCTTGGGAACTTGGGCCGTGTTTTAGCTGATAAAGGTACATTTATGATAAAATGTTTCAAGTTTGCCATCAAAATGTTTTCAGCTTAACTGTATCAAATGCTTTGTAAATATTGAGACCGGAAACTTATGACATCTTGAACTGATACTGATATTTCTATTCATTTTGTATAATTGCTGAAAATGAGTAAAATATTGACGGGACATGTGGAGAAGCTAGTTCGGTGCATATCAGCTTCAAAGTATATTATCCATGATAACTAACAACTTCCAATATTTTGCTTATTAAATTTTTACATATATCTATTATTTATGTGCCTACACGTCTTTGAGATTATTATATTTTGTCAAGATGTCATGAATATGAAAATATTGACTTAAAGAGTATGTCACTAAGCAATTTTTGATATTATTATAAAATTACTCAGCATTGATATAGTTTGCGGTTAGTTGAAGTGATCGAAGATGGTATACAAAACTTTTTACAGTAATTGTACAGCATCAAGCACATTTCAGTGTAATAATCAATAATATGCATTACATTAACAGTACTCATATGATTGAAATGTGATTCAATTTAGGAATTAAGCAAAAACAGTTATAAATAAAAAATAATGGCATGGAAATATATAGATTAATTTGTCAGCCATGCTTGAATCATCACATATATTTTTCTCTTTATAACATTGATATCAATCTGTGCACATCCTTCTATGGCAGTATTGCAACTCTACTAAAAAATTTAAAATCAGTATTACAAGTAAATGTACGATTGTCCTAAGTGTTGGTGATGTTGATTATTTTATTTTTCGCTTATTTAAATGGATCATTCGCCTTGAAAAATGTACAAACGGTTCAACATTCAAAATACTATGTTCTGAAATGTCTATCCTCTCAGGATCTTATATAAGAAGAATGATGTTCACCGTCAAAAATGAGACTAAGGAAACCGTAAGAGATAATATAGAGTAATTCAGTCAGAAACAATTGTTACTCTTAAACATTTTTCAAAGAGAAAGCTTCCAACAATTTGAATCATGAAACTTAGATCTAAAAATGCGTGATTCCATTTAAGGTACTTTCAAATAGGTACATTGTGAATGGAAATAAGAGAGAGAGATAGAGAGAGAGAATGATTAACACGTCCTCACGATTTGTATGATATGTTATTTTCTACTTAAAGGGATTTTGAGCACAGCTACAAGCTATGTCAAAATGTTAATGTGTAGCGATAATGACCTCAGTATTGTTGATACCACAACTAAACTCCCTCTATAAGTGAAGGATGACATTTCATACGCAAAAAGCAGTGTATATCTACTTTTTGAACGTGTCTTTCTTATGCTAGATGAACTTTATAAATAATTGTTTTAATTAAGCAGTAACTGTTGTAAACTATCTCTGCATTACATCTTCTCACTGTGATATTTAACTACAGTGCGTGTATAAGTGTTGTATGTCTGTTTGTTCATCAAGACAAGAGTATATATGTATAAAAATATATTTAGTATGTGGCATTTTTTAACTTTTCTGTCAGTCATCTCGTCATATTTCACGCTCACGCATACCCAGATAACGTCAATATTTGGTTATATAGTTTTTTTGTTAATGATGATACACTTTTAAGAATATGGAAGAGACACCGCATACCAAATTAAAAGACAGAAGATAAGTTAAAATAATTCTAATGTCATGATCCGTGTAATTCAAGATGTTTACTCTCAATGAGAACAATGCTAGGCCTGGTATGATCTACTTTCCTATGGACATCTGCTGCTTCAATAACCCTGTCCAAAGTAGGTGCAGTTCAGGGAAGATCTAGTCAACATCAGTATTGCTTTCCAAATGCACCACATCAGGCCACTCTCTCATTGACGAACTATCGACGACCTGGTACTTTTATATCGATATATATACGACATCTGCTATCCTGAGACGTTTCAAACATCGTTATTTATATTATTTTGATTATTCCTGTGCATATCCAGGCATTTCATTGGAGTGAAAAATCGTCAAATTAATGTATCAAGCCTTATTTTTTTATCTTTACCTTGTTTCTTGTCATTAAGGTCAGAACTAAATGAATTCCAGCAGTAATTTTTGAACGTTGAGTTGATATAATTTTAGTTTTAGTCAACAAAATTTCTTTATTAATTGTGTGGTATTCAGGCACGTATCTGAGGGGGGTAATGGGGGTAATTACCCCCCCCCATGAACAAAAATTAAAATCGTCTTGTATAAAAGCATGTTATGGTGAGAGAAGTAACAGTCGATACGCTAAGAAATATTTCAAATCTGATTATCCATGAGTTTGTCACTTTATAGTTCAACGAATTACATTGAAACAGAAAGCCTCTGGTAATGTGTGGTCATTTCCATATTCTTTAAACTAAACTGCGGAAAGTATATTACTCACTGTAACTAACATGATTCCTCTGGTTTGAAATTTTCATCAACAGATTGACAATATGTGTTTATATATTATCATTATAGGCTTATAAAATACAACTTCACTTTAGAATTCGTAGGTTTTGTGCATTAGTTTCAGTTACTTTGAACAGCCTGGCTATATACTACATAATAATAATAATAATGATAATTGAATGCATATCTGGCTGATAGTTTTACCTCTCGAACGTTATGTAGAAGATACGATTACATGCGACACAATATTCAAACAGCTACTGAAAAGCATAAAAAATTATCAAATGAAGAACACTGACATTTTAATTTTCAACTTCAAATAATACCCTCATCTTGGGCGGTAAACAATGATTGATTCAGGCTCCGCTTTAGGTTTGAGGTATCCTCATCTGTTCAAGAAACAAAAACTGATGCATGGTAATTCCTTTAGAATCTGAAAAATAACATTGTAGCTTTAAGATTTAGATAGAACTATGGAGAACTGAGTTGTAGAAAATATTTCAGCTATTCTGTTCATTTATATAGTTTTCGAATACTGATCTTCCAAAATTGTCACCAACGCTCCAAAGTAACAACTTCTCAATTCATTTTAAGATATATTATTTGCAAATAATAATGACTTGGGTCGTCATGGCTGAAAGTCAGAATACAGATATTTTATTTGTACAAAGTACGCCACTTCCCAAATGTTTTCTAAAGGACGGTGGTGCAGCTTGCAAATTTGGTGAGTCAGAGAATTTACAGATTCACCTGAAATTCGGCTAAAAGAAACAGTCATTGTGAAATCTACAATAAATGTATGTCGATAGCTAGACACATGGCATACCTTGTATTTTTTCATTAACAGACCTATTAAATAAAAAAATCCTTATAATAATCTATACAGGGGGTAGCAAAATTGGTAGGTTTTAATATGCACCGTCTTCATGTATTGCAGATTTGATGTAGTTGTTTCAAGGATAGTACGGCATTTTGGGAGCTACACATTTAAAATTTGCCAGTTGAAATCAATAAGTAAAACATGGAAGGATGAAAACACAGCTAATAAACGTAGCAGTTATTATTTTCATAAGCACAAACTGAGATGAAGTAGTAGCAGTAGTGGGGAGGCAAATCCTGGCAAGTAAGCCACCTTTGGCCATTTTTGTCGTAAAAACTGAGAGGAAACAAATATCTTTTCATTACAGTTCCCAGATTTTAAGATATATCACGATTGTTTTGCTGGAAAAAGCTCTCATTGATGATTATTTTGGTACTTTGGTATCGTTGGTGATACCATATATCATCATATCCATTTTAAGGTGCTCTATCCCTGTTTCTCTATCAGTACGTAGTTAGACTGAACGTCATCAGAATATATTAGAGGTTCTTCAAATTTTGCTTCTTTCTCTTATCACTATAGCAAAGTACCTGAGTTGGGCTAGTTTTCTTCAATAACTGGCTGTTTTTTAATGCATATATGGGCACTTGTTGAGGCGCCAGCATACATATGTATATGATTGTCATACTGGGTAAATTTCATTACCGGAGATCACTTTTTGAAGTTTAAGATGGAAAATTCTTACGAGTATTTAGTACATGAATTATTGTATATGAGTAACGCAAATTTTTCCATATATATTCTATATTAACATTTTTAAACTTAAACTGATTTAAAAATGAAAATTATTCAATATTAGAATATCTGCTTTCCGATTGTCCTCAACTTAATGACTGGGCTTATGCTATAGTATGTCAATACACAAATTCCTAAATGCAAAAGCGATTGAAGAAATTGTTGGAATTTAGCAGAATCGTATATAAATGAAGTTTTTCACCGTAAATGTCGGTTTACATTTTTATATTTGTACATATATTTATATAATATCGAACAGCTCTGCGAAAAACAGATCGGTTCAATTGTTTAACTAAAAAATAAGCCACGCACAATATGAAAAGAAATTTGCTCGCGCCTTAATATGACGTCGTAGCTGTGTAGGATGTATGATGTAGAATTTTGTCAACACTCATTCATTGCGTGTTGTAAAACTCCTGAAGGTGAAGTTTTATTTTTCCTTAATCTCACTGGATCTTAAACGCCCTATTGGCATTCAATGTGGATGTTTCTCCGAATAATATGTTTCATGTAAAGTGTCAGTTGAAGCAATACGATTTTGCGAAACTAATCAATTAACGCAATAGATACTTTTTTACTTTTGGACAGGTTTCAGACAGAACTTCTAGATAAATATAAAACTTCACTTGCAATGCATCTGCATAGCCATTCCACTTTCAGCACTGATATAACATTTCTTTTATACGACGGTGGAACCTAGTCTCAGATATTCACAGGAAAATTGTGATTGATATATTTAAAATTTTTGTACCATAGGTACTGTTTACGAATAAAATTAAGTATTTTGAAGAAATCTTCTTACTAGGTACTTCATTGCTTAGTTTTTTTTGCTTGAAGGGTTGGAGCTTATGAAAATATATGAACAATTTCTAAGCAAAAGTCGTTTTCTCTCAACAAGCTTCAAATACATGGATGTAACAAAATTATTCAAAATGTTTTGCAAGGACATATTCGTTGTAATAGTTGTTTTGATATTTTCACATATTTATGATTGTTCCCACAAAATCACTTCAAAAAATGATCCTCGGCACTAAAGCCTTAACTAAGATCATGTACATAAATAATGTTATCGGTGTTTGGCATTGACTGCAATATAACCAAAAGTAACGAACATTTAACAATATATTTGCTCCAACTAACTGAAGGCCATGTCACCTTGCTTAGCTTAAAAATGTTCCACATCTCAGCTACTGACAAGTTTTCGTAAAACTAAAGTCTACCAATACACAGCCGTAATTTTTTTCCGACGGTGTTAGGAGAAAATCATTGAGATTGAATTGAATTGAATTTTCCTTGGAAGTTGAGAACTAGAGTCCAACCTCTTTGAAGGATGAAAATATAAATAATTGTAAGGCCGGTCACATTAAGCTATGGTTTCGTAACAATGTTTTTGTTAAGCACCTGTACAAACTATAATTAACTTTATTAATTTTTGTATGATTTTTATATCAAGATGACCAAGCGTATGATACGTACTTAGTTAATCATAATAATTAATAAATGTGTATAAAATACGTCTGATCTATGTAACTGTAAAAAATATGTAAATTTAATGTATTACGTCTCTTGTTGATATCACAATTTGTGGTTGCTTACGGCGATTCAGTATTATTTATAACACACATTTAGACCATGCTAGGAGACACGTATTCTATTCGAACTCTTTTAATGTATATTACAAAATTAATTTTAGAATTGTCTTCTGAAGACGCATATATGTACTTTTGTGACTTTACCTTACATCAAGGGCGTGGAAAAAGATTTTATACGATGTTACTTGAAAATGTCTGGATTTTTTATGAATGGTCTATTTCCAGTTATACACCTGTATCTGTAGGTAATTATATGATAGGCATTTTCTAATTTCAATAATCCATTTTAGTCATGATTTAAAGATCTAATGCATTCATTTTTTATCCCATTTTGTAAAAAGGTTGATTTCCGTCAAATAAGACAGACTGAACCCGATAACAGAAATTAAGTATATAAATCTACCAGTACCATGAAATTACTTTGATATTCTGAAATCATTTGTACGGGTAATGAGTAGCAATTTGATGAAGATCCGTTTATGGTAATTCATAGAAAATTGTGCCATTCAACCAAAAAGTCTCACAAATAGACCTCTGTTTTTGTGACACGATCGATTTATTATTTAAATCATCGTCAGACTGTCAAAATTGATTGATGATTGAAGGCTAGCCTGGTTATTGATCCACTATCTAACTAAAGGAAAATGAAATACAATTTCAGATTTCACACATATTAAAATTATTATACTTATTTGGTTGTTTATTACGCTACATTTTTGTTTTCAATTCGTCAAATGTCATTTCGAGAATATCATCTCTACAAAGATTCTTTTAGAGGACATGACTTGTTTCGAGTATATATGTACAAGTTGAGGACTATCGAAGTATTTGCACATTACTTCATCTTTAGATGAGAATAAGGCCTCACATAATATATTCTTAAATTGTCTGAAAATTTCAGCCCCCTGCCACTCTTTGCGAAACTCAAATATTTTATCGTGCATTCCCAGAAGTGTTTGAACCACTTCTTCTAATTGTATCATGTTACTACTGCGCTATAAGCAACTACACATCATAGTCATGGCTATGCGCAAAAAGGTGGTGAGCACTTTTCTCAATTTCATTAGTTTAAATCATAAAAATAAATAGACACAGTCAGACCTCGGCTCTATTGAATATACGTTGCATAATGTGGCCGTGGTTTTGTGCAGATTAATGCATGCCGCAAATAACGAGATGCATTTAAATCACTCCATGTTATGTGTTCCCGATGGATCAAAGGTCATAATTTGTCGTTTGAAGGGACAATTCAATGCTAAAATATCAATGGCGCAATCTCAATATGACGCTTACGACTAAAGCGGGTGTATAATCGGTACTTGCTTGTTATATTGTATAGGTGAATGTGTATGATAGGGTACATACTGTAAGTAATATTCATGATGAAAATCACCAAGAGAAATTGTTGGAAATCATCAGCAAGTTCCTGGCATGCCTGTCACGTGCGCGGGTGAATCCTCAATATCGGAAATGTCATTATGATGATGGTGTTGAATATAGATTAAACACTATAGATTGTTCCTAGGCTACACACTATTTATTTTATAGTTTTTTTTCTGGTGAAATCTCATAAAACCCTATATGGATAAAATAGTAACTATTCCTATTTATCAAAGATAAGTATAAATATAAGGGGATTCATTTGAAACAATGACTTGATCAAGGCGATTCTCCCAACTGAAAATAGGAGAAAATACCCGATATTGCACCAGTTTTGCTCAATCCTGTATATACATGTGTTTACAATCAAGCACAACTCACACAAATAAACAAGAGAGCACCTGGACACCTACTTTAATCGTGAGGACATTGACATCAAGTGCATCCGCACTAAGCTGCAATAATCCAAAAAAAATGCGTCTTGGACATATCCATCTCTTCAAATTACCCAAGATTGGACCTCATGGTCTTTAGAACTATAACATAAAATTTTAAAAATAATTACTCAAAAGTAATTTTCCATGAGAATTATGTTCTGAGGAATTAAGAATATCCATTTTGCGACGTATTTTAGTCCGAGAAAAGATTCATAGGTATATATGGAAAGGTCCTCACCCTACAAAGGCACCCATTTTCGAAACGTATACATATTCCATTTTGTAAATATTCGACGTTCGCTGTAAGATATTGAGATGAATCTATAATTTAATCGTTTTCAAGTTATAAATACCTAATTAATACTATTACTGACATGGACCATAGATATTTGAACTAATTGTATTCGTGGATTGCAAAGAAGCTACCGTAAATTGTATGTTGAGCTTTTTTGGAATCTAATCGACGTTTCTTTGTTACGATGCTCTCTCGGTTCGTAACGTTATTCTATTATTTGTCAAATATACATGCATTGAAAGCCTCGTAGATAGTTTCACTTCCCATTTACCATTTTCCCTCTATGAAGGTTTTTACGATGCTCCGTTATCGGCATCATTTACGTCAGCTAATGACTGATACTTAGAGTATTTCCTTTACTATACATGTGACCTGGTGAATATATTCATCTTCCATCAAGCTTCTAGTGATTAAGATCAACAGTTACATGTTGGGACATGATCATGGAGTCGGCCTTGTCAAGTCCGCGACCCAGATGCTGCTCCAGAATATGGCATTCATCGGAACAGCTGCTGTTGCTACTCTACATGCCTCAGATCTGACTAGCACTGGAGTACCGCTCGCATGTTTGTTGATGAGCTCCAAAGTCTCTAGACACATTCCAGAAACGTGCAATGCGTTTGGTGGATGCACCTGACCTTGCAAGGGTCATTGGTACATCAAACACAAAGAAGTCCAAATAGACGCATCATCACCAGGTCCAGCACTCAAGGCCTCGATCCAGCCTCTACCAAAAGTCGTTCTTTTGGAGAACTTCGGCGTTGTGGAATGAGCTGCCGGGGAGTGTGTTCACCGATTGTTACAATTTACAGCGCTTTAAGGTCAATGAGAATAGTTGTATGTCCTCTCTCAGCAATTCTGAGACGTTCTGTTTTTGCCAGAGATTATATATATAAAAAACAAGTGATGGATGGAAGGATTATCTGGCTGTGTTTTTTATAATTTAGAGCTGGTCTTAACCTGCAATTAATGTTATGAGGAAGCCAATTGGGTGAATGATGAGTCAAGTCATAGTAGTCTTCAACTTTTCTTAAGTAACCTAAGTGAAAAACGATAATTACAGAAAAAAATATTGAACATGATTAAAGAAGAGCTTCCACCAAGCTTTATTAACATCAACAGTAACATATCATGGCATGATCATGTTGCTGCCCTCGCTAGGCCGGGGTCACAGGAGCTGAGGGTTCTCTCTGGCTCCAGGAAATTATATTCTCCGGAACAGCTACTGCTATTATACAAGGCCCATATCATTTCATCGCTGGAGTACTGCTGGAATGTTTGGGGCTACGCTCCATAGCACCGTCTTCATCTTTTGCACATAATCCAGAAACCATCAATACGAGCGCCTGAGCTCATAGTTGCGGTCTAAATAATCTAGAACATCGAAGAAGCGTGCCTAATCTATCACTCTTCTATAGATATTATCATGGCAGATGATCTACCGTGCTGTTTCGCATAATAACCAACGCCTCTTACAAGCCTCTTCCAAAAGTCGTTCTTTTGGAGAACGTCGGCATTGTGAAATGAGCTTTTGCGTGAGGTTACCTCCAGGTAAAACACAAAAACACTCCTCCAATCATACCCAACCAGGCTGAATCTTAATCTACTCAGGAGTTCCAAAGGCAATGAGAACAGGTTCTCTGATTTTTCTTATGAATCTCAGGAACATCCAGAGAAACGGTCATAATTTTATTTTTTATTTTTTGTATTTTGACCAAGGCTTTCGAGGTAATCCACAATATTGGTGAAGCTTTTTATACTAGGGCTCAGAACCAGTATGATAGTAATTCGAATATGACATTTTATATGAATCATTTAAGGTGTACTTGTTCAAAGACATGCGTAAAAATAAGCCTGGTTGATGCCGTGATTTCGAGTATACCATGTACTTCAGTAATTGTAAGAAACTCACCAATGGCCCCAAAATCATAATGATTTGAGGTTTGTGATCTGTACTGATCTAATATTATTACCTCACATTCTATCGACATTTGAATTATTTCCATTTTGAAACAATATTGTTGATATCAATACGAATACATTATTTATGAGGAACGGCTAATGTAAGGTTTCAGTGTTGTGCCAATAAAGAAAATAGAAATTAAAGATAATATTGCAAATCAATAAATCGAATAGTCCGCATCTCCACGCCAATATTAGAAACACGGGCCTATATATCACGAATATACTACCTATATTGGCACAATAAACGTTTGCTATCTGCACACAATTGATTTTTCTTTTCATATAGATTGTAGATGTTCTTACTAACATTTTTTTTATCTGAATAGTTTTTTCTGTTGAATCATTACAATGGGATGAGTGAAAAACTGATTTAATTAAATATTTTATTGGTCAAATGGAAAAAGCAAAACAAATATATCACAGGTTTTTCTATATTAAGGGACACTTAAGAGGACTTTGTCAAGTAATCGCAAAATATGTGTTTTTGCAAAATATTTTAAATAACAATGGTACTATGTGCTTCATATATATATCTACGTTACTTGAGCGCTTATGTTGATGAGCAGAACAGTAATTTCAACCGATGAAGTCCTCTTAACAAACATACAAATCAACGAAAGAACCATAACGTTTTTAAACTAAATAAAACATCTATATATACTACTCCACATAACAAAGTAAGGAACATCTATGAATATAAATCCATTTTATATCTGTATGTAGGTGAAACAACTTAAGTAATATAATTCAATTGAAACGTACAACCTCTGATCAATTGAAAACAAAATTAGATATTACGCATATCTAAATTTCTTCCAAAAACCTTCCTTTTCTACCCAAAATTACTTTGACGTTGCAGAGGCGTGCTTAGCGAGAAGTTCAGCGTCAGAACAGTTTGTTTTTGTTTGTGTTTTTTTTTCAATCAGAAGAGAGGTGTGGGGATTCACCCCCACTCCATAAGCTTGAAAAATTAACAAAAATCATATTTAAGATTCAAGACCGTCACGAAAAATGAATATACATATGTAATATTATTACACTGTGCATTTTTGTAAACTTGTATAAATCAAATGACTCATGTATTATGTACGTAGATATTACTAAAATTTAACATGCTTTTTAATATTTTTTCTATCGAGGCTAAATCTTATTGCAAATTGTAACCCCTCTATAAAAATAAGTTGACGCCACTGTAATCAATACAAGCAGGGTAGCCTCGTAGCTAGAATAAACACAAACAAAAAACAAAACTTTTAGTAACATCTCATTTGTTTAATGTTTAAATATAATTTGAATACCTTGGCAACGCTGCAACTGCAACCAAATCAAAATGTGCCCACAACCGCATGCCGATTACAAAATTGTATCTAAAAATGTCGGTTTCTATGTGAAAATATTTTTTTCTCTTGCCATGGTTTTATTGAATACATGAAAATATTTAGGGTAGGTACGCAAAGCTGTTCAAATTCCACAACTTTTGTATAAGGAAGTTTTTTATATCTCCTATTCAGAAAAACCGTCTATCTTTAATCAAATTCAACTCATAAACACAAATAAATGTGAGCCAATATAATTTTTTGAATTATCATTTTTGTGTCATATAATATAATGATGAAAAAATATAAAAGTACAACTATAGAGTTGTACACTGTACAATGATATCAAGACATTACAGTATGATCTTGATTCAGTACACATATAGAAAACTATCTTTTGTTATTCGATGCTAACAATACAATTTTTGTAAATTGCAACTACCTAAATTGCATAAATACAATTATTATGTACTCTGTAGATACAAACAAGTTTCTACGTAGTAATAACGTTCTAATTTACAAAGAATACATATGTTATATAATTTTTTGATAAAAATTCTCCCATTTTTAGTAGACCATCCGAACAATGAAGTTTTTAGATACAATGATATTGAATGAACATCTAAAAAATCAATACATGATACGGTTAAACAATCCTAAGCCCAAGCAAAATCCATTATCTATGTATTATTAAGCACCATTATGCTTATATTATGGGTGGTGTAAAAGAGACGTAGCTGAAAAAATACATACCTACTCATTTCAATGACTTCAAATGATATGGAGGTTATAAATAAACCATAGTTTAACTTAGGCCTGTTCTAAATACTTATACTTATAGGTATAGTCTTAATTAAACAGAAACTGTTTACAAATGATAACTTAGTAGCTTGTTCCGTTGGTGAATATTTGATAATTCAAAATAAATAATAATTGTAATACAGGCAATATTCTTATGGAGAAAGATCTGCCTTAGCATCTACTGGGTTACTCATAATATACATTTGGCTAGTTTGTTAGATGCTTTAACAATATTCTCAATGGCGGGATGCAGCACTGAAAAGGTGAAACCATACATAATTTCCTTCAAAAATAAGGTTCTAAATACAAAAAAACATCACTTCTGAACGCTAGTGGTATTATAGAGTCGTTTTTTATTATGAAAATACTAGTTACCTAATATACTTCCTGCTCATCTATTTAAAAATTATATAAATATGACAACTGATTCACAATCGTTCTAGTGCAGGACTGAGTTACATGTTTTCATTGTTCAGTAATATTTATTTGTGAAATTTTCTTATTTTGATATATCTCCTTAGTTTCGAAAACATGGATATCGGAATCGCCTTATATGTATATTATGAATATATGTGACGTATTGTGCCATAGATGCAAACCTATTCAAATCACTTGTAGTATTTGATCTATACTTGAAGTAGGTTACATTTTAAATTCAACAAGTTTTCATTGCGACTATCACATTGTACTTTTGGAAAATCTGTAACAAAGGCATTGGTACCATAATAATATATTTTCTTATTCCTCAATGAAGACACCTGTAATTTTATGCTTTACATTGAGTGACATGATTGTGTCAAATACATAATCCAACAAAATAATTTGTTATTGAGGAAAACTTGCCGGATCTAATTTTTTTATTGCAAAAATTATAACATCAATACTCGTCAATAATTAACATGTATAGTATAAAAGAATCAATAACCTAGATCAATAAAACCTTACAAACAAAATCCAACAAAAATATGGCAAACAGTGATAATTATTATCTATACGTCTAAAAACCATCAATATGATCATAACAAAATACTAAATATTGTCCAATTCTATCAATATACGTTCTCACTTCAGTTCTAAGTATTTGATTTCTGCCTAAACATCTTATCACAAAAGTTATTAATAACTTTACATCGATTACAACGAAATTTAAGTAAGGGAATAGGTATTTGTACTAAGTAAAAACAACCCAGGAAAGCGATCTTCCACATTTATTCGGTATTGATACTGGCCACTATGCGATGGTAGTCTAGTTTAATCACAGGTGAATGTTTATCATCAATATGTAGCCGTTCGTATGTATGGTATGTTGGTGGTTAGTGAGATAATTCAATGGGAACCCTTTTACACCAGACGTTTTATCAAATCGTAACTAGGATAAAACAGAGCTGCATAAATATTTTCTCTTAACTCACTCACCGCATAGTGTCGTTGGGAGCAGCCAACAAAATTGTATACTCAAAAATTTAAATACTCAAAAATCACCGATGTAATTTAAAATGAGATGAACTAATACGTGCAATCGTGTCAGGTGTGCATTTTTACTAATATAATTATGTATAATAGTACGTACCTCTAGTTCCACAGGACACTGGAATACAACTTCATAAAATTGTTTTCTAATCTATAGGTACCTAATCTGAATGTAATGGCAATTTTTATTTGGCAATGGTTCAACACAACAATAATATCTAAAAGTGTCGTTATTTATTTTATTTGTAAGAACTTTTAAAATTTCATCAATACTTTTCCTTTCTGTGCACTTATCATCTATATATACAGTCCAATATGTACGTAATATCACAATACTGACCTCACCTGTACTAGCACTTAGTTTAATATACAGTTGATTGCATGATGCTATGAGGTAGAACATTTTGGGGATGCTTTAACTGCTTTCAAACATCTGTTTAACCAAGTAGTGATGAACTAAATGTGGGTGTGGAGTAGTGACAAAAACAGGTTCTTCGATCACTTTAAACTCTACCATCAGTCACAATACACGTTAACGAAAAGCGTGTGTGTACAAGTTCACTATAGAACTGGCCAAAGTGAATTTGGAATAAATAGTGCCACAAGTACAAGTAAAAGTAAAGGTAGCCAAGTGTTTTACTAGGGTAACTGTAGTGAACTACTCCCTAAAAAGCGGAATCGCAAACTGTCACTCCTTGGAATACGTAAGCAATTTTTAATGGGCACTTCTTTTAAAATAACATAGATTGAACCCAGATAGTAGATTTATCCACCATCTACCACGTACCAATCTTCAGAGGTTCGCATGTTACTATTTATACAATAGTTTTCTTGGTTACATTATCCATATATTACATTTTTATAGAGCCCTCATACGTACCTATTCTTATTATGACATATATGTCTGCGAGCACTCTCAGTGTAAACAAGGCATTATCTATGAACCATTTTTGTTTCCATCATAGCATTGTGCAAACAAATGTACTCAGACCCATAATGTTCAATTATGCATAGGTATAATATCTTTATTTTTATCACATTTTCCTAATCCTTTCCAATTACTCATTTTAAAAGTTTTTACGTTTATCTGTGATTTACTATTGCCCTGTAACCACTCTAAAATATATTAAAATACTGTTTGGGTTTTGATAACGACATTCCTTTCTTAGATCTTCACCCCAACTTGCTTGGGGCATTGACGTGGAGTACTATAAGTTGCTAACTGTTATCATTTTTGGCTGTTCCCTCAGAATGTTGCGGTTCTGCGTGGCTTTTCTCTGGAACCAACTGACCACTTTGGGTTTGCACCAGCAGCGTGGACAGGGCTTCCAAAGACTCCCTTACCTACAATTAATCAGCAACAAATAAACCTCAGCAACCATACATAACACATCAAAGAAATAACCCCAATACTACTCCATATAATATCAAAAGCTCACTACTTGTGAACTATATAGAAAATTAACTGAATTGTAAATAAGTTCAACGTCGTTTAGCCACAAAATATAGTAGATACATCTGACACTCAGACATTTGACAAAGTTTAGCACATAGGGCTGAACAAATAAAACTATCCCTCCCACATCATCTTCATATTGAACAAACAGATATCTACTTCTTTGTCAAGCAAGGTATTCCTAGTTAAAAGAAAACTGATTATACAAAATCAAAACAAGAAAATTGGAATAGTAAGGTAGTGTAAGGTTGATTTTTATTTCCTCTACAATAAGATATCAAAGTAAAATATCAATAATTACGAGAACCACATCAAATAGGAACGCTTTTGAGCTTTCAATAGACAAATGGACGTAAAACCTTACCTGTGCAATCATATCCAAATTGGAATCCAAGAAATTGTTGACAGCTCCCGCCGATTTTGAGTGCATCTGCGAGTGCCAATTCAACAAGTCACTGTAAACATCTCTTGCACCCTTTGCACTTGCGCTGCTTACCGCCTCTTGCATCAGAGCTAAGGAGTACCTGATAAATTAAAAAGAATCGTTGATATGGTAACTTTGTACATCAAGAATAAATATGTAATATTTTTTTAACCATTAGAAGTATGAGATGAAATTTTAGGAAGAATAAACATGCTTTAATTTATTACATTTCCATAGCTTCATAATTACACAATACTACCAAGATTCAATCACCAAATTAGTTATTTAATACGTCCATTTTACATATACTTCAATGCATATGTTATAATAAATATGTTGTGGACCAAATGTTTAATTAGACATTATGAGCAGGATGAATGGGCAATGTGATAAAAACTCAGATAATATCTATTGAAATATTTAAATTTCCCGGGCTTTGTGCATAATGTCTTTCACCTATTGGGCAGAGCAATAAAAAGAGATTTTTAATTAATATTACTTTTATTTCCGACATCAAATCAAAGTTGAAAAGACAATTCACATAAAATTTCTTCGTTTTATAGATGCGCTGACCTATGATTATGAAATTTAAAATAAACCAATTTTTGAAGTTTGAATAATCAGACTGATAATTTTATTAGTACTTAGGAAGGTTATATATTTAGAGTCCACTAGTTATTAGTAGTTAAAACTTAATCAATTCAAATTAAAAATATAACACAAACTTTTTAATCGTCATTTCCAATCTCAAATATCTATATTATCAGATTGCCCGACGATCATGTAGGAATATTCATAATGACCAGACTGTGTGATAAATAATGAAGTTTAAATAATAATTCATCCCTTTGCCCAACGGAGCCCATTATTCATAGTGCCTGGGCATTATAAATAGTGCTCCATAATATTGTAACGTTCTTAATAACTAATTTATGTACTGGTTACATAACAACGTATACACTAATTTATATCCACAATTTTTAGTTTTTAATTATTTGACATCGGACCATTGAGTGATTTCTGTCACTGCTCGATGCTGGAATATATAAAAAAAATGCTCATCTCGAATGTTACATAAACAATCTAGAACAAACTAACACACTCGAGATGTCTGTTGACAGATGCACACATGTTATGGATGATTTGCATACAGGGTTTTCTTTGGTTGGCTTCTGCTACTGATTTCGTTGCAATATCTATACATAAACACTAGTCGGAAATAAATATGACTACGTAGTTAGGGAAGTTTTTGTTATCACAATATTTTAATACTATTCTGGTCAATTTTTCAAAGGGTAATATTAGTAAAGACATTCAAGGAACCTCATAATGCCGCGATTTACCCGGAGTACTCAAAAACCCTCAATTTCTTTACAAACATTGCTGCTAATCAGGCCCTTTAAAATGATAAAGTTGTGGAAATGTTACTTTCACTTATAATATTATATTTGTATTTTACCTGTTTTGGATACGACTGATTCGGTAAAGCAGTACTCCCGCCGAAAAGAACAGAAGTACCAGGAGAAGGGTAGTGGCGCAAAGTACGAGGCTCTGCCTGGGTAGTTTTCTGAATTCCACTATGGTTTCCTTGATGGTTTTGACTAGAGTACACGCTCGGTTAGACACTGCCTGCTGCGGGTCTTTGCTACCACAGGACGCGGCTGAAAATAATAATATATATATATATATATATATATATATATATATATATATATATATATATATATATATATATATATATATAATATTGTCAAAATAAAAATCTATTCTTGGAAGTGAACAAGACATTAAAAAATCAACAGGCAATAATCCCGAACCTATTATTGCCTTACATTGTAATATGTAATTGATATAATATGGATAAACAGTCGTAACTATATTTTTTTGAGCGGCAAGTGTAGTTAGTTATCTCCGAAATAACGGTACATCGTAAAAGTGTTTACGAAGAACAAGAGATATCGCTGTAAATCAGTTCACTCTTGTTGACAGATGTCGTAAGGGACATCTGTTGCCGCTTCAAGGCAGTCCAGGACCGTTAGCTTCGTAAGATGTCAATGGGCGTCCCCATAGAAGGTGACACTTAGGTGAGTTGATGTTGCTATCACACCCTTGATTAGCTAACGAATATACTACCCAATTGCTCTCTACACTTATACCGCGCGGCTATACTGACGAGGCTAGACTAAAGACGAAACATGCGTGTCTATAGCAGTCTGATGCATTGTGGAGAGCATACCCACAACTTCGTAAGATATACGATAAGGAGACATCTCGAAGATGTACCTTCAGATCAGGGTTCAAGACAATCAACGAGATCTGTTACGTATATTGTGGAGATCTGATCCCCCTGAAGAAGTATCTTCACACACTCTCACCACAGTACCCTTTGGATTACGATCCATTCCATCTCTTGCAGGTCGCTGGCTGTAAGAGATCGTGCTCATTCTCGAGAGGGTGCATCACATGCAATTTTATATGATTTCTATATGGATGACCTTTTGTCTGGAGTTAGCTCTGAAGAAGATACCATTGAGTTAACAAAACATATTTTTCAGATCTTAAAATCCACTGGTTTAGTAGTAGGCAAATTTAAATCGAATTCCTCTATAGTCATGGAGTTCATTCGTATATTAAATAATCCTCCCTCGATTCAATCATTTTCGGACAAAACCAAACCGTTTGGTGAACAGTCTCAAACCAAAACTCCAGATCTCTATTGGGACTCGGAACGTGACACTCCAAAATTCCAGGTTAATACAAGTATTACTCAATCCTACAGCAAAATCACCAAGCGAGTCATTTTATTTTCCATTTTTGATCCAATCTCCTGCGATAACTACAGTCAAAATCCTTCTGCATGGTCTCTGGCACGCTAATACTTCCACTTTTAAATTCCATCGAGATATCAAGACATGTTTTATGTCAAAATCCAGTATATACCGAGCTTAATGGATTTTCAGATTGCCAATATTATGGAATATGGTGCAGTCATTTATATCCGTAGTATTATAATATCAAGAAACATTCACGTATTTTTTTTATACTCACAGAGCAAAGTTGCACTCATAAAATCAGTAACCACTCCTGAGGTAGACCTCTGTGGAACACTAGTTTTGACTCAATTAATCAAAAAGTTTCGAGACAGCTTTAATATTCAATTTGACAATGTCTGACTTCCACGTAGTCCCTAGTTGGATTAATTCAATTGCTAACCAATTTCATATCAAATAGATTTCTCAAATTCAAACTCTCAAATCCACCAAACGCTGGAGATACATCAGAACTTTAGAAAATCCTGCGGATCTAGTATCACGCGGAGTACTCCCCAGTAAATTGTTAGTTAACCCCTTATTGCTTCATGGTCCAAGAAAAAGGAAGAATGTAATTTCCTTAGTCGCACAGACACATCCGAATATCCCTGAATTTACTGAGTTTTCAAGCTTCATAAAACTAAAGCGTGTATGCGCCTTTGTGATAAAATTCATACATAATTCACGCAATCTCAAATCCAAGAATTCAGGTTCATTATTTTCTTCAGAATGATTTGAAACAACTAAACAGTTGGTCGAATCATCCCAGAGAGAAACATTCTCACAACAAATGGTCATCCTCGAAAAGGGTAAAGAATTACCAAAATGTTACCATATCCTAAAATTAAGCCTATTCTTGGATTCTGAGAAAACATTCAGCGTTGGAGGTCATCTTCAATTATCCAGCTTTGAATTTAACAAAAAAATACTGGATGTTAATTCTTCAAAACATTACATAACCCGACTTCTGGTCAAATATGACCAGATTAGGCTATGTCTCGCAAGCCCTAAGCTTCTTGCCTGCCTTAAAGCATGGTTAGACGTTTTGTCGCTAGAAAAGGTAAACCAAAAGATGATAATGGGAAAAATTTGGGAGCTAAGTCTTGTCACTAAGTTGAGCAAGGAAGATGTAAACTGGAGTTTCATTCCACCTCATGCTCATAACTTTGAAGGCCTGTGGGAGGCAGGTGTTAAGTCTAGTAAATTTCAGCTCAAGAGAGCTATTGGTAATACTAAATTACAATATGAAGAGATGTCCACTTTACTCACACAAAGTGAAGCAATGCTCAACTCCCGTCCATTAGTTACTCTTTCCTCTGATCCCTGTGACTACGATACCTCAACACCAGCGCACTTTCTAATTGGAAGAGTCTTGAACTCGCCGCCACATCCCAACCTAGCAGACGTACCTGAGTCCAGACTTCCTCACTACCAATGAATCCAGCAACACAACCAGCTGTTTTGGAAATGCTGGGTGAACCAACATGTCTCCGTTGGAAATGACCACAAATGACCGTCTAGACTTTACGAATGCGAACAAATGCAAACGAATGCGAACGAATGGCAACGTTGCTCAGATGTATCCACGGCCTAATAGTTAGATATCAACATTTCCATCGATATACATATGTTGGGCATTCGACAGACAGGATCTCCGATATGTTGAAAATAGATAAATTCAATTTTGGGTCCGTATTTAAGGTTTTCAAACTCATTCTCAACTTTTATCCATATGTGTAATGTATTGCATCGATTGTCTATTTCTCAAGTGTTAGAGGTATAGTTTGTACACAGAAGTCTTTAAAAGCTCGTTCATATTTTTTGGGATGGATATGAAGAATAGTTAAGCAATAATGGATATATTATATAATGATTTTCCAGTAAGAAAAGAAATAAACCTCATTTATATTTTACATATGTACTAATTTCCAACCAGTGGCTATTAATTCTCAATATAATTGTAATAATTTTAAAATAACCCTCTTATATCATTTTTAGATTGGTGAAACTCTTCCATCATGCAGATGAAAAGATCATGTATTTAACACACAGTTTTACAAATAAAACGCGTCACTGAAAGAATAAGAGTTTAATTTGTGAAACTGTACACGATTCTTTTATCTGCATGATAGCACTCTTATAAAGATGTTGGCGAGCAAAATAGTGCTCTAATTATATATACCATCTGAAAATACACCTTAATGTTTCAGTACTTATCATTAAAATGTAATTTCGTCCTTCACAGATGATAATAAAATAATTTTATGTGGGAGATGATAGGCTACTAAATACGAGAGCAGTGAATCAAGCAGCTTAGCAAACATACTTACATTCTGTTGGCGATGTGGATGTATTTTTAACTAATTTTACTAATGGAAATGTGGTTTTGAGGTCATCTGGGGGTGGTGAATCTCTCCCACTCTCTCCGTCCACCGAATCACTCGAATCCAAGTCAGGTTCCTGCAAATAGAATGCAAATAAACTGATGGAAGTCTAAACCTTCTTGTTGAACTTGACAGTCATAATAACTGGTCACTGATAATAAACAAGTTCTGACAGTTTTTGCTAGCTATAACTCTTTCATACAAGAGGCTAGGTTGCCAAGTGGAACGGTTTGTCTATCTATCTATCTGTATTTTGTCGGGTAACTGTTGGCCTCTCTATAACTCGGATAATACCATTCTGATTTTGATGAAGTTTTGCAATAGATTACACGAAAATGAAAAAGAATTCACCATAAGAGCACACAAGCTCAAATGACAGCTTGTGTGATACATGAATCGAAGGTTGATTTTCACCATGTGACCCAAAATCCTAAATTAATGTTATGGTAACTGAGGTATGATTTTTTTCTGTTTTTTTGTTTATTTTCCTGAATCGTCGCATGAATGTTGATATAACTTTTGTCTTTGTGGAAGTAGTGACACAAAATAATCTGGATTTCGTTCTTCAATGCAATGCATTTCTTCAGAATCAAACATGATAACCATCACATTATTCTAGCAAATTCCAATTGAGTTTCGGTTTTGCCGTTACTCCAGTTATTTATGATACAATTGATATTTTTGTTCTCTCCATCAATTTTCATGAAACAGTGCAGTTATCAAATACTTAACATATTACACAAATCATTTTCCCAACTCCTTCCCTTCTCCAACTTCCATTTTTCGACTCCCGATTTTTTTAATGAATAGTGGTCTGAGATGCGTCCTAAAATTAATAATAGTTTTTTGTATAATCTTTTGACGATATTTTCGCTGTGAATGTACCGATTTAAAAAACCTATAATGTTTTTGTCCTTGCCGTAGTACCTAGTGAGATAGAACCAAAGTCTCATAAAAAACTATTAGTAATTTCTGAGTTATATAGAGAGCAAAACATTTATTACCTGAAAGCCGTCAGAATACACATTATAGATAGACAGACAAACTAACAGAAATGAGTTACATTTGCGGTGATGTATACGTAATGAAACACCGAGAAAAAATATATCTGAATTCCTTTGCGACTACAATACTTCCTCCTATTATTGGCGTGGGCAGTAGATTCCTAACATGCTCACACAGTGTGATCAAGTTCTGATAAAAAAATATATCTAATCTAAAATCGATCTACTTATCGTTATAATCAGCAGGTGTTCAAATGTGATAGCATTAACATCACATAGAAACGAATGACACGTGCTTAATGGCAACTGTAAAATTAAGTAATCGATGTTTTGTTATCTCCTATCTAATTTTTTGTGTTATAGCATAGAATACCCCTACTAGGTTATTCAATGGTTATAGTGAACATACAGCCATCACATCGACAAACAGTAGCTAATACAAAGATTTTCTCTAGTAGTAGTTAATTCTACTGTGCACATCTTTCTTACAAATGTCGATCGTTTGAAATACTGATTTTACTAGACCATAACGCGAGCCTGCAAAAGAGCAGTGTTGCCACGCGTTGCAAGATTCGTGCTCTCATTCTAATATTTGTCTTTCATCTTTTTCTTACACATCGATTCTACGTAATCGATAAAATTCTGCCAGTACTGCATCATACACTATAGATTATGCCTGTATTATGCTAAAATCCAAACTATAATCTGTATCGATAACCCATTCTATATGTTTAGAACAGATGCTATCCTATCACAGGTATTAATGCAACAAGTTAAAATATGAGCCTACAATTGCTCTATCGTTTATTAGCCCTAAACAATTCGAACTAAAATCTGTTTACTCAATTGTTTAAAAAAAAACGGAACCATAACAAATAGATGTCCAAAAGTGTATTTAAATTGAATGCTCTCCCACCGTCCGACGCTTCTAATATTACTTCAATTCCAATTCACTATATCCAGGATTGCCTGCTTAGCATAGTTGGCTAGAACGTCAGACCGGCAATCAATCAACAGATCTGTGATTCAAATCCCGATTTGCTTGCGATAATAATAGGAGGCACATTCCAGTAGGTATCGAATATTGTCTGTCTCGATATATACGATTTTGTGCCATTTTCTCACGTAGCACAAGATACAAAACGACTATTCCGATGAAGTTTCCACGCTATGTTGATTGTTGTATTTGTTAGGCTGTGAGTTTCTATAAAAATGAGTACCTATCAGATATGAAAGTAACGACGCGGGTCAACTTAAGTTAAATGAAATGAAAATATATATAATATAATGTCGTAAGAGTTTAAGACAAATACTACATTGCATTTGAAGTGACACGCCTAAGATCTGTGAAAATTAAGAGCCATACCTCGATTTCTGGTTCAATAATAACAGGAGAAGCGTTCTTCGCCTTCTGCCAAACGGCCCTCATGAAATGTAGCGTGCTGTCTCTGGATATAAGACTTCCAAAAACATGTTTGTCTTCGCTAGTTGCAATTCCCACTGCATTTGGGATGATCCTGGCTGTTTTCTCCTTTGTTATATTTTCGACCGTCAATATTGGAATTAGCAGCTGAAAATTCATCAATTAAAATTCTAATTAATATATCACTATGGCTTCGGTAATCAGAATGTACACTGTACAGTATTTTGAAGGCAACCGGTTGTTGAAGTGAAGGGTCAAAAAACGTTATTACCAATCTGGAACTAGAACATTTTTGTACTCAATCACTAAATTATAGAATAGTATTGAACAGTTATTTAAAATTACCAGCAATCTGAATACACGCAAAAGTGATTTTGGATTTTTCCACCATGTTTTATGACAATCGTTGTAAGAGTTATGGAGTCACTGAGCGGTGATATAAATGGCGACAGACAAAGGATTTTTCCGCGAGTTTACAGTGCAGTACAGAGAACCTTTTTTTGGGGTGAAACGGAACTAAGAGAAAGACGGATATAACGTCTTTCAGGTGTAACAAAGCCATGTGGTACGGGAAATATATTCCTACACACCCGATGTAGATGAGTTTCTAGCGAGTGTCAACGATCATATGAATCATATAGAGTGAAGGGAGGAGGAGACTCATCCATACTCCTCTTATACTGGGATCACGTGAAAAAGTTATTAATTATTATAATTATAATACCAAATACAATTTTAACATAAATGAAACCAGCCGCTCCTAACCTTAGCCCCCTGTTACAACAATCGATGCATCGAGACCTAGGTCTGGCCCAATTTTGCGAAGCTACAAGCATCAGGTGTACAATATAATTATGTGAGTTTGTAGAGCAATAAGTCATCTGTCTCGTTGTTAACACTTGATAGTTCTGAACACACAAATTATTCAGTTTTCAATCCATAAGGTATAGGTCAAGAAAAATATATACAACCAATCACATTGATAGATATCGTACGGAAATAGATCGCGAACAAAGAAATACACATACAAAAGTTACTAATCTACTACTTAATTCACTATAAAGTCGAAGGCGGGTGGTTGATCTCTCTCTATTCTATAGATACTATCATGGTAGATATTCGACCGAGCTGGCTTGCATATTAACACCAAGAGTTCTATCTACTATGTACTACTTACCTTGGTAACGTAGCCGAAGACATTTGAATAGAAGGCAAAGTAGTTTTTGGTGATATACAAATGCCCCTGGAGCAATATGTCGCCGATGAGGGCGCAAGAGTAGTGATTGAGCACTTTTTCGTCTTCCTCCACATTTGGAAAGTGTCGAAGAAACTTCTTCTGCCTGGCTTTGGAAGTTGTGTGTACCTTTGCCTCCTTGATAGGTTTAGGACTCGGTGGTTCGGAAAGTTGAGCTTGAGCTGTCATTACTGGCGTGGAGGTCGACAGGTGTTTCAAAGAGGCTCTATAACAGATTTAAAATTTAACATTGAGTTGCTTCAACTATGATCTACGAGAGGAATTAATAAACTGCGCAATACATGATACGCATGAGAAAAGTCGATTCGAGGATAGTCAAAAATATATCTTTTTGACCATTAATACGAGAACAATAGAAATATCGAATGAGAGCTCATTATTTTTGTTGTTTCTACACCAACGTTCATAAGGCTGGAAAGGGAAAAAAACCGGAGAAGTTCTGCCATCTTGGCTGATTACCTTTCCTGCGATACAGAATACAAATTCTAATGATATCTCTTCAGTTACAGTAAAAAGTCTAAAAAAGGACAGATGAAAGATAATGGTAATAATGATGATTTTTCCATTGGATATATATTTCTCCAATATCAACGGAGAGACAACACAGACAGACCGATGGAAGTGATCTACACGAATTCCCAAAATAAAAGACATTTTCAAAAGAGATTTAAGACCGTATTCTCAAATTATTCCAAATACTTCCCTTGGGTGCGAAATAATAATGAAGCCAAATCGATTGACTCGATATGATTTTTCAATGTACCCAAAACTAACCACAAATGTGCAAAAAAATATATTAATTATTATTGTAGAATAAAGTGATCAGATTCTATTGAGCCTTCTAGGTCGATTCGGGACTGCGTCCCAAAACGGTAACAAACAACGTACAAAATATATTATTTATATCGAGACGATGGAGTGATGGAACTCTGGAAAAACACCTGTCATATTGTGATATTTGCCCCAATTCTCTATATATGCACCCACAGCATCTCTCTCCTATTTCAGAACCATCTATCAGTGGTTACGAAGATCACAAAGTAGTAAAACTGCCGACAGACAGTTGATAAATGATGACAGACCACTTGTGCGTAGGAAGTAAGAGGAAATTGATACGTGTGATCTAGAGAATGTCATTTCTATTTTGTTGATATCCTGCTTGCTTTGTTCCACAACAAATATTTGCAGTATAAATAAGTGTTAATTTGAAAAAAAATGTGCGAAATCCACACGCTCTGCCATTACAAATTTCAAAGTGAATCTTGAAACAGAAAAATACAAAATATTTGTAAGAATGCAAAATACATTCGGATGGCTATGATCCCACAAATTATTGAGAGATAATAATAACCTTTTAACTCGTAACTAACCAGTTGATTCAATTAAACAAGCAATCAAAATAACGACGTAGAACTTACAAGTTACACAGTGAGAGCATCATTCTTAAATCAGTTGGAAACGAATCATATTCCAATAATAGTATTAATTTGTAAAAGCCCGTCTTAGTGTGTTACTAACTTGTTTATCATTTTCGAACAATTTACATCTGAAATCATTGCTTCAGCAGTCTACAAAGTTCATTCCAAACAGATTCTTAATCGCGGAATTATCAAATTGCAAAGATTCATATATTTCAAAACCTTCAAGTAAAAACTTTCAGTTATATTGGTAAAATTAGTTCCATGTACTGTATTGGGATAAATTGCGAGAAACAAAAAGCTTAAGTTTCACTGGATACCATTTGCATCTTCTCTAACAAAACTCTTAGATTCTATAAACATAATTATACGATTTGGTAGTATCTTTCATTGCCCAAGCTAAAATAGGAATTTAATATAAAAAATAAATAAATAAATATAGTCTGTAACAAAAAGGCTACTAACCCAATACAAGGAAAAAAAAGACTCTGAAAGATCAGGTTGATGCAAATATGTAATTGAAAATACAATATTTTTCACAGGACACTTCAATGTTTGGGTTTATGGGTGAAAGATCACTAAAAATGTATATTTTTTAAACCTGCATTATTCTTAACATCAGTACTTTTTTATTTTTCAAGTAAAAAGTATGGGTCCAAGGTCCTCCGATTTCTCCTCATAGAAGTCAGAATAATACATGGAAACACATTAAATAAAAACATGTCATGTTATGTAGACAAAACAGAAGATATTATCCAAGATAAAAAAGGTTGTGATCAAAATACATTTATTGCTTATTCCTGGGAATTAAATAAAAAGAAATGACATAAGATTGGAACATGGTTCTATTTAAACTATCGAGAAACAGAAATACATGCTAAAAAAATTAAAATATCTTACTCATCAGTTGGAGCATCATCACGACTTCTATCCATATTTTTGGAACAGATGTGTATTCTACCACTCGCGATTTGATAGTGTGAATAGTAAAAAGGGTGCGCGTGAATCATGACGTTGCAGCTGGAGAATTGCCCATATTTAGAAGTTCACCATCGTGATTTATGATACCCATTTAGGGACGATTATCGCTGATATCGATCCCAATCTAGTGATGAGTTCTTGCAAATATTATGACGTCAAGATTGACGATAGATAAACAGAGATAGAAGCTGATTATGGGAAGTAAAACTGGTAGGTTTTTCCAGCAAAAAACCTGAATTGATTATAGTTCAACACCATACAATATATAATTATATAATATTTATTGGTCACCGATGTGCCTCGCTGGTTCAACAAACTGTGTCTATCCAAGAGTTAAAACCACATATGTTATAGAAAATATTTCTATAGCGTCTGAGATATGTCAACGTATTAAGAAGTTAATTTCCGGATAGAATTTTCATCTAATTTGCATTAAAGCTCAGCCCTACCTCTATATTTAGAGGAAACTGAGAAATTCATTCATCTCAATGCTCTAAAGATCCCTGAACAATCGTCGACGAAAGTCCGACGCTCAGCGGAAATTACTTTATCTACAAGTCACTAGTGAGATCTGCAATTTCGGATGCAACCTGAGTTACGTTGAACGCCTATCTTTCAATACTGCAACAAGACTGAGACTGTCACTGGGACATCGAGAGGACTGCTCTTGATATTCCATGCAATCGTGGCCAAAATTTCAGGGTTCCATTCCAAGCCGACACTTGTTCCATCCGTGATCGAAAATTTTCTTATACCATTCACATACACATATGCTTATATTGAGTAAACTGAGTTAATATATAATAAATTCCTCCTGTTGCACGGCAAGAAAAATATTCCACCTACCCGGAATCATTACTGCTCACAGAAGAAGTATCACACTGTGACGAGTCGCCGTCCATGATGGACGACTGTCTTCTGAACTTCAACATTTTCACTGTCTGCGGCATTTATAGGTACATTGGAAAAAACACATGGAGAGAACAGTTGGGAATTACAGCAGCCTGTTATCAACAGACACTATGTCGCGAAAAACTGACATAACCGTGTTATCGCTGCGGTGATGCGGCAGTGCTATCGTATATCTTCCCTTATCAGAACTTTTCATTTACCCAACTAAAGGTGATACATTGCAATTCATTAAAGACTAGGTGTTGCCGTATCAGCGATTTTGAGTGCTATAGATAAAACTGAGCATGCTTGAATTTATTTGTTTTTATTGGATACTTGAGTAGTGCTATGTAACTAGATCCACTATTATCATGCCAAATAATACAATATACTAACATGCTACGTCGACTTTGGCCCATATGTAGACCATGAGAAGAATTTAAGAAGATACTTTATACATTCCGAATATTTTTAACTTCTCATGAATTTGACAAGACAATCAGAAACTTGGAAAGCAGAAAAGAATTTCTGTTTAAAGTAAAAAACTCAACAATTTTTTTAAAAATGATTGGGACGGCAGATAAGAAAATGAAGGGGAGTTTTTAAATTTTTTTAGTAGTTTCACCATAAATCTACTAACAAACGGAAACAGATTAGTTCCGATGATGTTTTCTTTGCAAGTAACTCTACGGTCAATTAATACGACCCCCAAAAAAATATATCACTACTTAAATTTCATTAAAAAATAAGCAATGGTTACCGAGATTACCGGTGACTAATGCGTATAAGAACTACCAAAAGCGGATAATCGTGTCATGAAGAAATTACTCTGAATCTAAGTGTAACTTGACATTGAAATCCTATTGATACTTCTTTTATTAAAAGCATGAGGACAATAACAGTAGTATGCCATTAGAAACTATTACAAATTCAGGCTATGTTCGGTTTTAGCGAGTTCTCACAACACGGGTCATTACCAATATAATGGACAGTATTTGATTGATTGCTACAACCGACTATAAACAAAACGACAAATACCCTGCGGATATTACCACTTAATGTAATAGTCACGTAACGAATTAAATGCCTATATTTTCAATGAACGCACTCTTACGTAGTTGTTATGTAAGTAAGCTGTTATATTGATAAATTATATTACGGAGTCGGCTGGAAAGTATATTTTTCAAGCATTAATGAGCCAGTATGGAAGAATTTGCACCCAGAGCAGGACCGCTAGATAGCGATCGCGATCAGCTGGTCGATCGCTGATAACTGACATACAAATAATAGTGTATTACTTTATATCTAATCAGAACAGATTCAGGTAACAACATTGACAACAAAAGACATTCTGGTCTGCCAGCCATGGAAAGAGATAGACGCCCAGTCATCTTCCATGAAGCTTCTGGGAATGAACATCAACAATTACATGTCCTGGTAAGATCATGCTAAAGACCTTGCTAGCTCGGCGTCCTAAGTGCTGAGGGTTCTCTTCCGCTCCAGACAGGGCCGCCCACAGTCGCGTGACTCTTCTAGATCCGTGAGGTAAGGGTTTAAACTTTTACCATAATCTAGAAATGTTGAACTGTGGGAATGAAACGAGATTTCTGAAAATTTGGATTTTACTGATATACTCGCCTCCAACTCAGAAGTAACATTCTTTCCGGCAATAAAAAAGCAATACATATTTTTTGGCTTCACCCCCAACTACTGCAACCATCGAGAGATCATTTAGTACCCTGAGGAGGGTGAAATCTTGGCTGCGATCGACCATCTCAAAAGATCGCTTATCGGGTTTATGTATGCTAAGCGTACACAAACAATTTGTTTTGCAAAATAAGGAACTATTTATAAATCAAGTCCTTGATCGGCCAAGACCGAAGGAGACTAAAATTTTTATTACAAGGTATTCAATATTCTTTCTGTATGATGATGTATTAATTAACCTTTTTATTTTTCAATCTGTTTGTGTTATTTTTACTCATATCATTTCAATATAAATATATAAACTAACAGCGATATTATTTTGGAATTTTAAATCAGTATGATAAAACCCTTGACCCTCCCCTACAAAAATGTCTGTGTGCGGCCATGGCTCCAGAAAATTGTATTCATCGGAACAGATGCCTCTACTCTACAAGGCTCCGAACAAACCATTGCTGAAGTACTGCTCGCATGTGTGGGCATCTCGCATAACAACACCAAAAATTGCCTTTACAGCAAACACTAGAAGGGCCTAACGGCCGCATCCTGACTAGGTCGAACTTTCAATGCCTGTTCCAAAAGTAGTTCTTTCGGAGAACCTCAGCCTCGGCGTTTTGGAATGAGTTGCCGGGGAGTTTGTTTCCCGATTATTACAATTTACAGTATATTAAACTCAATTTGAATGGATATTTATCCTCTCGCAGTGCTATAATCCAATACAAAATTGAATTTGTTTCATCTACTTTACTAAAAATGGCTGCTGGAGCAGCCGTAACTTTAATACACTTGGTTGCCACACGTGGTTCCAATTCGGTCAGGAAAAGCAAGACGAATCAAAGAGAGTTTAAGTTTCAGACATGTATACTTACTTATCACACTTCGAGAAGGTGGCCTGATGACCGGGACTGGGAGGCACACAAGACCCAGAGGGCGTCGTAGCAGAGGTGGACGACGCAGCTGGCAACGACACGCTGAAGGCGGGCGTTTGAGATTGAGCCGATTGGGGCGACTGGATAAGCAGATCCGGAGGCGGTGAGACAGCTTGTTGCACTTGCTGAGACGCAGTGGAGGCGGCGAAGATAGGGGCGCTGGCGGCGCCACTGGCGGCGGAGCCGGCACTGAGGGCAGTAGAGCCGGCAGCCAACGCGGACGCTGTAGACGGACATGCCGCCTCCAGCGGGGTGCCGGGTGCGGACCGCGCACCCCCCGCGCTCCCGAAGTTACCAGACGACCTGCAATAGAAACGAAAATCTGAATATTCGGACATATTTGGATAGAACGTACTGTTTATAATAAATTCGGTAAGAGCCGAATGATTGCAAGAGTTTTCTGCCTTTTTTTATTTTCAGGTTATGTTAAAAGTTACATTTGATGTGATGAATGCATAATATTTGAAAGAGTTTTGTAACATAACCTATTCATCCTGCTACTCATAAGAATAACCAATTTTGTATAGAGTATGGTCACATGAAGAAGTGAAATTATATTAGTCCAAAAGTATTAAAAAATGACCTAGAACCTCAGAACTATTGTATGTCACATGTCAGTTGCAATTTCAAGTCGGCTTGTCAGCACATAAAACAGATCCTCTAAGGCATCTCTGGTAAATGCCAGCTTCCATTACTGATGTTCGCGTAGAGATTATAATCCATTTGTCCCCAGATATTCTTTGTTCACCTCAATAATCCATGTACATTATAACAATTGCCATATAAATATAAAATTGCAGCATGATGCTCTAGTCTTCCATACTTCCACTCTGTGTTAACAAAATATGTACACAGATCTTGAAAGTCGGTCTAATGTTCTTGATAACTGTATGTAACTTAGTAATTTGGTACTGTCAAGCTCAGGGGGGTGGCTGTGGTAAATGATTTCAGTAGAATGGTTTTTTCCCTTAAGGTTTTCCAGTGACGGGAGGGGTCGGGGGTTTATCCACAAAGGTGCAAATTACGGAACTTACCCTCGGCGCGACAGACACCTCAAGTTTGAAAGTTTGGAGGTGGCAAGACTAAAAAGCAATGAATAAGTTATAATTTGAAATAAATAAAAACAGTTTTGTATAATCACTGCAATAATAATCATAAAATAGTTATCGCCTCTCTCTAACAGAAATGGTCTTAGTGTAAGCTATGTTTGTAATTTGAGTATAATATTTAAGTTTAAGCACATACGATACTGTTTCTCGAAAGTCTACATGGACGAAAATGCATAACAATTCTATTAGTTTTCTTCTTTAAACACTATTACACTCATATGTTATACTAAATTAAAGACATGGCTTATACGAAGGCATTTTGTAGATGAATACAGAGATAGGTTCGACAATACTTGTTAAATTTTCGGTGTAGTACTTATATAGTGTATTCCCTTTTTCACACTATAAGTTATTTTTCCCCCGATGAAATTTCGTTACGCCTTCAACCTCCACAAGGCTCTTTTGCATAATAGGTAGCAAACTGATTCATATGGAAAGGGCCTATCACGAGTATAATCTGAATTGGTAAGCCACACGCTATAGATGAATACTGAAAGTAGATAGGATTCATGAATATTGAACAGTAACTAAGCTTTGCGTCTTTTATACAGGAAGAAGTCGGGCTGAGTCTTATTGCATTTCCTGTATATCCGTTATTATTGTAACATCGCAGTTATGTGAATGTGTGGGATCTGTGTAAAAAACTAAGAAAACTGTATTGCATAAAACTACCAAAATTACAAAACATCACATTCGCATTATTGGTACATCTAAGCATAGAAATGCATTAGGTTATGTTACAAAAGGTCACTCAAATTTAATTGGACGTAGAAAACTAAATGATAGACTGGTTCAACAGAACTAAAGCATAATGAATGTAAACTGTTACCAGAGTGAGTAATATATTATTATATCTAGAGACTTTATTTTCATCTTATTATGTAATCATACATTATTAAAACGAATAAATCACTATGTAATGGTACAGATCTCTTGAAACAGATTTTTTCTAGATCTGAGTATCATATTTGCACGCTACTTCAATTGACTGACGGATGCTGATTACAAACAAGTTATGGCTTGCTGACTGATTTTAATTGTATATGCTCGATAAAAATTCAAATCTTATCGCCATATCAATTCAATACAACAGGATAATCTATACCATCATTCTCATCGTTATACTTTTATGGTGCCTCAATGGTGGGGCTGTTCTCGGTGAAGCGAAAACCCCCTAAAAATTTTAAAAATCATTTTTGCAACTGGGGAATTTGCGAAAAATTAAGCTCTGATTTTGTATAATTTTGTCAGTCCATAATCGTTTGAAAACTAAGTTTTTGAACTGACAGAGTGAATGAACAGATTCTACAAGTATTCAGTGGGTTGTTTCATCTAGAATCCTTTAGTGACCTTAGTGACACAAACCAAAATATCGGAACAACGTATTTTCGTTTCAGAGTGTTTTGTGATCACAATATCTTCCTAACTTATGAACAAGGAAAATTCACTAATTGTAAACCCAAAGATTTAAAGTGGAATGAAATTGAAAACATTGTAATCTGTTGTTGCTATCATGTGGTAAGGTCGCAATGAAAATAATTAAAATTCATTACTTACATGTTCTATATGTATATGGCTCAAAATATGTTACGGGTTTATCGTCAATATATCAATGTGGATGATTGTGTTACCGCCTAACTGCACTTCTTTGAGCACTACTACGTTTACGTGAAACTGGGCGGAAAGAAAAGCAAATAGAAAATCAATGAAGCCTAATCTCGGGGTCACCGGCTTTTCCGTTGGAATATGTAATTTAATAAAATATCGAAGGCTGACACGGTAGACTGATATACTCGAGAGAGTTGGGTTTTATCTAGTTACATCTGCTCACATACAGGTAATTGTACATTGCAGGTAATATTTTCCAAACTTATGTTTCGTCTAAAGTCTGAAAGATTCTTACCTATCAACTTAACCTAAGCCGCATATCACTTACAAGTATGACAGTGATTTAACTAAAGATGCAATGAAATTCAGTGAGTACTGATCCAGCTAGTTGTTTAACACAATTTCACTTTCTAAGCCATAGGAATTGAATTTTTTTAAACCTAAGAAGCAACCAAGGACTGAAATATCAATGTGTGACTGCTAACATTATCAACGTACTCAGACTTGGTAAAAGCATCTCACGGTAGATTGTTTCTATTTATTGATACTCAGGAAACGAAACAGAGGAGCATTCTTATTAGCCAGTTTTTGATGTATATAGCATGGCAGAATTGGGATGAGAAGTAGAAGCCATATGAAGTCTCCATTTGTCAGTACACATATTCCGTAAGCATAGCTGTCTGAAAGTGCAAGGTTACCGGCTGTGAAAACAGCTTGAATTTGAAACAGTCGCCGGTAATTTGCCCTCCTCTGAGCTGCATAAAGCATGGACAGGGCTATTGGAGCAGCTCCCCGGATACGAGAGTAGTCTTCTAAGCATAGATATTTAGATTTTTTCTTTGCTCTGAATACGTTTCTTAGCTTACTCCCAGTAGCCATTGTCTTCAGTAACTTTGGCATCCATATTTGAATACGTGGATGATCATATTCTTATGTCCCCATGTATTGATGTCCTCCAGATCGTTTGGCAAGAATTGATTCATCAGAAGATCTCTACCATCTGCCCGCGTTAGCCCCATTGGTAGGCCATGCCAGGATTGAGGAGCTGGCAGAGATCAACCTCCCCATTTCCTCACTCATGGTAGCAAGGACCGATGATAAGGTTTGGTTCGATAGGAGATTCTCGCTCGTTCTTCCCTCCAGGGAAGAGTGGACGGGAGGGAAGATAACATTTCCGCCCCACAGCTTGGTATGCTACACCTTCGGGTCTCGCTCGAAAGAGATGGGATCCAGTGGCGCGGTAATATGCCTGGAAGGCAGAGACTTGGAGGAAAGCGTAGCGCTAGGGACCCACAGGTCAGTTTTTCAGGCGGAGATATTTGCCATCCTCATGGTGGCATGGCCAGGTTAGTAATGCCCTAGATACCAGGGCATATAACGAACTTGCGAAAGCATGGTTGGAGAGAGACCACTGCAGCCCGTCCAAGAGGTTCATAGCAGGCCCCAACAAACGTAAGGAACTATGCTACTGAAACGAAAGAGGGATTCACTCCACTTGTAAGTGGGGATCCTCACAGGCCACTGCAGACTGAACAAGCACATGACACTCATAGGAGTGGTCAAAGACCCAATCTGTAAGAAGTACTGGGAGGAGGACGAGACCTCGTTCCACTTCCTGAGCGAATGTTCCGAATACAGCAGCCTTAGGACTGAGGTGTTCGGCACAGCAGAGTTTGACAGGGAAGAGTGCGGAATGGTCCGACATCGTGACCTTTATTAAAAGGTCTGGAAGGTTTGACACTATGGAGTTACCAGGTGTGCCATAGTTTTTTTTAGTGATGGTCCTTGGGGTCGGCAAAAAGGGCCAAAGGTAGCCTACTTGCCAGGCTTTGCCTCCCCACTATTACTACTACTACATCTGCCCGCCTGCATTTCAATTCATAAGCCACGGTCTTTCGTTTGATATGTATGTCTGTCAATATTCTACCGTTTCTCAATAATCGATGTTGATGAAAAATAACAGCAAAGCTTTAGAAACCGGAGAATTCGACAGAGTAATCATTCCAAAACAATAAAGCTAAAGCTTTGGAAGACGTATTGCTTTCTATATATCCTCTCATTTCTGTAATTCACATTCTAACAAGGCATGGACTGTGTACTTTATAGCTGATAGCTTTTTAACTTTGTCATTAAATCATCTCAAATTATATAACATTCATTTATAAACAACTCCTTACAAGTGCGCAATAATAAAAGGTCAAAAGTTTAATTAATTATCATATCCGGTGAAACACCAAATACATAATTCAAATATAGAGTTTGATAAACATTACTTTTATGTGCGACAATAGGTTGCAAAACACCTTTACAATGCAAAAACTCAAACAGTTCCAATTTTCAGCAAAACCAGTCACCCAAATTCCACGACAAATGTTTACTACTACAAATGATAATTTGTTGGACTATCATGCCACACTTTTGAATTTGAAAAACAATATCGTGGAACACTTGGCACTGGAAGTGAACAAAATGAATTGACGTGTTAGTATATGTTCGTGCCAAAAACAACTCGCAACATGATATGACGTCATAACATGTATGATGCTCATGGTGAGATCGAAAGCGAAATAGCGCTGTTTTCAACACAAGCAATGATTATATTGATATATCTAGGCAAAAAGTCAACCCACTATTAATCTTTAAATCTAATCTAATCATATAAATGGTCTTGAAATATATTCTAGATTCATCGTAATCCTGGATTACGAGGCACAGTCTAATACCTACTTAGTACTATCTGAATCAAATTTTGCCACAGGATTGACTAGTCAGCTTCCTTAAGAATGTAAAGACAAAATAGGTAGATTGAATACACAGAAATAAGATAATCCTGCGTTTGTTTCGGACTCGAATTCATGGCTCTATCATCCCGCTGACGCCGTAGCCGCTGGGCCACAGCAATGCGATGATCACATGATCCCGTAAGGTACGCTAAGGATACGCCTTTAATTCTCTGAATCATCCTCACTCCAAGAATTGAGCGATCTGGAACGCGACTCAGACCAGCAATCCCCTGATCATTGATACATTTGCATTGTTGATGAATCTATAATGAAGGTTGTGTATTTCGTTCTCAGTTATAAATAAGGTAGTGTTGTGTTTCAGATGTGGCGATATATTATGTCCTTAATTTTGGTTTTAATAACAAGGCGTTATCTTTATTCTAAATTTTCATGATATAGTAATAGCTCGTATTAGAGTCTCATTTGAAAGACAGAGGAAAACAAAAAAAAAGTCTATGTCTACATAATATCAAAATTTAAATTTTCATTATACGTACTATGTTAAAGGTGCCCGAGGCAGCCCAAACGTTAGTAAAATTATTTTGTCAGTAGCATGTAGATTTGCATCAGTGGACAGTACAAATATAAGATGATTTTTTTATTGTTTCGGTCTATGTGTCCGTCTTTCCAGCGGAAAAGCACCTCAATTACTTTGAAACTATTTTTGAAGGTTGCTCCATTGACATCGGCAGAATCATCAATAATCCAAACCAACTGTAAAATTTCCATATCTTGGCATATTATGGTATACCATGGTAATGTACTTTAATTCCATTCGTTATATTTCTTGATTCTTGTTCTTTGTCAGATAGTAAAAAAATGGTGGAGAATTTTTCACCAGTTTATATACTCGAAATAAAAAGCTTGGAAAGTATCTATTGAATCTATCTGATTCAGATAATTGTGTAATTTGAAAATAGGGCTTCATAAATAAAACTTTAATATTATTTACATCGGAACGCGTCACAAAAGTAGATTTATTTGTGAAACCTTTTGTGAAAATTACACAATTTTTAACTGTTTGTTTGAAATTTGTACACAACGTAGGTTTTCAATTGACGTTTTTGATTAATTCACTATCAATAAAATGTCTTCAGGGGGAACGTCTTCAGTCGATGTCTCCATGGTTCGATATCATGAAAGTGTTGTCTACATAACGAAGATGTACTATTGGTCTGATGTCTGAGCTTTCGAAAGCAGATACTTCTAATCACTCCATGTATCAGTTAGCTGCAACTGCATTTGACGGTGACTCCGTAGGCAGACCTTGTTGCATGTAGAATTTGTCTTTTTCTTCAAAGTAATTAATCTAGAGAACAAACCTTAGCAGCTCTATTACTCCATCCAGTGGAATATTAATGTATTATTTCTCTATGTGTTTGGTCTTGTTTTGGCTCCTTCTGGATTAGACTAGTTGCCTCTTAAACCGGGCATTTGTGTATAGCCTATCAGGTAATGAGGCAATCTTCTGCATTTAGTTGTGGCTATTTTGTATTTCTACAAAACGTTTGGTGTCCTCCACATAAGGAGATGTAATTCCTTCCAGTGGCTGTATGATCTGTAGTACATGCTTTTTAAGGTTATATGTGGGTCAGCATCTCGAAATGGTTATCGGTCGTAATGCACTTTTATCCTTGTATATTTTTGGTAGGCCGTAAAGGTGTGGTGTTAGCGATTATACGTTTATAGCAAACCTATAGTATCAATAAAATTAATATGGCAGCAACTCATAACAAAAATAAATAAACTACAGCTGCACCGAACGAACTTGAACACAAAATGACCACAAAACAGAACGTCCACAGAAAAATATGTCGCAACAGGAACGCTGTCGAACAATTAAGACTACCCGCACAAGCGGCACGCCAGCCAGAGGAGTTTAAATCGTTGCGAAGGAACATGTTCGCCACTTTACCTGGAGACGACTGAAGATAGTAAATCCATCGAAACGTCGTGACAAGCAAAATCATATAGACAATCGAAGTCCGAAACACAACATTTGAAAGACAATTTTAATCTGAAGGATGGAAGTTTCGCCAAGTCAGAGTATCCACAATCTACATAACTCCATTTTTTGCGTACTTAGAACTTCGGTGAGTACGAATTTAAAGAATATCCTTAATCTATGCTCATTAAGTAAGGGGTCAAATTACTTGGCTGTATTGCTTTGATTTTAACCAATAACCCAATATCTGGAACGAGTATGAGAATATCTCCTTTTCTTGGTTATCTCGTGTTATCTTCCATCAAGCCTCTGGAGGTTAACATTAACGGTTGTCCTAAAATATCTATGTTCCGATCTTGCTCGCCCTGAAGCTGCGGATTCCCCTGCCCCAGAAAATGTGGTCCACCAGGACAGCTACCATTACCATTCCACAAGGGTCATATAGACTTTCTTTGAAATACCTGCAGCTTCTGTACTCAATCCAGGAAATAATGATACATCTTGTGAATACACCTGACATTAAATATGACCTCTTCACTCTGCAATATTGAAGAAAGGCAATTGGTTAGAAGATCCTAACCGACACCACCAGATTGTTGACTGGGCTACCAGAGAGTTTATTATCCGATAATTACAGTTTCCATCATTCAAGTTCACAAGAGGGTGTGTAATTATCTATAAAAAAACTTATGTCAATCGCATCCCTATCGTTCAACGTATTCCAAATATGTTGAATAGAGCTATATCCCAAATTAACATGGGATTGTTTGTCGCCGTCGTCATCCAGTAGTTATACGCTTTTGGCTTGGATTTCCATACATATACATGTAAACACATGCAGAATGATAATGTTAGAGGAGAATAGCCGAAATGTATCGGTATGCAGATAAACATGTGAATTATTCGTGGAGTTATGAAAAAAATGTTTTTAGGTGATTGAAATACAACAATGTATGTAGTGGAAAGATTCTAGCTAAACTACACTATATGATCCTGTCAACACATACACATTTGTGATCATATGAGCTTTTCTAGTAACCAATTCAGAATTCATCGCACAATCTCGACCATCCTAAATTATCTTGAACACCTAATGTCACGGAAAACTCTAGGCACTTTTTCAAAAATGATTTTAAGAAATTTTTCGATTTTACAGCCTAGCATCTCCACGATGAATTTTGACTAGGTGAAAATAGTTAACAACGAACCGCTTACTTGATACTTTAAACAATCCCAAATTCATTTCTATCGATCTTTTTATATCAAAAACAAAAAAACATAAATATTTAGTCATATTTTTCGAATCATCCTCGCAGAATTTCAAAGGCATAATTATGTTGATGTGCGAGTTAGGTCAAGGACAGCAATGCTTATACACACACTTTCTGAAGCGAGAGTTTATGACGTTGCATGTTTTGAAAGTTCCCACGCAAATTTCCAAATTTTCACGGTATGAGTCATCTGGAGACATTTTCGAAAATATTTCATTGAGTCGTGTGTCACGGTCCAACAATCCTATAAAATATCTTTCTTATGAATGTGTACTAGAGCGACTGAAATGAATTCATTGCTGAATGGATGCGTTAAGCTTATTGCTTATTGCCTCCGACTACAAATAAATTGAATTGTAGTCGGTGGATGTTACACATCCAGATTGATTCATATATATGTTCATTCACATAGCAGACATATATTTGCATAGATCATCTCAACATCATCCAATATAAAAACAGCCATTAAATGAGATAGTAGTACAAAACTTGGATATTTTGATTGAATTGTGCTAATTCGAGTTTTACCATATTAGCATATTTCCAATCTGCATTTAAATTTATATGAAGAAGCTTAAGTATTCGTAGATCAACTATGCGGTTGTCATTTATGTTTACTGTACCATATCATGAAGTAATGTATAACTGTTCAAAATTTACAGACCAGTCTAGGATCAACTTGCGTTATTGTCAAAAAGTAATTACAAAAATGAAGTCGTTCAAATATCCTTGATATCTTTGAGTGTGATTTAACTTACTTTGCAGTCTTCTCTTTAAGAGTTTCTCGTAGGGGTGTTTTTCGTATCAATTAACACTAATATCAGTGGTAGAAAAATGTCTTAACCTAGGGCTTAGGACTTAATAAGCATATATCCACATAATATATATAAAGAAGCAAAAAGCTAAACAACAGTTGCGTAAACTGGAATCATCAGCAATGAAATATAAAAAAAATCCTTCTGTGAATAATAAAAATGATACTTAATAGATCTGCTTTTGCGTTCAAATTATATGTGATCAATGCAAAACAATAGCAGGATATGTGTTAAACAAGTATTTGAATGATGTGCTTTATATAATGCTGCTTATATAGGTCAAACATTATTGATCACAACATAATAAATGAGAGTACCAATCATTCAACCTCAATTTTCATCGCCACTATATTTTTCCATATTGTAATGAGTAGGGTAGAGTACATTAACGTTTGAAACGTTTTAGGTAATAGAATATCTTAAATACTTAAATTTTTTTTATCAAAAAGGTATACTGAGTAGGATAGATTATTAGACAGGGTTTGTATAATATTAAACTTCCAAATATAATAGAACAGCCGGTTTACAACCAACCTGGGTAGCCATTATAAATAGCCAATTTGTTGACAATGCTTTAACAGTGAAGCAAAGGGTGTCACGTATTTATGAATTTTTACTCCTGGAATCTGGTGTAACATACAATTTAGTCCCAATATGGAAGAGCTTTGAGCAAGAAGATACCGTGAGTATATGCAGTTATGTGTACCTACTAGAGGCCATATAAATAAATTGAAAACATTATCCTAGACCAAGATTTTAAAGTTTACTAAGCATGTTTTAGCAAGATTCCGAATGCCATACTACCACCCAAATACCGTTAAGCACTGCATTCTAGGTGCCTCTAATTACCATGGTCTCGAGACTAGTTATAAATAGTATATGTAAGTGCAACAGAGCTATCATCGTCGCTGAGAATGCCTTTCGTTCAGACGCTGGATCATCCTGACCTGAATTATCATATGAGGATGCTTTCTTTCATCTCCATTATCTTCAGGATCGTGAATAATTCATGGGATTTCTGTGATTTTTTAAAGGAAATTATTTCTAACTACTTTCCATCGGGCGATTTATTGTCACCAGATATGATCGGTCAGTGCTGGATTGATTTTAATAAAATCTGAAGAAAAATTTGCTGTTTAATCGTGCTTGGCAGTATTCAGTAAAAAAGTGTCAAAACATCCCGAAGATTAAATCCTCCTCAGATAACCCTTGTTTCAAAAGACTACTGAAAATGTTAGGTCCCAACAAATTTTTGTACTTAGTTCAATATTCAAATCAGCATACCTGTGGGAAACCAAAGATCTCTGCAAAACCATATTTTTGCTGTTTCTACAATCTGCGGTGAATTGAAATTCTCCCCATTGGAATAGTCAAACTCAGCGTACTTGTTCATACACCAGCCTATCTTACAGCTTGTCCTAAACGTCAGAACTATGGTGAGATACATTTGGAGGCTGTGCTCCTTTTCCAATCCAGCCATTGCATAAATAGTTCCAGACCGAGCCTAACATCCATGTCATTATACTTTTGTCATTATTTAGATCAGTGTCTCCACAAATCTGTATATGTACAATCTACATACCTAGATAGATCTATCAACTTATGTAGCGAGTATTTAGAGACTCTGTGCGAGGTGGATTCGTTAGTGAAGCCAAGATGCACCTTTCGTTCATGTTGCACCTTTGGATTTGCGCTCTCCTCTGGTGTGGAGGGATACGGAAGAGCACTATGAAGTAATAATGAAAGATTTCACATAATATCTTTATGATAGGGAAATATTTTGAAATACATCAGTAATTTCGTACATAGTAGGTATGTGATTCGCCTATCTCGAATATTCATCATTTTGGGATATTGTGGATATCCTTGTCATCATCTCTCAAATCGTTATTCTTATTTTATACCTCTTGCTGGCCTCTTAAAAATTGTCATAAGTGAGATTCGCAGAATATTCTCATATTCCTTTATTTTTAATATTCGCTATTTCTATTGCTTACGTAAGCAAATTGAGTTATATTTTCCATAATTAAGTACATCTCTGCTAATGCGCGAAAGGTAGGGCACCAATATTATCAGTATAACGCAGTTTACCGCGGCTGTAAATCCATCATATCACAGGTACATATGTACTGTTTGTTCTGTATATTAGAGCAAGTTTATTTAAAACAACGGTGTAGTAAACGCATTATAACGATGTGTAATAAGATTTATTAGGTTTACATGGTACGCTCCTTTTGATTGCGTTTGTTGATGTAATAGTAAAATACGGATATTGCTCCAGTTCGAATATACCTCAACAAAACAGTTACTTTAGTTTAATTGCCTGAAACGATTTAATGTTTGAAGAGCAACGCTGGATATGATTTGGCAATGCCCTTTTGGAGGACCTAAATAAAAAGGAACATAATCTTCTTATCAAAATAAAAGTGGTTATGTACCAGGTAAACATTTGAAGGAAGGGCAAAATGAATCATTATCGTCATTCCAATTCCTCAATAGCCTGTGACCTAGTCTGGCTAGGTATGTTCCAAGGAAAAATCTAATCAATTTTCTCAAAACCTACAAATAGACCAAATTTTCCAGGTTTGCTCATCGTGTATCCCAAATGAGAAGTGTTTTATGTCATTGCTTTGAAATTACTGTTCATCTTCACTGTTGCATGTTTTAATCATAGAAAACTAAATATTCGTCGTTTGCTTGTAACAATCATGTAACCATTTTATTTTCTGAGTGTCAATACATTATGCCTCTCATTTTTCAATTACAACAATGAATGTATATAAAGAGTAGATACTTTCAAAATTATTTCCATAAGATATAGTTTGGAAAAAAACACTGTTATCATGAGGAAATTTAATAAATTGATATCGAATTGAATTTTATTTTTTATTTTATTTTGTAGATACTCCCTTAACTCTGGCAAAGTAGCCATACCGTAAGTAAGTTTTTTTAGTAAACGTATGCAGTTTCAATGATCGGCCAACACAATTAATTCATCAGAACCCACTTTCAGTGGATGCATTGTTGCTGGTACAAGAACTAGATGTACTGTCTTTTCTTCGAATGATTCTATATGTATATTTATAATACAGATTAAAAAAAACGCTACAGAGTTACTACTACTATACTATACTATCTTCAATCGTCTTCAGGTGAACTGGCGAACATGTTCCTTTCTTGTCTACTTATACTCCGTCCGGTGACGTGTCGTTGTGTATGGTCTGTTCTGATTGGTTCCCGATGAGTGGTGTTCCGGTCTGCTGACGTGGTTGCTCGTCGGTCATTGTTTGTTGTCTGGTCCAGTCGTAGTCTATTGATCTTCTTTATGAGCGGCTGCCATATTGGTTTAATGTTTACGCTGGGCTTGCTGTACGCGATGCTGTTGTTGGTAATGAATGCCGCCTCCTTGAATTTTTTTCGATACCAGTGCGGTTCATTGGCAATAACCTTAGCTTCGTCTCAACCTATTTTATGATGCTTCGTCCATGCGTGGTCAGCTATTCCAGATTTTCCTGTCTCTGGTCGCTGGGTGGTGAGACGTTCCAAAATTCTAGTTTATCAGCACATTTTACAATCTTGTTCTGATAGAATATGCCTACTGCTATGGTCAAGTAGTAGACAAATCATTCTTTCCAATTTTTGTAATTATCGATCAAGTCTTGCTTGTGGATTGCAGAGGAATCCGATAAATCTCTGTCAAAGATTTCCAAAAATTAATCGCATTTTGACTCCACGCGATGTACAAGAAACCCTGAGACGTTAGTTGGGGGAGGCTAGAGAGTAAATAATTTGCAGCTGTCTAAATTGAACGTATGGGGGATCTCAATGTACTTCATACTTCAAGTAACAACGGTCTTTTCGGGAAGCTCAATATAAATTTAGCGGGACACTTGTATTAACATAAAACATTAATATCCACGATATGTTCTTGTTTAGACTAAGTTGCATGCGAAATGCAACATGTGGCTAGACGTTTTTTGTATTATACAAACAACCAACACATAATTCTCAATTGTATCACATATAGTTTATGAAATATAATATAAACTAGGTTTATTTATAACCACCATGGGAATATACTAGCGCAAAGGTGTTCAATTTATTAATAACATATTTTATTGCTGATATTATTTCTTTGAAAATTCAAATCACATTTATCAATGCGTTATTGTTCACTGGAATATATTACGACTAACAAAACAGACTGTTCACTCGCCGAAAAAATGTAGCAGATGAATTGTTACTCAGATTCAAGAGGAAGGTCTGTTTGCAAATATCGGCTGGTAAACAGGAAATACAAGACAAAATCTCGTTTAAACTAACTTTAAAATAGTAACAGCAAACAGCATGACGTGCTTTGCAAGAAACTGGCATCACGGTGCTACAATCATGGTTAGTGCTTAAACACACACTGCTTGAGAATATACGCATAGCTTAGTAATGAAAATGAAACTTACAGTAAGTAAACAAAATATCCTGACAAAAGAAATGCATCTCTATGCCTATAAAAGTGTCAAATAACTATAATTCTTTTTGCTAGTTTGGATGTTTCATTCACTGAATGTAAAAAAGTGTTAAAGCGGATACATAAGACATCATATAGTTAACAGAGTAAGTTTATGCTGACATGTAGGAAATTTTATCCGGGTTAGAGATGTGTTCGGATAAACTATCCTGAATAGGTTATAACACTTTGGTTGTAACCCGTTATTAAATGGTTGCTTCACCAACCTTTATGGAAACTACTAGTTAAAAAAGACCGATATCACCCCCCATTCACTTAGCAGATCAATTTAACGGTCTTTCTGATTTATGAATGTTTTGTGCTGTTGTTAATCATTAAAACACAAATAATTTCCTTCTAATGAAAGCTCGCCCAGAGTACTGCGTTCAGATCAATGGCCATGTGCTCGTGAAAAGTGCTCACAAGCAGTGATAAACACACTTCAGTGCTCGGAAGCACTTTGAACTGCCATAAATGATTAGTAATAGGGTTCTTGAAGTTGAAGTTATATCTATACGAAGGAATTCTATTTGATTTAAATATTGAAAAGCGTTCACTTCTTGAAAATTTAAAGCGCATTTTTCGGTAACTTAGTTTTTGGCGCTTGTTGTCGGTCGTCGACACAACTCTGCTTCTAGCTTTCCCTCAATTTTACCAATTTATTAGATTAATTCTTTTAAAACTGTTGGCAGACTTATCCTTCTATTTTTTCTATTTTAGTTCATTTGAATCAGCCAGTGGAGGACAAAAACCTCCTCACTGACTTAAGTATCAAAATAGTCATGAGGGTTGAAGCAGAACATGAATAATCAAATTTATAAGATCCTAGGATATTAAGAACTTAACTACAAACTAATTCGAGCAGAATAATTCATTGAAATTATGAAATTATGAGTTTCACTTTCATAAACAGTGAAGTGCAGCGGTGCTTGAACACAAAGTGATGTCTCTTACCTAGACTTTGGTAAGATGTTAATTTTAACACCTCCCCCAGTTTTTCCGATGCTAGCACGCCTTCTGCTTTTCAAGTATAAGGGCAGTTTCTTGGACCGGTGCCTTCCAATAAGAAAAAATTATTTCGAAACACATTCACCAATAATACAATATGATGATGATAATAATGTAGATTTTTTGCATGTACACTAGATATATTCCGCCAATAGACAATGTGGATAGAACTCGCTAAGATTTAAATATTTATTATATAGGCATTCATATTCCAATACCACTGGAATTTCTCAGAAACTTTATCATTTCCTTATTGTGCCTTAAAAAATCGGAGGATTATCTTATTATTGTTCACTTTCTAAAATATAGTATGTTAAGGTTGATGCTTATACAAAGGACGTTTTCAACATCACCGATGCGACAAATAAATCAAAAATATTTATATGAATAAGTAACTTCCATATTTTTTTATTATAATTAAATTTTTCAAAATATCTTTCCAGTTGCGAGGGAAACACATTTTTTTTCTTTAATCAAAACAGATATATGAAACATGGGACGTATGTGAATTCACGAGAAATGATATGTACTTAGAAAAATATACGCGTTTCGGAATACATGTTTTAGAAATAGCTTGAATACCGAACAGCCATGACAATTATGAAGAAGCTAAGAAATCTTGTTTGTTGAGATGAGTTTTGGACTGATCAATGCTCACAGTTTTAGAAAAGGAACTACCTATAGATTGCAATGACCAGTTCTCCATGCTGCCAGTTTTGTTTGACGATAGCGTCTTAGAGCAGAGTTCAGAAAAACAGATACCGTTCTTATATTGGTGAAATAGCACAAGATCACCGACTACAGACGTCAATGTGCAAGGATCTGTTAAGGAAGTATCACCGATAAGTCGGACTATTTTCTCTCTGAACTACGTAAGTATGGACCATATAGTCAGGGCAGCAGCTCCCGAGATATGCAAGGATAATTTCAAGCCTGGTCTTATCTAGGCTTTATTGTAAGAGCACTTTGTTGGTGACAAGTACTTCCTAGCTCTGAGTAGAAACTCCTTCAAATTTCAGCAGCTGCTGGACGCGTTCCTGCCAAATAATTTGATATAAATGACGTCTTGGAAGGTCTTGGTTTCTCATTAGAACTAGATGCTCGCTTGGATATCTCCTATTTGTTGTGCATACTTAGAGTAACCAATATTCTTCGTCAGAGTAGGAGTAGCTTTCTACAGTCCTTTTCTCAAAATTCATATATAGAGATCGGTGAGCTGTCCTGAATCTCTACATGTGAAGTACAGTTGCACACAAAACTGCGAATTGGATTCATTGTTTGGAGAAGTCATTAATAGCAGGGCTAGCTGCTACCTCTTCAATTCTTCGATCAAGCCAAAAGTTGTTAATCTAGACTCTTTAGATATTACTGAAAATGTGCTACGTTTCAATGGAATCACCCACTGAGGATTCTTATAATAAACTGTAAATCTGAAAGCTAGGTTAGCTCCACTATTGCTGTCAGCTGTTGTAGAACCATGGTATATTCATTGTAGCCGATATTTAGAATGGTTGAGATGGTTGAGTTAAAGACTAGCAAGTTATGTTATTGTTTGATAAAATAGTGAGATTAGGGGAAAACATACCTTATCGATTTATATTTTTCATTTCATTTATACCTTCAATACGTAAAACGATAATCATCATATTGTATGCAAGCAATATGTTTGCAATACGTTTATAGCCTTTTTATTGATCATTCTTGTACAATGACATTAAAAGGAATCGAATGCAATGCTGAATTATTCATCCATGCAAACGAACTGTATTGTCATTTAACGTCAAAATGAAAACAGCTTTCCAGCGATTATTGATTAACAATTGCGTATATAGTATAGAATTTTATTGCCTTTAAAGGAAACACTCTGTACTAGTCACGTCATTTATTCGAGGGTATTTTGAATTATTCAAGGTGTATGAGAAGAAATCGTTAATTATATAGAGATTAAAATATTAATTTCTTTGATACACAACGAAGTAATGAAATTTTTATGAGACAAACTAGTCGATGTTCTATAGATTTATAATTATTTCGTTCGATCGGATTTATATTATTGAGTATAAAACTTAGTTCTATGGAATTTTTAATTAATCTCCTCGCAGCCATTTTGAAATCTATTAGATAGTATCTAATAGGTTTTAACTATTAGATACTTTTTGCGCTGAACATCTGAAATCGCTGGGTTCGTCCAGATCTTTTTAATAGTTTACTTTGTGTTTACCTAAACAACAAAAGTGATTTTTTTTAAATACAGCAACTGGGTCTGATCTATCAAAGAGCAAAGTCTAACTTGCTCTATCCTGTTTTACGTAAATGCGGTTAGTCAAACAGTAGCGCACTTTTTACACTATAGTAGCTGTCCTTTCATGCGGAAGCTGCAAAAATTGCCAAAATATTTGAGTCTTTTGAAATCCGCATAATTCCCAATATTTCCAGAACCTACTGATAGATCAACTGTTTTGGATACTTAACAACATCTTCAATAATCTGCTACCACAACACGAGAAATACGAAATGAACCTACTGGACTACTAGACTATGTTTCAAAAGGGTAAGTTGTACTTTTATAACGATTTATCCTCCAGATTGAAATGCAGCAATCTGTAGTAGGAGTTACCAAAACAGATATTGAACAAATTGACCCCGTTTGGACAAACCTTAGCTATGCCCTAAAATGTCGTAAGAATGGTTCGAACTCATTTCAAACAGTTGCAATGAGTGTATGACACATCTTTTTGTACAATCAGAATGCGACGAGATGATAATATGTTGATATACCGGTACGAATGTCTCAAATAAACAATGTTTGTCGATAGGAAACCGCTCAACATACCACCAGATGGTGATGGTAAGTAGAGTTTACCTGTCACCCACCTACAAATCTAATGCAGAAATATAGAAAATATCTGTTTCAAGGTCCCATAAACACGGTTACACTGTGTGGAATAATCTCCCAAATTTCCGGCGATTCTCACGGATTTCGGTAGTACTATAATCTAGGTCAGAACAATCTGATTGCTTGGTGTAAGCGCAACGTTAACGATGTTCGCAGGTATACCTGGTACCAGATTTGTTTCTATTAATATACAGTCGTTTCAACAAAAGGCACCGTTTTAGTTTCTATTTCGTGTTACATAAAACAATGTCCAACCAGGTGCCGTTCCGTTGCTAATGAGGTGGCCAGCAAGATAATGTTGGGTGTATGTGCGAGCACAGCGGAATCGGACCCCGAGGGGGAGACAAAAAGGGCAAGAACTATGGTGGGGTAGCGATATGGCTCAGGAGGCGGCAAATCGTATGGAGGGGGCGTAGTTTGGAGGAGAATAATACATAGAACCATTGTTTTGACACAGTAGATTTTTTTTTTAAATTCTAGATGTGAAACTGAAAAACAGGTTGATTATGATATAAAAACTCACTCTGCGCTCGGAAAAATCAAAAGCCAAAATGACTCCAGACTTAGTAGGTTGTTATTTTCGCGTCTAAAGGAAATCTACTACCATGCTGAAAGAATTTTGCAAACTTCCGAATCAGCATCTCACAGATGAGTGAGAGGAGATTCCAATTATCACAAATCATTGCAGAAAGAAAACATACAAAAAAATATCGATATATATATATACCGTCAAATTCATATTTGTCATGAAAACTTGAAAAACACTGTACACATAGATTTTGTATGAATTTCAAATATACACGTAGTTGAATATTGGTTCATTCTACTGAATATGTTCCAGTCTTGTCAGGCGCGTTTTCAGGGTTACCTATGGGGAGGGTAATGCTCACTCTGAAATATGAGAGGGGAGAGGATCACCGCGGGTGAAAATTGAAAATTTGTAAAATGTCAAGATCAAGATCAAGATTACCGTCGCCATCAGCGAGAGTTGCAAGTATGCAAAAATTCATAACACAAACTCAGTCTTTAAGATAAAGATAATCTTTCATAAGAGAAACAAAATGAAGCTGTTTTCTATACCGAGCAACAATTTACATGTTTATGTGTGTATTTAAACAATTATTTACTGATGGCTCTGATAGTACTGTAATCAACCAAATGTTTACTAATTTATATTCCACCAGTTTCTTTGGTAATTTTTTTCCTCAGATACGCGCCTGAGTGTTGTGATTATTTTTATGGAAACCTAGATTCTAAATATTGAACGCTGATATCTGTGCTCGATTGCATAATGACTTAATCCTCTTGTATTAACTTAGCAAAGAGAATGTACAAACTACAAAGCGAAACATGATTTAAATTTGAAAAATCTATTAATTACATTGTCTTCTGCCATTTTCCCCTTGAAAAACCATCCATTACACTATGAGTCGATTGAGCTGATTCGGATAATAAAGGAGCATTACTGCGTGTCCTTGAATTTTGCTTGTAAAAAAATTGGATAATCAGCGGAACACTTCATAATGGCTAAAGCACATCCCACGAAACGCAATTGCTAGTACGTAGTAGTATTAAATCGATGTGCCTTGAAACCCATCGGTATTGTGATTCATTGAGCTAATAGGATCAAAAGCTTATTGACCCATTTTCCAAACTAAATTGGTTTACATTGTATTGCTGTATATTCGCATACGCGATCGCTGGGTTTATTTCTAGAAACCGTTTTACGAAACAGTTGATGTTCATTTCAAATTTGATTTGAATAGATATTTGGAAATAGTACCGCCATATCTGATGATCGATCACTTCCACTTTGAACTGAACTGAACTTCAATCTGATTTTAGGTTTTGCTTAAAATTCTTCTTTTTCACTTCACAATCATTATCAGAAGTTTCACGTGATTCCTAAGAATTTCAAATACATTATAATATATTATTCGGACGTTTATCATGACATCACGAATATTTTTATAACACTTCTGAAGCTTATTATGTGGTTTTTTCTTTCATTTATCTTACTTGTCCTGACCGTTTGACCGCTTGACCACAAACGAACATTACTAATGTCCTTGCCGCCTCTGGAAACCTTTATCTAAGTATAAAATGTCGAATTAATAAATTTTTAAATTTGCAGTTCCGTAGAATTTATTTAATAAACCCCTGGTCAACACTGTTTTTTCTAACTTGAAACTTATGAAGCACTTTATGATGTTGAAATTGAGAGTGATCTATTTGTGTCGTTAATATATGATAGGTATTATGATATTATAAAATAAACAAGACATTAGAATCCCACTGTAACCGCACTAAAACGCCCCTCCCCATCTAGGATTCAAGAAGATAGTGTAAGAGCATCTACTGAAAAAGTCATGGTCCATCTGTGGTTTCGTCAGTGTTCATTATGTGGTTTCACTGATTTCCGTTGGTCAGTTGGACTTCTTGTAACCTCAGATAGATAAACAATATGTACGTTGTAACCGCCTAAGTTTACATAATAACCACGCTACATGCATTTTAATAAAGTTTAGGCTAGGGTTTGTATTCTTAGCAGGTAATACCGTTTTATTTTATCGGAATGTATTTGTAGTGGAGTGAAGAGCAACATAACTGTCAAAGTTATTATTCCATGTACCTCAAGATCGTGATCATAGGCAAAACGAATATTGAAGATTAGATTGCGCGAAATCCAAAAAAAAATATGTGTCTTTTCTCCAGCATTCCGACGCTGCAGACTTTGAACAACCAGACGATCTCAGGTGTTTTGAAAGATACGCTATCTCTCTGTGAACTGCTCGCACACCAACTGCGCGCGCACCGATATGGGGATGAACGAGAACTCAGTTGCAAAACACGAGCAGCATGCTTCATTTGTGGATTTTTTTGTATGTTTTTGTCATTCCAGACTATCTCAATCTAGCTGTCTATTTTCAGAATATCGGATGGTATTTGATTATAAAGGAGTAATATTATCATTATTGTTTTCCCCTGGGTTCTGTGTCCAACTACTAAATCAAAGTCTTCCATCATATTCAATAACGTTATCAGACAAGGATTCTAAATTTCAAATTGATTTCCTTATGTTCACTGAAGATATTTATTAATACACTCAAAAAATAAAATTACACAAAGTGTTATGTTTGAATACATCCGTACTTTCCATATACGAGTAAATCAGGTAAATCTCCACAAAACGCGGCTATACTCTAATGCGCAAAAATATCTAACGAAAATTAACATCTGTTCACTCAACTGTTCCTGTATAGTTAGTGATGCTTCATTATATAAATATTACTCAATAAATTTCCACAAATTATTTAATCGGAACGCCATTAGTATCTCGTATATCCTGGAATGAGAGAAACTACATTTACTTGGAAAAAATTTATACAGCGTGTGCCTTGCAGCGCGATAACAAAAATTTGGAGGAGCTCAGAAACATGTTCAACTTGCCATAATATTTTATCATATGTTTTTCCAGTTAGGTATTTGTTATATCAGACTATAATCAAACACCTATTTTATAATCAGAATATTTTTGAATATAACCGTGTGCAATTTATAATTTTCTATGTGCTCGTTTATTAACATTATTATTATTATTATATAAAATCCTACATCTACACGAGTTTGCTGAATTGATATCATTTTTTTTGTTCAACAATAGAAAGCCTATATCATACTAACGAGTATTATAGATTAACCACATCCTTGTTTGAGACCTTTTGTTATGTCGATTGTTTTTGTCATTTCTTATTTTTATTCGTGCTTTTGTCTCCTTGTATAGTCTTTGTATTATATTAATACATTTTTCTTCAACGTTCGTCTTTCTCATTGCCTCCTATAGTTGATTCCCGGCACGCTGTCATACGCTTTCTCTAAATCGATAAACCTCAAATTTGTTCCAACGTCTTTTCTTTGTTTTTTTCTATAACTTGTGGAAATGCGGAACGATGGACATACCAATCCAAGAAAATGTATTACATTCATTACAATTCGCGGATGAGCTCTGCACAAGAAAAGGAAAACATGGTACGAAAACTTAAAGAAGAATACGAATTGTGGGGACTAAAGATAAATATGTGTAAGACAGAATATCTGTGTATTGGATCGGAGAGTGCTGATTTAAGTGTAGACGAGATTATAAAAAATTGCCAGACTTATTGTATTTGGGATTTATGATACATCCAGATGGTACTACGAGATATAGAAATGAAAATAGCACGCGGAGAGCAAGCGACAAAAGCACTTCATGGATTGATATGGAACAATACAATCACTAAAGAAAATAAAAAAAGAATCTTTCAAAGCATAGTACTAAATATTACCTTATACGGAGCAGAGGTACGGCCAATGAGAACGAAATACAATAAGAACAGTAGAATTAGACTTTATGAAAATAAGTTTACAAGTCACCAGAAAGGACAAAATAAGCACTGAGGAAATATGGCATCAAATGAGAGTAGAAAGCTACATTACAAAAAAATTTGTAGTGCTCTATTTTCAAAACAGTGCACTGCAATGGTACGGTCATGTCCAAAGAATGCCAGAACACAGATGGCCAAAAGTAATATTAGAGTGGGAACCCCCAGGAAGAAGACGTAGGGGAAGACCAGTTGTAAAATGGGAAACATATATTGCACATGTTATGGTAGATAGACACCTCAGGGTAGGTAACTGAAAAATTAGGGCTTTATGGAGGGCAAAAACGGTGAACTCGTAATGGGAAAATGCCGAAGAAGAAGAAGAAATTTATGTCCTGAAACTACAGTATATAGTTTGTATGCAAATGTTTATACAAATGCCTATGAACTACTTCGTCAAACCATATAGCTCATAACTTCTTAAATTTATCTCACCCCGGAAGTGTACATTATTCTGATGCTTCTACGACACTGATTATGTAGCTAAGAATCCCTGAAATGAACTAAAAACTCCTTGCCCATGCCAATGATAGGAATCAACTTTTTTACATTGACGAATGTTAACACTGCAATACCGATAGCATACCAAATGTTGCAGTTAAAATTCCAATGAAATAATTCTACGACCGTCAGTTCTCGTGCCTTGAATAACCGATGATCGACTACACTTTGACCTGTTCGGGTGACTTTCTGGGGTGGAAAGTCCGCTTTCTTATCGAACATTTGGCTCGGCGTTTCGGCGTCAGGAGTATTGCAAAATATGCAGAGCAAAATGTGGACGAGTATTTTTGAACGACCAGGAAAAAGTGCCAACTATGAACCTGACTACTCTTATTCACACCCACACGTCTGCTACTTTTATGAATGAGAATAGACCAGTACTTTGAATTAGAAGTCAAGAGCGTTGACTTTAACTTTAAAAAAGTGACGTCATGTAATTTGATGCTTCACCTCACACGCCATGTTGAATAATACTGACTTATATAATTTCAAGTTTTCCTATAGATTTTGTGTTTTAATACTTCCTCTAATTCCCAATATTTCAAAAACTTCGATCGATCAACAGATCTAAAAATTTTCTCCAATAAACTGATACCCCTGCAAATCAAATACAACGTCATCCAACTAACATTCTTTAATAAACTAGATGACACTTCCTGGTTACTCTTTGCATGTATGTCACCCAAATGCTGCACTTTTAATCATATTAATGTATAAGGGACCTCATACAATTTTAAAAAACTTCAACATGAAAGAGTCGAACGAAATTCTGTATCGTTACAGCCTAGAAAATATTGTGTCAATCAATCAACTTGGATTTTCCTGAATCCATCAGAACCTAACTGCTTCACCTTGAAACTACCAGCTGTACAACACAAACCGCAGTGAAACGCTTTGTAAGTTCACTACAGAAAATGAACTGTTTGATTTACTCGGATTTCAGCACGAATCTAATAATGTGTGCATTAGATTACATGTCGTATATTATTTGCGTTATACCGCAGCACAAGGCAATCGAGGATGGTGTGATTGACCTGATAATCTAGCAAGTGTCATTCACCTGTTAACTTTGCCAACCATTGTAAACGATGCTTGTTAGGGAATAAGGCTCATAGGCATATGTTTCTTACTTTGATTGTCCTGAATCCTGTCAGGACACTCAAGGAATACTTCACTTCTGTATAAAAACTTGAAAAAGAATAATTACCAGTACACTATCACCAGCTATCACTGAATCATTCCGTCTTATTCTACCGAAAGCAGTGCATGTCCCGCAATATTTTTTATTATAGCTATATGATAAAAGTATTGTTAAAAGGGAGGAAAGAAAGGTGAGAGTCATCCCAATATCATGAGCAAAAACATATCAACCCCCGTTCTGAATTCTTAAGAATTACTCATTGGCATTTTGAACATCACATCATCAAAAGCTGATAGCACTCCTATTTCTGTGTAGCAGAATCCCTACTACAACCAAGCACAGCAAGGAATTAATAGAAGCTCTTCTCTGCAAATGCAATTCATGCAAGACCAAATAGAGGTTTCTCAGGTGGTAGAATACAGCCTGTGGTGGCAACTTAGGTACATCGAGATGCGGATTGTAGGGTATACACGTCGCGTTATGCCATGGACACTAGCGAATGTTCAACTAACAAACATACAACCCCAAAGTATATTGGTTAGAATAGAACAGCATACATACCATCTGAATGGTCTATTGCGTCCTACAGCAATTTATTGAGCTCAACAGTATCTCACATGATATCGTTTATAACCAGAACTACCACTGATCTGTAAACGCACTACACCCCAAACAGACTACATTCACGTCGCGTCAAAGTGAACATAGGTACTCAGTCGCGTTGATGACTAGAATATGAAATCAAACCAAGATCTAACTTGGTCTTTGTAAATGTGATATTGTAGAAAATTTAACTAGAAAACAAGCCCGCCGTACCAGGAACTTTTGTCTAAAATACGCATTGTAGATAATGTTCGTCCGAGTAAGTGACTATTTAGATCAGTTAGAATATTAAGAACTAATAGACGCGGAAAGTAAACAATCTCAAATGTATTAACCAGGTAACAGCAAAGTTTGTTGCGTTTCATTGTACTGGTATTTACATTTTCTTAAAAAATTCGAAAATGCTTATCATTAAAGTAATCCCTCACTTCCACGAGCGAAGTAAAAATGTAATAGCATAAATTCATAGTGAAATTTGTATCTCAAAAACGAAACAAATCGGAGAACTTTTCAAGGAATATATACAATTCGATAAAAGTATTATTTTTCCAGTCAGTGCATTTTTCTTTATTTTTTAAATTTCACAGAAATATAACTTAGTCATTGAATCTAGCTATATTTTGTGAATGAGTTATTTTACTAAGGTTGAAAATGGATCATACATGTAGGCGGCTGATAAATGAATGAATAGTGATGTTCAAAGTTTCTCCCCTGTCATGAATGATTATATCCACTACATTTTGAGGAACAATTTATGAATCTTTTGGAATAGTTTCATTGTAATCTATTATTATCCGCCGCGATGTTTCAAATGAAATAATCTGAGATGGTAAATTTCATGCCCAGTTTATGTAAATAGCACTGATCACAATGCTTTATCAGTTTAAATATCGAATTAGAAAACTCCGGTAACTAATTACTAGATTAGTTCGAGTTGAATACAATCATTAATTATATGAATTAATTTGTTTCGTAATGTGCATACCAAAAAAAGGCTTCTTAAATACGAATATACCGTTTTGTTTCCAGTTTATTTGTTAAACGACAGAGAAAATCTCATTCTATCCGATGACAAAAATGTAGGACATATAAATTATAAGTACCGTTAACAAGGTTACGGGCAGCGAATGTGAAGTATCTTGAATACCTCGCGACGCCGACGGTTCAGTTACCAAATGAGCATTGAGCAACATCACTGAATGGTTTCTACGAGTATACCACACAGTTCTCTCCAGAACATGGGTGCTTCAAGAGCTAAGACGAATATGAGAGTACAAATTACGTACATTTTTCTAACAAGGACACTTCAAACTATCTACTAGAATGTTTGATAGATCGACGACCAAAGTAAGCTGGACTTGATGCTTAGTGGAAGAATTCAACGTTGACAACTTTGCCGAATGCATAATCAAAGGTTAAAGATTGAGATTCCGTTATCGCTTACACCTTGACACCACTGAAGCAAACTACTAGACAAGGATACAAGGTATCATCATATGTGGAAATTGTGCTAAAATCATATTTTTTCAATCAACAATGACTACATGACTATAGATAATGGATAAAATCTGCAAATAAATTTATTTGTGAAACTGTGTTTTAATTACAAAATCTTTTTGTCTGCATGGTCTCTAGTGTTTTATTTTACCGCTTTTCAGCGATACTGATGAAATGGCAATATAAGGCAATCAATAATCGATATATTGAACTGCGCTACAGCAAGATTTTAAGTTCAAAGATAAGGAGTGCTGCTACTAAAAGACACTAGATATTTTCCTTAGATACAAAAGCTTATTCGATATTCACAGTAAGCCTCTCCACTCGAGACTTTTCCTCAAGGACTTGCAATTAATGAGACACTTATTAATAAGATACAGCGAAGCAGTTTGCAGCCTAGTTACTAAAAATAGGAACTCTCATTTATTCTTTGACCACGTTTATGGGACTTTTCCTGAGAAAATTAAATGGATCAAGCGGTACGCAAATAAAAATGTTTGGCGCCCAATCAAAAATAATAAGTATATAAAGGTAGTTCAATGACGCTATTAGAAATCATCTAGGAGTTATTTGAATCAGACGCAGTAAGTCACCATCTTTAAAATTGAGTGATTTTGGAAATTATCTGAGGTTCCAATTTAAGTATATGCAACGCCTATTCTAGAATTTTCATGGTTGAAGAAAGCTATTATAATTCATTTGAACTGAATTCATAATTTGAAAAATTGATAAAGGTCAAACTTTCCCGCATGCAACAACATTTTTGGATGGGCAGTGAAAAATTGGGGTAGAGCTCAAAAAAAATAGATGATGATGTACCATGTATAAAATTAAGACAGTGGTAGTTCTTCGTACTTTTTACCGTTGTATAAATACGATGCGATTAGAATATAAGTCAATAATAATATATATATATACTCGTATAAACGCTCCCGGCTTGACAGGTTTCCACGTTACTCAACCACTCTAGCTTGTCCTGCTTCTGTTTTAGCAACTGCTAATACTACAGATTACTGGATATGTTGTGTTTAAAAAATAGCATCAAGTAGCTTATCTTCGCTATGAACGTTCAGTGATATCGGTTCGATATTCTTATTGGATGTATAAACACTTTGTCCAGTAATAGTACTCAATTTGGGGAACTAGTAAATTTAGTTTTTTTTTAATTATCAAAGAAGAACATCTTACAGTGGTTCCAATATTTTTATAAATTCGAAAGAACAACAGCTCCGTCCATTGCATGGGAATGCAACGCATTTTTCTGGTGTTGTTTTGAGAAGATTCCAATGTATATCCAAACAGTTCAACTGAATTCGACGTTTTGCATGTAGTTGAGGGAGTTCAATTTATGTCTCCTGAGTTTCCTGCATGTACATCATACTAGCACTAAAGAATTCCAGAGCTTGGTGAAAAAAAGATTTAGATCAAAGTCGACAACTTAAATTGACAAGACAAAAACCAACAAAACAGTAAGTCACACACACTTTTTACACCTAGCTTTACTATACATTTAATTATGTTACACTCCCTTAGCAGTCGATTTGATGGCTATAACACTGACCTTGATTTCAGAAAGACGCGTGGATATGTATAATAATATGACTTATTAAAACGTATGGAGAATGGCAACTTGTCAAGTAAATTCAACAGGCTCGTTTACAGAGGATCTGTAGGTCAAAATTTCCAGAGGCATATTTACAACCCAACTAATTGAGCAATCTTTCACACGTAATCTATCAAGATCATCTTGTTCAAATGTTCCATCATATTGGTTGTATGTGGACAGAGAACAATCGCTTTTGTTTGTCGAAGTTCAGTTTGTTCATCAATCATTTTGAAACCTTTTACTCAAGATATCGACCGTGATCAAAATGTAACATGTAGCTGCTCTCTAGTTGATTGAAAAAATTACTTACGGAAAGTTTGTAAAATAACCAGTAGGTATATGTTTTCAAGAGCCGTTATTGGTAGAGGCCCTATAATGCCAATGACAATGCTCTGGAATATTGATCCAATGTTTTACTGTTTTAGTTGACACGTACGACAAACAAAATAATTATAAACGTCATCACAGCAGGCAAACCAGTAAAATTTATCTTTCTCCTTCTCCAGTCTCTTTCGAACCACAATTGCTACTATCATGATGTTGCTCAATCATTTCTTAATTTTCCTTATAATACCAGTTTCTGTTTTTCCTTTGTCTTCCATCAGCGTTCTCCAATATTCGATACAACGCACTTTCTCAAACTAAATCCTCTGTGTATCTAAAAGTTTGTAATGTTGAGCTGTTAAAAGAAAGTTCTATTTGACGGTTTCTTTTGAAAATTGTATCTTTCCAACTCCGAATTTTTATAGGCGAAGGGCATTGACGCTAGATCTTCTCTGATGCTTCTGATAGCTGTACTCATAGTCTTGATTACATTGTATGTGAGAGTTGGAATCAGCATCTTTGTACTGGTTTTTTGAATGATTACAAGTTTAAAACACCATCCCAGTATCTTTATACTACAACCTACTCAAAGATGTCCTGTCTCAGCGCAGTTCCAGTGATAACCTCAATTACGAATAACTGTAACGAAACAGTGTATTTTCAGATGTCGATCAGTCGTGAAATATGTGCGGCCTCGTATACTGTGATATGTCAGAATAAAAAGGGTCCATATTTCCATATTCCGTCCTTCAATCGGGAAGCATTCAGCTGAAAACCCCAGCTCCATTGGAAATCTAACTGTTTAAGCAATACTTTCAAGGCATACCGAATCCAGGATGGACACTAAGCGAGACTCGTATGAAGTAAAGCAGAATAAGTCCTCTGATGAAGCCGGGAGGTGTGCCGATGTAGTTATTTAGCAATGTTTAATCTAGGTTGAAAATTTTTCAACATCTTTATTTTTTAGTATGAGTGCCTTACCTACCTAGATTTTCTAAGAAATTTATTCTTGACAGTTTGCAGTTTTGGCTCTTTTCCGCCAACCACTGAGGAACCAACCTCAGGGTCATCAAAGCCCTGCACAAAGCACAGCATCACTGACTCCGCCATGCAAGAGACGCTCTTCGTTTTCCTGGGTCGCAAATATCCACCGCGGACGTCATCTAAAGAAGGTGCCGTTCAGAAAACTATAAAATTCATTTTTCGTTTTGTTCAATGAAATTGACAATCCAGTTTTCAGAGGGTGTACTAGATTTATGAAAACAATTTTTGTGATTTTAGGTTTAGAATGACAAGTTTTTATAAGACTGCTTGCAAAAAAAATCTCAATTTACCCTTGTTGGCTTTACACTGAAAAACTATGTTTTGGATAGTGTAGAATAAACGGTGATTTAATATTGAGAGATAGGACAGACAAAATAACAATTAGCAGCATTACTGGAACGATTTTCAAGATACTGAGATGAGTTCAAAACATGCTTTATAGCTTTTTCAATTGTCTGTCCCAATATAAATATACACACTTTGTGGCACTTAGAAAAGATGATACAAACTTTGTTATTCTTATCGAACGATTTGTCACTAAACATAAAATCATGGCCTATTGTTTGATCTTCATGAAAAATTTCGACAAAGATTCAAAGCAGCATACGAAGCAGTTCCTATCAAAAATAAAGAAGAATGTAATGAAACCATTTTTGAGAAATAAATGCATAGTAATAGGAAATTATCATACGAACTGCAGTGGTCGGGACCAAAAGCCAATCAAAATGAAAAGGTGATAAAGTCATGGAACTTACTGTTACTATGCAACATTGAACATGTGCATAGAAGTTTGTATAGCTGAGTTCCTGGAGAATCGATAATCCGCCTAACAATCTATCTCAACTCCCCCCCCCCCCCCCCCACAAGTGCATAGTTTGTGTTACAACCTTTCGAGATAGAATTCAAGCAAATTGAATGACTTGCTTCAGATGAAATGTCGGTTGTATCTCTTAAGTATTACAATTGCCATGTAATTTTCTGTATTAGGCCCCTCTCTCTCATTATTCCAAATCCCATGTTAGTATCTCGACTCAAAACGACTTAATAGTTTATAAATAATATGAATGTACGTTCTGCAAAGTGGTCTTTTGAGTATCTGAATTCTTAATGCCCATCTTATAAAAAGCTCCTTGTCATTATTACTATAGATCCTCACAACATCAAGCCTCAACTGAACATATCATTCGACTTCAGTATTTTTCTTATGCTGAATAAGTTACAATGAACTGTCATGAAAAAATTGATAACTGGTAAGTCGTCATTCATCGAACATCAACACAGTTTGAAAGTGACTACTTACTGGATGATTTTAACTGAATCCTGACGACGAACGTTTTGACAGCGGTGTAAAATCCACGATTCGCGAAACAAACTGAACAGAGTTAGCAGTCCTACGACAAGGCACTTAATTCAGACTGGAGACCGGTCACTCAGTAAGATATAAGTATAATCCTGTGATCTTATTTTGGCAGCAGATTATAAATAGGCACGTGCTTGTTGGCGGTTGCAAGCCGGTTCAAACCAATCCAAATCATGATGATCGCTGTGCTGTGTGATGCGATGCGATCGCGACGTATTTTGATGAACCGGCGTTTGTGACGTGTAGACGTGGTGGAAGGACGGTAGTGTGGATCCGAGAGTTTATTGATCGCGGTAGCAGCCGACGGCGCGACTGGTTAGCAGAAAACAGTTGACGATCGACAGTGCGCCGCAGTGCCCCCACGCGCACCAGCTGACCGCAGTGGCGTTTTTTTGCTCCTGTCATGCCGGATCTCTAATGGTCCTTCGAATAAAACTCGTATGCAGGCAATCGATTTTATTGAAGGAACATTAACTGTCTTAATATTTGATCCGTCGCTATATTTAATCTTATGTTCGAAAGTTCAACGCTAAAAAGCACAGCGTCAACCTTCTTGAAGTCATTTTGTAAATCTCCATCTAGCTTCCTTTTTAATAATTCGACACGATTCGAGGACTGAAATGGCATGGGAAAACATAGTTCAACGCGTTTTGCAAAGAATGCCAAATTTAAAGATTTGGATTTACATCTTTGATAATTTGTGAGGAACCATGAGGAAATGATCTAGCTTCATTAATATTACGACGAACAACCTTTTAATTAGCCACCTGCTAGATAGCTAGCTATATATACTTGAAGGTGCAAAGTACTATGAAATATCCTGTTGTCAGATTTTGGTAGAATCTGGGGACACGGTACTTTAACTGAATTTACTAGAACAAAAAATTACATTAACATTTTCTCTGCAAATCCTAGCAAATGCTATATTTTCTGAAAAATGCTCGCTAGTACTTCAGCAATGATTTGATCTGGGCCTTCTAGGGTATCAGTAACTGTTCCGGAGAATACAGTTTTCTGAAGCTGAAGATAAGTCCAATGTCTGGAATGCCGAAGAAGGGCGCTGGAGAAACGACATATCCTTGGGGAATACCCGCATTGGTCGTTGACACATCTGAAACATATCCATCCACCATCAAGAAAAAGGAGCAAGCCCCGAGAAAACGATCCAACCAGTGGCAAAGACCCGGTGGCAGCCCACAGGCAGTGAGATTGATCAAAAGTATATTATGCCATAACCTATGGAAAGCTTTCCATATACAGACAAATCGTGACTCCATGAGCTGAATTTTTCTGCTCCAGATATGTGTTACGTAGCCCAGGAAATCTTCAATGGATCCATCTTTTCGACAAACTGGTGTTTGATCTGGACATCATTCCTGGCGCCCAGTTTTTATAGAATACGTTTAATATCACGGTGTTGGAATCTAATTTCTGGCATTTTTGAGTCCACGCTGATAGAATTGGGTGGAGTGCCTCTTTGAAAGTTTATTGTAGAACTGGCAGTAAGAAAAACCTGCCCCAAGGTGTTTACTTCTTCTTTCGGTGTGAGTGCGAAGCAACCATCTGCCTTCACCGGTGATGGTATGGATGAGTAGCAGAATTTCTGGCGAACAGCCTTGGCTACATACCATCGAAATGTCTTAGCATTTTTGTTCTTAGTATTTTGAACGATGATGTCGCTCAGAAATATTATTTCTGAGTTCGAGTTAAGGTAGCTAAAAGATTCTCGGAAAGCCTTTTTTTATGCAACTTGCTAGTAAATGCGGCAAATGAATTTAGAATAATTATTGAAGGATACTTCAGCCAGATAATGTTGAATACTTCTGGTACGAGATCTTCCTCTCGCTGACAAGAGAATCCTGATTTAACATATACAAATACACCAAATCTTAGTCTGAATCGGGTGTATAAGTCGTATTTGGGATATCTGGAGCATTGTCCATTACTGATGAGCCGACTTGGGACTCTGACGATGCCCTATTATCTGGATGTTCTGTCTGCAGATATTGATGGACACAGTATACTTTTGAGGTGATACCTCGAACATTCGTGATGTCGATCCTGAAATATTTCCTTGGCCTTACGGCCTGTCGTCTGAACGATGTTGCTGCAGAGCACGGTTACTGTTGTTAGCCTGTTGAGAAGCCGCAGCACATTTAGAGAAACGAGTTTCAGTCAAAGTGTTCCGCGGGCCACCTGGCATCCGGAGATCCGGACGGCCAGGTATTTTACCTCCGGAATTTTTTTATCTTGGAAGCGCCATTAAGCATTCTTTTTGTTGCATGCCTGACTCTACCGTTACATCGGTCTAGCGACGGAACGTAAACCGGGAGAGCACTTGGCATCTCCAATATTCCAATGTCGGGATGATTGCAGTGGACGATGTGACTGCGCACCTCCCCATATATGTATATATATATATATATATATATATATATATATATATATATATATATATATATATATATATATATATATATATATATATATATAAATAGAGAGAGAGAGAGAGAGAGGTTAATATATTGAGTCTGCGTTAGAAGATGTTGATTAACAACCATGACATTTAACCTCAAATGGTTCCATTGAAAATGCATTACTGTTTATAAGAATAGGTTATCAGTCTTTTTAGATAAGTTAATTATTGTAATTACTATTTAGCACAGTGCTTATCTATGCATTAAACTGTTTAGAGAAGCCTAGCTAATCATTGTTATCATATTTCTCAACTGGATTCTTAAAAAGCAAAGTTTACATAGCAGAGTTCTATTTCCAACCAGGTCACCAATTGATGCTTCTCTGATAATCCCAAAATACTAGATCATTTAATGAATAAAACCAATGCAAAAAAGCTATTAGGAGCGTGATAACACACAACACGGAACGAAGTACATTACAATTACATATTTCGGAGGCATTTGCACTGAGCTATCCAAACCAATAAAAACAGTGCATGATAATCCAATAAAGATACCTAATATATAAGATAATATTGAGTCAATGCAATAAAAGAACCAGATATAAGTCAGGTATGTTGAATGTTCCCTGTACCTTCTGTAATGCTATTTAAGGTCATACATCTAGAGTATTTACCACAAGATACAAGGTTGGCGATGAAGATACACTAGGAGTGCTCCATAATTATAATAAAATATATGATTTAAGCTTCATGGAAACATTAGAGATTCAAAAATATCTGCAATACTCTGATTTAATTGTAGTAAATGAAAAGATTGATGTTTTGAACTCAATTTTTATCGATATACTACTATAAGTTACCACCTCTTTGTATTCTATGTTACTCTTGAAATATCTTATTTCGTGGAGTGTACTAAGAAGAATGAAATAGCTTAAAAATATCTTAAGGACATTTTGACTGTGATGGTGGAGAGTTTCACAAAATAATAGCATCTACAACGTAAATGGAAAAGAGACAAGCTAATTACCAATCCAGGAACAAATATAATGAAGGTGCTCGACTTGTTGGAAATGCCAAAAGCCCATGCAAAAATCATAGGGCTCCATCGCAGCTCAATGGTAGGCCTGGAGATTTGCCAAACAAATAGAAAAACATCTCACAAGAACACAATGTCCATCACAAACACGCCAACATGAAACAATATTAACAATAAACAGAAGAATAGAAGTTTTATTGTAGGGCTATACAGCCGATATCGACAAAAAGGTACCAAAAACCGATCCAACATAATTTTGCAATTTCGGAATTTGCTGTATAACTAATGTTTTCTCCAATTAATGACTGCTATTATTTTGAGTGCACAGGAGCTGTAAAAGAAGATGACACGACCCAGCGGAGCATTCCTTACATTGGCCACATAGGGCCAGCACTTCCCCAGACCAGATTATCGAATTGAATAGGATACCATATTGAAGATGTGTTTCCTAAGCTGACAGTGTCCTATTGCAATGCCAGTAGCAAAGCGCAGTTGTTGTCTGGATATCGACGAATTCTCTAGCAAATAGACAGGTAGAGGTGTCATCCCACATAATTCAGTAGATATTCTCTTTCCATAGAACTTTATTTATCCAGGAGCCATTTAGTGTTCACGTGAAGGTTTCTGGAGTATACACCACAACCAACCTACTAATTTTTCTTAGATCTATCTGGGCGGACATACATAATACCTTCATCGGTTTGACCTTCAGAAGCTGTGAGAGGTTCATAGGTTCGAATCAAAGATAAATTTTGGAGGTATACTACTGACGTCAACCTGTATTATTAGTGATCTGTTGACACTCTCCAGCCACAATTCCGTAGGCCTAACTATGGCGTATATATCCATATGGCGACTCGGTGTTTCATACCTCTAGCTTGGCCGATAATTTCAGAGCACAGCTTATGCGATATTTGTGCCTTTTCATTCTTCCATTCTGAATAGAGATTTCAATCTAGTCATCCAAGGTAAGATATTTAACCTTAGATACGATTCTCAAGCTAGTTACTATTAAGCAATATCACATGGTCATCTGCGTACCTTACTGTGTAGAGTCCCTCTGGTAGCAAAAAAGCAGTGGTAGAACTCGCCTTGTCGACAGTGTCTCGTTACCATGCTTCTAATGGTAACATCCCCTACATTAACTCATAAAATTGCTTTAGAGAGCATATTCAGTATGTAGAGGGAACTCCTTTCAGTGAAAGCGCTGATTTCATCATCTCGAATGTTGTTTCATAAAACGCTCTCTCAATATCTATGAATCCATCTAAGGTAGACTCTCCTTTATCCTGCCTATTATCACCTGCAAAGCGGTATTAGTGGATTTTCCTTTCGTGCAGCCATACTTTGTTGGGATATAGAGGGTTGAGTGAGATGTTTACAAGATCTAGTTTCATTTATCTTGTAGGAGTTTATAGACCATCGATGAATCAACAGTACTGCGGTGTGTAATGGAAATGCCATACAAATTTGCGATTTTTCACCATTTCAGATGATGCTACGGGTGCACCTGCTCCTTCTTTATATGGTTTCAAGGGAAAACGAATACAGGTCATTATTATCACGAAATCACCATTAGAGATATCAGCTATATTATGAATTGAAGAATTAATTTCCATCAACGACGTCAGAATACTAAAGTTGATACGAGATAGGCCGGGAAGTCTTAGCATTCTATCCTAAAATTTGATAGACTTTCCTCAATGACAAATTATTATTACACTGAAATAATTGAGGTATCGTGATAACGGTCACATTCTAATGATTTTATCAGAGATTTTTTATAGTGGTAGTCACTTTGCTGTTTCCTCTAGTAGCGCCGAGTCGCGTCGTGCCTAAACCGACAGAGAAGTATGTCGCTATCGGAGAAGCTTATTCATAATTCATCATAACAGTCGCATAATAACGACAACAATACAAAGAACATTTCCTAGTTTTTCTATAAAACTATGACCCATCATCATATTGTGTATTCTATTTATAGTCCATTACCTGGGAGCTTTGAAATCAGGAAGAATCAAGAAACGCTGAATTTTAGATACTCTTGCATGATCAAAGTCTTCCCCCATTAAGATGAAACGATTATCACTCTAGGTTTCACATCCTTGGAGTGTAGGAACGCTAAATACTCGAAACATCTTCTGGTGGTTCATACAAACAGCAAAATATCCTAACTGGACCATGTTGCTGACATTTCTAGGTCGGCGTCCCAGAAATTCCATTTTTTTGCAGAAAATTCCTGCTCTAGAAGGCTTTAGAATCCGATTGTAATGCTGATCAGACTCTTGGAGATGCATTCGAAAGGGCTGACTGGAAGTTTGTGGACTCAACCTATACAAAAAGGTCTAATGTACGCGCATAACATCAGAAATGGCCTCCATATTGTGTAACATCGAATTCAACGGCTGATTTGTCCCAATTCTATAGATTCTATAATAAGGTTTTTTTCAAATTCAACCATGTTTTAATGGAAACATTTCTGTTTTATTGCAGGATCCTAATCTACGAGAAAAGATCTTCTGTTCGCAATATTTTTGAATCCGATTTCAACTTATAAACCATTTATTTTTTTTCGAAACGTTCCAATACCGCCATTTCTTTTGAACATCTTTGACTGAGTCGCATTTGGTCAGTGGCAGGATATTGATGGAGACAATTGATTTTTTTTCTTTTGCTTGTTCTCAGATGAATCTAGTTTTACAAGCCATGGTAAAGAGAAGCGTGGAAAATTTGCAATGTTTGAGAGAAGTGGAACGCCAGCGCAATGTATGCTGTGGAATTATTGGTCTCAGGTTGATCGATCCATATTTTATTGAAGTCATATTAGACGGGCAAAAATATCTAGACTTTCTATTACACCATTTACCAGAGCTAATGAACGATATGTCACTTCAAGAAAGGGCAAGTATGTAGTTTCAACATGATGGCTGCCCTGCTCATTATGTCGGGAAGTGCTGAATCGGAGATACCGTGATAAGGTAGTCTCGTTATTTGGCCTGCTAGATCACCAGATTCAACCCCTCTAGATTTTTTTTATGAAGCCAAAATAAGTTGCTTATTCGAGAAGCTCCCACTACACTGGAAAATACGATAATAAAAAATGCTTCAAAAAGCGTCAATAGAAAAACTTTCCTTAGGTGTCATGGAGGCTTTATAAAGTGGATTGATAAGCATCAATTTGAAAATTTGTTATGATAAATTTAAAGGTTTCTCATATGATAATTACGTTATTTATGCTTTTGTTATTGGAAAATTTATAGAACTGATAATTATTGTATTTTTTCATCTACTTAAGTAAGATTTCAAAATGTGGTGAACAACAGATATTTGTTTATTTTTTTTCTCGTAGAGTAAGATTATGTAATTAAAAATATATGTTCCCAAAAAAAACATGGTTGACCTTGATAAAAGCCTCGAAAACGTAGTCAATGTCGAAAATAAAAGTCATCATTACACCTAAGAACTTTCATTTGAACATTTTCATCTAGAAGCTCACCGTTTTCGCGCTATACGGCTGTCTCAAGTTAAATGGACCACGCGGTATAGGTCAATGTAAATATAGATTTACGCTTCCACAGCGCTTTTGGAGCACGATAGGCTTTCTGTCTATAAAATTCCCAGTCTCGACTTTGCATGATGAAATTGAAATTTAATAGATGGAAAAAATACCTTCGGAAACCATGCATCTTTCTTTCTTCTAGAATTGAACAATGTTCATTATAACCATATTTTTAAGGTGAGTATGATTTTAACGTTACGTGAATTTACACAAAACCTAGTACATCAATGGTCCAGAATTGTGATCAGTAGGTATGGTAGCCCTGCTTGAATTATCCCATTACTTAATTGCAGAAAATTATCCTGGTGACATGAATGATGAAAGCACATATCTGGATGACAACGCTAAAAGATATCATGTGCCTTATGTTTTGTTATATGGGTATATCGATTATTCTCATATAAATGCTCAATCTTGATAACAAATAATTTGAATAATCAACAGCGATGAAAACAATCGAATACCTGTCAAATTTCTTTCACATGGTTTTATCAAGCGCGTCGAAGACCAGCACGATTAAATTCCTATCTATGTCAGCAAATACAATGCTAAAACTTACGATTCCTAAGATCCTTGAATCTGTGAGTACGTACCTGTAAAAACAAATTTTACTGGTTAATGCATATATTACTTATAGTACTTAAGTTTATATTTATATCACATAATCGTGTTATAGACATGCTATTTTATTAACAGATATACAACTATTTTCAGCCAGGAGGTTAGTAATATTTAGCAATTCTATAACATTCGATATAAAAAAGACTTTTAATAATTATTATTGTCATCTAACAAAATTAACTATGCCCGAAAATGGTCATGTCTTGAAAATAACACAAAAGCAAATTATAGTAATAGCTCATTTTTCCTTTATATATCAGCAAATTTTTATCTGAATAATCAATGGTTCCAGAGGCAGCCTCATACAATCATCTGAAAAATAAGGTAATATCAAGAACAGCTCTGCCGGATTGTTAAGAAGGCGTCAAAGTTGTATTATGATTTTTACATAAATAATAGGTGTGACAGATATTTGAAAAAATGTAGGAACTTTGGAACAATTTGTTATTGAAGTATGATAACCAAATTACTCCAAAGCAGTTGCTCTGCATAATTTGTGTATGTTCATTCATATATTGAATATGAAAGACTTCTGGTGTAGTCATTTATTGAAAAAATGAAAACTGCAGATCTGACATAGCTGGAGTTCATATTTTAGAACATTCCAATCCCTTTGATAACACGTCTATTTAAAAAACATACATACATACATTATTAGAACTTCTCATATTTTTTTATTAGTTTACGATAATTATACACATTAATTCTATTTTCAAGCTTAATTCAAAACATAGATACATTAGCTCGAGGTGCAACGTCTCATGGGACCATCATTATACCATCAACAAGAGGTAATGAAACAACCAAAACGTTCCATACAGATCTTCATGTATATTTTAATTTTTCCGGAACATAGCCTGAATATTTATTTTTAGATGATTTCTACGTACGTCCAGTCTGTGTATTTAACCTACATCTGTGAAGGCAGCTAATGAATATTTCGGAGTTACCATTTATTCATTTAGCAAGAAATTTTTTTAAATGATTACCACTAAACTCTTAATCACCGTTGGCGATGGAAATATACACTTTTTTGTATGCAGATTAAAAATCTTTCAACAAGTTAAATAAAACATTATCAACTTCGACTACTAAAATGTCACATATACTGTCATTACTATAGAAATACATAACAAGCTAATGTTCCCACAAAAAGTATTGAATTCGGGAAGGAAAAAATTAAGATACTCAGTTTTTTTATATATCTTGAATTGTATAGCCCAAAAGTCCATGAACCCAAATTCATCGGTTTTTCTGGCGCTTGTCTGTCGTCTTTCCAATAATCTTTGAGCACTCTATAACTGACAAAGTCCTAGCTTTATAGTTTTTTAAGCTTAATCTAGTAGTGGTCAAATATTGACCAATAAACGGAAATATAAGAAATGTTAAAACTACGTTTATTATCGTTGTAGGAGTCCCTGAATGGTTTTGGGAGAGGCTCAAATTCGGTGGAAAGGAGTAATGGTTGTATGAAATATTTTCTTAAGTGATACATAACTTCACGACTAGTAAGATAGTCATGGTAAGAATAAGTAATGTATACTTAATGAAAAAAGTAAGTGAGGTCGTATATATATTTATATATATATATATATATATATATATATATATATTACACGGGACACATTACTACAAGTCTTCCATATTCTTGCCACACTTACATGTTTTCTGTACTCAACATTATTCTGATAGAGCAATACGCATATGAAACAGCAAGCAGGTTCACAAACAGCTATTCCAGATTATTTCCACAGTTGAACCTACGAATATCAACTAACGGATCTTATCTGTTGAGTGTATATATGAAACTTCAAGGAAATTGATTAATTTTGCACCTATAATACTGGCATTCGGATTAATATGATGTATTGTTTAAGCATCTATCAGTTGTGGCTTGGAACAAATAGTCAATAAAGCCAGGAACCCCGAGCACCACGAGGACTTTACGAGCTTACTGGTCCTGTATCTCCCCATCTATTCAGTGAATGTATGTAAGTTGCACAGATGCAGTTACATCGAAAATTCAACTATACAGGTGATAGATGATAAATCCAAATACGTAATATCATCGCAGTTCCACTGAAGCTAGAAGCCGCTCTCAGTAGCTCATTGATCACACCAAAGCTGAGCACAATCAGAAAATTAAGAACAAACTACTCCCGATCATTCTGGTCTGTAGCTAAAGCTGTTAGTCAGAACTTCTGTTATTCGGCAATACACTACTGACGAGAGAAGATGGGTTCCTCGCTTCCACGCCCCAAAGAAAATTAGATACCTTGGGGCATATCTTTCCTGCTTCTTCAACAATAAACTTCCAAGGAAGCGCTCCATCAACTACCTTCAGCGTGGGCTCAAAAATGCCAGAAGTAAGGTTCTAGCGCCGGGATATAAAATACATTCCTCAAATTGTGAACACTAGAAGATCTACTAGTCCAGACCAAATACCAGCAAGAGTCTTAAAGCGTTGCTCCGCGGAGCTTAGACCAGTCCTCTGCAAAATCTTTAGGTTGTTCTACCAGCGAGGCGTGTTCCCCACTGGGTCGAAGATCGGTCGAGCGCAACCCCTTCCTAAGAAGGGCAAAAAACGTACCCACCAACTATAGACCAGTGACTGTGCTCTGCATCATGTCCAAGATTATGGAGGCAGTCGATAACGTGCAGCTTCTGACGTACCTGAACAATAACAACATGATCAATGATCACCAATAAAGCTTCCGTAAGCTTATATCCCATCTTCTGGCCTACGTCACGCACATGTGGAGTAGAGCTATTGAACTTCATGGGAAGTCTCGAATCATCGCGCACGATATATCGAAGGCTTTCGATAGGGTGTGGCATGTGAGATTTTTGATCAAGCTTTCTGCCTATGCCACCGGTTCGGTGCCAGTATTTAAATAGTTTCCTTAGGGACCGATCCTTATATGTGGTAGTGGATGGATGTGCTTCTGATTCATTTACCGTCAACATTGGTGTTCCACAGAGATCTGTCCCTTCTCCAACGCTCTTCTTGCTGTAGATCAGCGAACTGTTATATAACACCCAATCCAATTTACAACTTCGCAGATGACAGCAACCTTGTGTCCAGCATGAAACCAAACAAATCACTGCCATCCAGGGAAATCTCACATCGATAAGAACAACATGTTTCTCAGATTAGTGAGGAGCAAACGGATAGAAGACGAATTGAAGACTCAGACAAGAACTCTGACAAAAAAGTCAGCCAGCCGTAGAGATTGAGGGACGTCCAGTATTCGAGTCATCTTCCATTAAGATTCTGGGAATTTAAAAACAGTAGCATGTCATGCCACGAGCATGTTGCGGGCCTTGCTAAGTCGGCATCTCAGAAGCTGGGCGTTCTCTTCCGTTCCAGAAGACTTTATTCACCAGAACAGCTACTACTACTCTACAAGGCTCAGATTAGACAATTGCTGGAGTACTACTCGCCTGTATGGGGATGCGCCCCGAAGTACTTCCTAAAGGATATAATCCAAAAACAAGCAATGGTTTAGTAGATGCGGTGGACCTTACAAAGTACCTCCACAGTCTGGAACATCGGAGAAACGTGGCCGATCTGTCTCTATTGTACAGAACTATCATGGTATATATTCGACCGAGCTGTCTCGCATAATAAAACCAAGAGTTGCCAGTACAGCAAACACTAGAGGGCATCGTCTTCAGGTCGAACATCCAACACCTCGAACGAGCCTCTTCAAATAGTCGTTCTATTGTAGAACCTCCGCGTTGTGGAATGAGCTGCAGGGAAGCGTTTTCTCCGATAGTTACAATCTACAGTGCTTCAAGTTCAATGTGAATAGACGTGTATCCTGTCGCAGTGCTTCTGGAGTGTGATAGGCTTCCTGCCTTTGCGAGAGGATATCTATAAAAAAAAACTTTTCTGCCAACAGGCGGGAAAGTATTGTCATTTCCATCGGCCTTCCATCGTTCTGGAAGTTAACCTCCATCAACCAAAAAGTACTGATTGCTCTGTTTCAGAACGCAAAATATTGGTAAAAATGTCTCGTTATGACCTACAGTCGCCCCGTGCCCTCGTATCAGCTAGTTTTGTAATACTTTGCTTTTTACAACCAATTATTATTAGATGTGATACCATTCGGAATTATCATCAAGTTTCTAAATGTATCAAATTCATGTGTCAGTATTAGAAAAAGCTGTTTTACCTGTATATTGCCAGAAAGGATTCACTGAACTGCCTGCGTATTAAATTTACGCCAGGCAAGTCTACATGCCTTCTTCTGACCATTTGGGAATCGTATTCGGTTGAAAATGATTCGATATGTATCGTACACAAACACCGAACACAGTATATGACCGAAATTTTATTTCAGATTGACCGCAGTATAATATAAATTAGGAAACGTGAGCAAAATAATACGTGCTTCTTACTGTTAACTATAATCAAGTTATACAGGACGATACATAGACAGGAATGAATTACTCGAAATGTGTACAATTAGACTCACAAATTTGTATAGGTTTTTATAACCCATGCTATACGTGGAAAGTATTTCAATCAAGGAGTTATAGATTTTGAAAGCGACCGTTCAGACTTCGTTTTCAAATGTCACAAGTTTATAAGCAATTAAGGCAGTAGTGAAAAGTACTTTCTTGATTTAATTTTTTCAAACGTTATAACCGAATATTATAAAACAAGCTCCTATCATCTTCAAACTTATCGAGATGATTCTTGTCTTTAGTCAAATCTATTAACCAGAACTTCTACACGCTTATATCACCTCAGACGAGAGACGACCAATCAATCGCCTTTACTTCGTGGGAGATTTTCTAGCATCGACATATAGAGCAAAGCATCATAACTTCATGCAGGGTCTCGCTTCGTACGTGGCATCAAAACATCTTGTTGATTGCTTACTACTGTTTGTCACCGAGGATTTGTCCATGGCTGGATAGGACTCTGGCATACCTATTCTTATTGGTTATAGTGAATGGATATATCTCCAATGTATTTAGCATCAATATTGGCCTTGATAGTGAATACGCTGCACATCAACAAACGGTTGGAAATAACATATATAAACAAATTCATGGATGACAACAGATCAGTGACATCAAAAGACATCTGAATGGGGATCTATCATCTCGACCCACCGCAAACTCAGACAAATGCCTTGACGAGGGTTGGAGGCTGGAGGAACACCTAATACTCACCTTCCATCTATTTTCTGGAGGTGAACATTAACAATAATATGTCGTGAGTTGTATTCACTGCAACAGGGATTAGTGCTCTACATGGCTCAGAGCAGACCACCATTGGAATGGCTCGGATATTTGAGAATGAACTTCCTAAATTTCTGTATTTAATCCAGAAAAGAGGTATCTGGTAGTCGCGCCTCAAGGGCCTCTGTTTGTGGCATTGAAGTAAAGTATCTTTATTCTATAGATTCTCCCATGGTTAATGTTAGAGCGAGCCATCTCAAATAAAAATTCCTAGAGCATTCATATGAACTGTACAAGGTATAAACCGTAGTTTAACCGTGAGTATAGAGACAAACACAAACTAAAATCGCTACATTTCCTTCGATGCCTGGAGCGACTGTGAACAGGTTATCGATTGCAGCAAAAAACCACAAGCAGAAAGCTTATGTCGTGTCCTAACTCGCCCAGATCATTTTGGTTTATAGCCATGACTATTAGCCAGAACTTGTTATGCATTCCTATCACCAGTAACAATATAGAGTTCTACAATAGATGTCTATGGAGGTATTCCATACATTTACTTCAGAATCGACTAAAGAATGCCAGAGGTTAGGTTATGAAAAATATTCTTGATAATTCCTAAAATGGTCTACTGGCACAATCCAAATACTAGCAAACTTCCGGAGCGTTGCGATGTTCTCTACTAGATGAAAGATCAGTCGCATGTAACCCATCTGTAGTTATGATGCTTCGGTGGGGCTGAAAAGTCATGCTCAGCAACTAACTCGGAGATCTGACCTAGGCCATCTACATGTAGAGCAGATCAATTGTGCTTGAAGAGTCGTGGCACTCAATTTATCGATATCGATAATGTGTTGCACGGGCGAATTCTAATCAAGCTTTCCTATGGAATTCCAGCAGTTGGATAGTTTTATCAACCTCGATCATCACTTGTGGTAGTGGATGGATGAGCTTCCGATGTATTTACCAGCAATTCCCTCGACATCCAGCTCTTTCTGCTTTACATACATACAAATAACATCTAATACAATCTTCAACTTCAAAGACACACAACACCATTATTTGCCGCAAACCAGGCAAACCATTACCATCTCTACATACCTAATATCGACGGAAACAATGTTTTTCTGATCAACGATCACATCGGAAGAATTGTCGAGGAGATCATCAAATAAAGTTGAGTTCAACGATAATAGACTCTGACAAGTATCCTATTAAAAAGAACCAGCTGGTCTGCCAGTAAATTCTATTCACCGGAGCTGCTACTGCTACTCTACCAAGCTAAGATCAAACCATCTCTGGAATGCTCCTCGCATGTGTGTGAGTGCATTCCGAAGCATTCGCTGAAAAACCAGACAATACCATTACGTATAAAGGAATCGCTGAATCTTACAAAAGACCTCCTCAGAACATCGAAGACATTAATTTTCCTCTATAGTATATATTATACCATAGTAAATGTTCGACTTAACCCATTCGCATAATAATAGTAAAAGTCTTCAGTATAACGAGCACTAAATGCACCCAGCAGTCGCATCCTCATCTCGGACTTCCAACTCCTCTTCTAAAAGGTATTCTTTTTGAAAACCTCTACTTTCTGGAATGGGCCGCCGAGAAGTTTGTTTCCCGATGATAATAATTCGCAGCTTTTCAAGTTCAATATAAAGTGACATCTATTGTTTGGCAGCGCCTCTGGAGCGCATTAGATTTTCCCCTACTTTGTGATAGATTATCGATGAAAAATATTAAATACACGAAAAGCTCCTTTTTGTGAGGTCAAACTTGCAACACATCGAAAAGGCCATTATTTTAGAATGAGTCCGTTGGAGACTTATCCGATAGTTATAGTTTACGAGGTTTTGATGAAAATCTGAGTCGACATTATGTATGCTCTCTGGAGAACTATTGGTATTCTGCAAAAAAGGTTACGTCAGAAAAGCATCCAATCCTATTTTGTTTTTGTTTTCAGAAGGCAGTTCTGGTAGGTCCAACAACTATACTATTACTAGCTGTACTAAGCAGCCACGTACCAAACGTATACTATTATGTATCATATCGTTCTGTATAGAGCATATTTTATTGAAACCAGCAGAAAAAAACATGCATTCATGACGTTGGAAACAATTAAATTTAATTGAGTTATTGTGTCGCGATACAGCAACGTTTATTGGTGTATTTTTTAAAAATAGTCTAATACTAAGTTAAACAAAACTTCACGCAGTCAATGATTTGGACAATGATGAGAAAAAATAAATGAAAGATCACCAATTTTTTTAGTTAAATTTAATAACAAAAGGGGAAAAAATCATTATTTTATTATAAAAATAATATTCCAGGACCGGCAAATAGGATTGCAGTTTCTGAAAAAGCGTATCCTGTTATCATTTTTTGAGAGGTTGACCGCAGTGGAAGATAAAAAAGGTCTATTCGCCTGTATAAAAATTATTGCCAGTATTCGTTTTATTGTTGCAGTTCCACAGCAACTAAATGAAAATTCAATATTAGATCAACTCATCTAAGTGTCGCCCTCTATGTGGACACCCATCTTACGAAGCCAAAGGTCCTAACGCTTGATGTTCCTATCACACTTTTGACTGGGTTACGTATATACTATCCGATTGCTGTCTACAGTTACACCGCCAGGCTATACTGATGAGTCTAGGCTAAAGATGAAGCATGCATGTCTATAGCAGTATAGTGACGTATAGTGGACTTAAAATTTATTATATTTTATGTAAATACTATAATAAAATAATATCAAATGCAAATTTTTTTTATGAATTATTTGGACCACCAGACCAGACCACCTTCTATTTTATGTAACTATGTAATTAAAAAAAACAACTGACGACCTAATAAAAGCGTTTCACTGATTAGAGGTACAATCTGCTCTATATGATATGCATCTTGAATGATATAAGAAACAATAATTATAAGAAGGCATCAACATTGCTTTCAAGGCTAATTAAGTTCATTAGTCTTAGGATTTGGTGAGATCAAGCATTTTTGATATTTAATCTTATCAAACATAGGTATTTGTATTTTTTCATCCATTTGTTCACAATATAATCGATTGTAGCTTACCTTCTAGGATAAATAAGGCTATGATGTCGTATCAACAAAACTCTATGCAGCGGCAAACTTGGTCTCCGCATTGTTATAGACTTCTTCACAGTCACAGCTTGAGTAGCTTCCCTCGGCTCCGAAAGGAGGGTTTCTGGTATCTTAATTTTTAATATTTTCCTATCTGGTATATTTTCTCTTGTTACATCATTAGTGGTTGTCATTTTTTTATTTAGGTAACTTTCAAACTTTGACAAGTTTTTACTAGCAATAATACCTACGAATCCAAAACTGTTAATAAATAATTCATGCGACAGACTAAGTTTGCTCAAAAGACTCGAAGTTAGCAGTGAATGGCGTTTTGCACCCTGCTCTGTACAATGTTTGCAATTACGTACAATGAATTTTGCTCAAGCTATTTAAACAAAATTACGTAAAAAGTAGCTCAAACTCTTTTATCCAAGAAAGTAAATAGCAAGTGAACAAACGATTCCAAATAGTGGCTAGCTAAGTGCCAGAATAGGCAGAATCTTTTCCATTCCCGTACTCAGTTTATGTAAAATTCAATGGCTTTTTTTAATATAATGAGTTATCATACGTGGAAAGTACAGCTTTAGTTGAATCTTGCCATTCGAACATGCTCCAAGGATAAAAAAATTTTAACACTAAGTATGCGTAAGTCTCAGTTGGTCATGAAGAATCAGAAAATTTACCGAAAAATATTATTTTTCTGAGTTGAATTTCCGAATAACCTTTGGAAAAAAACACCACCACCACTACCCAGCACCAGTCCACCAACACCGTGTATCACCTCCACCACAGATCACCGTAAATATGTAATGTCACTATTTACCGCAGATACCAGAAAAGGTTCGTACTGAACATTTCACTGCCGAAAACAACACTGTCGAACTGCTGATTAAGTTTCCCTATGTTTCAGCGGAAAAGTTGGCTGTAGTTCATTAATCTCCGTGATGTTTTATTTCTGATTGTTGCTTTTCGTCACTCCTTGAAGACCGTATTACATCAGTCGTATACAAGTATAGCTTAAGGCAAATGGCAAATTTTATTGATTATTTATGTCGCTGTATGTATATACAACATTAAATCTCAAAGAAGCTACATGTCATGAAACTCAGTTTTCAGTATTACAGGTTTTCGCACGACTATCCCTACTTGTGTAATGAACATTATTCATATACCTAGCTCAATATACTTTATGAACAGTTTGAAAACGTATTGCTCTTCAATATCTCCGGAACTGTATATACAGAGGAAATATGAAATAAAGTTACAAATTTGAGTTCGAACAATCCAGAAAATTTTTTTTGTGTGCGAGTGACTTGAACCCATGTCTCCGTCCTGATACCGTAGCCGCAGGACCATAAAGCCATAGTGACCATACGAACTAATTTACCTTGTAATCTTCGATTTAGTTCGCGCTATATCCATCTGATCCATTCTCACTATATAATCACGCACCTATCTGGAGGATAGACCTCTCAGAGCCGTTATAACCTGGTCAATCAAGCGAGCATATTTATCTCATCCAACTGGTCCCCTAGTTCACAGGTAGTGGCACGACGCAACAACGAACAACGGTAATACATATGCTCGCTTCACTAACCGCTTGGTTACTGATCTGAACGGCATATCCTCCAGGCTGTTGCACGGTTGGAGTGGGAGTAATTCAAGTAAATGAATGCCGTGAATTTCTTAGAATACACCTCATATTGTCTGGTCACCGTCAGAAAGCATTTCTCAGGATTCATATACTCTAAATTTGTTCATTGTATTTTTTATATAATGAATCAATCAAAGCTGAAAAGAGTTCAAGTGTGTGTCCTTCTCAGAAACTGTTTTCGAAATGTTTCCATCATTTTTGCATTTGGAAAAAGATGGCGAGACGTTTAAGAATTTGATTAGGTATCACATATGGTATCAATTTACGACCAAGACAATTACAACAAGCCAAAAGTAAACTACATTATTATTTTGAGAAACCACATTAGGCAATGAACTTTTGAATACTTGTAAATTTCCTGAAACACAAGAGGTGAGACCTGAATAGATTAGAAATTATTTGCTCATCTCCTCGAAATTATTATGTTTTGTCTCTAAATGATGTACAAAAAGCTTTCAATATTCTTACGCACTTAATATGAAACAAAGTGACGAACAGCAAGCAATAACTAATAACATCACTTATTCACAGAAATGCGAACTAATTACCAATCAACAAGACCGTCGCTCACCGACTAACAATTCGCCGCCAGCCGCGCTTTTCGTCGATTCCACGCATTTATTAACCTTGTTTTACTGGCGAATGCGCCACTGATAACATTTCTTCAAACATCATTTGGACTTTATCTAGTGTCAAAGTAAAAAGTAAACATCGAGCACTTATCTGCCTCTAGATCAGTGAAACAGTGTGTACAGTAGAGAGCAAGACGACTAGGAACACAAAAACATATATGACGTGGATGACACTTGGTAGACATTATATACTTGCATTTCATATGTAAATAAAAACACATATTAACTAGGTCCTCTACTCATTGAATAATATCTACATAGATAGATGTTTACGAGTACAAAATCTGGATTCGAATCATCAATTTCCACTATTCGTTCCATAGGCATGGGTAAGTTTGTTGAGACATTTATTATACATTCATTTTACGATTGATCCTCCCTACATTTTGGAATATAATTATATAATATGATACTGTTTACTGAATAATAATAAATCGGAACGCGTTACTGTAGGATAAGGAGTTTTATTTTATGGGATGGGAGTGTTTCACCAAGTAAGAACATCTACAGTCTATAGATTTTTCATACTAAATCTAGATATGAATAATCCAATGAAGGAAATTATATTGTATTCTTTTATATTTTTCTCCGGTGGGTATTGAACTGTAATCCTATATAAAATATCCCACAGTATCTCTGATGGCAGCAGTTTTCGCATTAGTCTCAACAATGCTAGTGTTGCGGCAAATCCGGCTGAAGATAATATTAGGCACTATTTACTAGAGGTCTAACCAAATTTCGAGCAGTTGACAGGTAGAGAGGTGGAAAGAGCAGTCGCGCGAGGTACTTTAGGGTATGAAAATTCTCGTCTCGTGTATTAAGCAGAATGAAATAGCTTAAGGAATAAAATATCTTAAAACGTGAAATATCTTAAGAAATAAAATTGTTTATCACATGAAATATCTTAAGGACGTTTTGACGGCGATGGTTAAGGTTTTGTAGGGGTTTCCCTTAACACTAGTTTAAATGCAATTGCCAAAACAATATGTCCCCTAAGAAAGACACAAAAAATGAAAACATAATTTAATAGAAAAATAACTGGACAGGATAGATAGTATGCTAGTTTTGAGAGCTCTAGTTTTGTATCCATGATAGGACTAATTAATTATTTGGCAAGTAATCTAGGTAGCCATGTTAAAAGTCAAATCTGACAGTCCGACGATGATTTTAATAAAAATCGAAACGCGTCACTAAAAAAGAGAGTGAGTATTATTTGTGAAACTGTGTGAAAACTACACAACTTTTTATCTACATGATGGAAGAAAATACATATTTCATATACAATACATATTTTTCCTTTTTTTCCTCCTTCACTTTGAACCCTCTCCATCACTCTGTCATGGTGTTCTAAAACAGCTAGGTCCTCTTCACATGCACGCCTATGAGCTACTATCAATTTACTCATATGTACAAAGCAGTTTTTTTTAGCGACGAAATACATTATGTTATTTGTTGTGTAATTTGAGAAACAAATAATGCAGCATGTAATCAGCTCCGTCAGTTAGAGAGATTAATTAAATAATTTTGTCTCTTCATACATGTAAACTACATTAGGGGAATCGACTCTTTTGTTCCCGCTAATGACAAGCAATAATTGATAATATTATAACTATTACAAAGGGACTCGACGGTTTGTATGGAATATTATTTGTATGATTTTGACAGAAGGTACCACGGACACAAAATTATAGAAATTTCAGGGCTGCATGCGGTCGAAATTATAATGCTATTTATTGAAAAGACAACAACGTACGCATCGAAGACAAAGGCAAAGCAAAATTAAGTAGCTGACCCTGAAAAAAAGCATTCAGGGAGGGCTGCTTCAAAATAGTATCATGATTTATTTCAGGTCAGTCAGAGGGGATGACCGTCACACTCTTTAATTCAAAAAAATGAATCAATTAACTGGTTTGATTTGTCTCCAATGGAAGATTTGTTAAATAACTAATTTTAATTAGTTTAATTTTTAACTTGACTATGAAAAGGTTGCCTTTTCATTCCTCAACAATAAATCGAGTTCTGTATGATATCAATATGAACAATTTTCGATAAATACGTATAATTAACTTCTGAAACTTATATGGTACAGGACTAATCTTGTACTGGTCGCTAATGAAACCTTAAATGATTGAATAAACAATCTAACCAACGTTTTAGTTGCTTTTAAGTACAACTCCCAAAATCGCATGTGGTTTCAATTAGCGAGTATAAAATGTTTAAAGACATATTCCGACCGATATTAAACGTAAAATGATATCTAATATAAATTGTTATAATATAACCTCTGAAACATGAAACATGTGGTCGTCTCTTTGATTCATCGCCTTTAAATAGGCAGACAATTAAAACCACATATATTTGCAGAACACTAACGTTTCTGCTGATTGGGCGGCTTTTTCGTAGAACTGAATTATCGATATAAACTGAACACTGGAAACGAGATTGAAACGAATGGAATAGATGTCTCCAAGATATTACTTTGAGGTAAGGTATATTTTATCAAAATTATAGGTTTGTGTCCTCACCCCACATATCCCGTTTTGTTCAGTCTATTTTTTATGGTGTGGATGGATGGTTTCTTGAGCGAAAGAAGTATCCATGGAAAATAGGCTGAAGAAATTGTTGATACATTTGTATTTAATGACTTGCAAATCTATATTAGGATGCAAAGTATTTTTGTACGACCACTAATAACTTTACCCTAAAGCTACATATATGAATGTATACTGAATACCAACACGCACAGCTTCGTGATAGCAATTCATCAATATTCCAACGAAGAAAAACAGTTTTTCAGTTATTTTCGTGGTGAAAATATAAATATATATGTATACCGACAGGTCAGAGGACCAATTAGCCATGATCAGCACTAACTTGATGTGGGTTGGTGTAGGTTGAAAGTACTTATTTCAGAGGCGTACATGAATAATAGGAGCACTTGTTAAATCCCTGGATTGTTTGTATAACCTGTATCATTAATTCAGTTATATTTATTGCTCGAAAAGGTTTGCTATCTAGGTCGGATTGAATGATCCACAACCCTACATAAAAAAGAAAATTACACAATAATGTAACATGAAGTTGTTTTGATATGAAGTCAGACATATCTCCAGATAATTGGGTCTCATAAATAAAAATAGAGCAATCAATAAACTGCTAACAGTCCATTTAGCATTTAGCATTAAATTGTATTCCTGCTTGTAGTGACCTAAATAAAACAGTATCTGAACTGAGACAAATTAAAGAAACTTCCTGAACTAATTGAAACCAGATAAGTATATAGAACAAACTCCACTGACGTTTCGGTTACATCAGCATGTAAAATAATAGGTGTCTTGCCAAAATTCCTTACGGTGTCAGGTGATTCCATTGGAAGATGGTAATTGTATCAGTAAATATCTTTTTCGAAAGTATTGCATTTGGCACACTAATTTTCGTTTCAAACTCTACTTTGTCTCACAATAATTTCACTTACACTATTTTGGTAACCTTGGTCAAGCAAATATCTTAAAGGAGCTAACATCTTTCCGACTGAAACTAGTGCTGCATCTCGCGTTTCTTATTTTTCTCCTACAAAATGTGAATCTTTTCAGAGCGCATAGTCTTAATTGAAACATTACAATAATTCTGAGTCTTTTGGTAATTACTATTGCCTTGGTTTTTCAGCGTTCCTGCCCACATTCCATTTATAACTGCCATATTTAACAAGAAGGCAAGATATCTATCTCACAACAATTCTATGATCTGTAGTAAGCACTACTTTATATTTATAAATATTTTATTATTTATAAACTTCACTTCAGTTGTGAAGCGAATGGTCACCAAAATTTTTGACAATACATTTTGGAGCGTTTGCTCCGTAATTTTGAAGCAATAACATTTGGTACAACTTCATTCATCAGACCCAATAACATGTCATAACTAGGCAATCATTTTAGATATCTAGACTACAGTATTATACATGTTTGCCTGGTTCTTAAATACAATATCAGGAAGGATCTATAATAGTATGAAAAGTTTGATCTCGGACTTCCATTGTCTATAAAATTTTGAGTATCACGACGTTTCGATTGATGTGCTATCTTCAATCGTCTTCAGGTGAACTGGCGAACACGTTTCTTTCATGCCTATTTATACCCCGTCCGGTGACGTGTCGTTGTGCTCGGTCTGTTCTGATTGGTTCCCGATGCGCGGTATTCCGGTCTGCTGACGTGGCTGTTTGTCGGTCATTGTTTGTTGTCTGGTCCAGTTGTAGTCTATTGATCTTTTTTATGAGTAGCTACCAGATTGGTTTAATGTCTACGCTGGGTTTGCTGTAAACTTTGCTGTTGTTGGTGATGAATGCCGCCTCCTTGATTTTCCTTCGATACCAATGCGGTTCCTTGGCAATAACCTTAGCGTCGTCCCAAGCTATTTTATGGTGCTCCGTCCATGCGTGGTCAGCTATTCCAGATTTTCCTGTCTCTGCTCGATGGGTGTTGAGACGATGTTCTTTGATTCTTACTTCCAGTGGCCTTTTTGTTTCTCCGACATAGATTTTACCACATTGACATGGTATCTGGTAGATGCAGTCCTTTGTCTCTTGAGATTCATTCCTGGGCATAGTTTTTGTTAGGATACTTCTGAGGGTGGCAGTCCTAGAGAATCTCGTTTGGATCTTGTATCGCTGACCTATTCTTTTGATTCCATCTGATGTTCCTTTGACGTAAGGCAGAATGAGTAAATGCTGCGATTCTTCGTGTTTAATTCTTCTACTGTTGGTATTTTCCTGTATTGTTACTTCCACTAGCTTCCTTGGGTATCCGTTGTTTAATAGATCTTGTTTATTGATATTGAGCTCTCTTTGTAGTCCCTCTTGTGTGTTACAAATATTCCTAGCTCGGCCGACTAAAGTCCGGATGACGCCTTTCTTCGTGGCTGTTGGGTGGTTTGAAGTGTAATGTAAGTATTGACCTGTGTGAGTTGGTTTTCTGTGTACTGTTGTTTCTATTTTGGTGTTTGGTGGTGGAAGTCCGAAATCAAACTTTTCATAAATCCACCTTGTCTACAAGTTTCAAACAACTATAATAGTATATTATAAACATGGGTCGAGAAGTGACCTATTATTGATCAATCAAGGGACAATCTGCGAAGTCTGTAGCATATTTCAAAATATCAAGTTGCCTAAGAGTTCAATCGCCAAACTGACAAATTACGAGTGTTACGCTGAAAGTCTTTAGATATTCCTAAACTATACAAGTTTGAGCACACAGCTATTTTGTTTAAAGTTGTAATTTGATAATGGACACAGTAAAAAAACTCTTTCAATATCGTAACCGGAGACGAAACATGGTTATATCATTATGATCCCGAAACTAAACAGCAGTCATTAGTTTGGTGCTTTGAAAGTGAGCAGCCTCCTTCAATGAAGATGCGTCATTCCAAGAGAGTTGGAAAAAAAATGGTCGCATATTTTTTTCTAAAAGTGGATACATCACAACGATAGCCTTGGGAAATCAAAGGATAGTTACTTCTGCATGGTATATAACCAAATGTGTTCGTGTAGTCTTCCAAGAACTATGCAACAGCCGCCAAAGACTGGACTGCGGGGTATCAATGGTACCATGACAACGCACCCGCCCACAGCGCCGCTAGAACACTCGATTTTTTTGCTGAACAAAAGACCTTTTTATATAATACTTGGGATATGTTCTAAACTATATAAAAAAGGATTATGTCACTTTGCTCTCCATAGCTTAAGTAGCATTAGAGAATGATCATTATTTCAAGAGGGACAGATATTTTTCTGTACTCTTGGGGAAATTTCATTTATTTTAATTAGGTTATATTAAAAACGTTGCAGTTTTTATAATTTATTGTTGTAAAAATTACTTAAACAAATCAATTTCGCTTAAGATACTTCCTAATGTTATTAAAGCAATTTTTTATATATTGTCAAAATTGAGGGACAGCAAATGTACGAGAAATTTGAAAATGACCCTTATATATAGCATGCAAAAAAGTGAGAATAATTTACCATAGCATATGACACAAAACTTACCCATGGTGGAGCGCGGGGTCGGCGTGTGGTTTTAGATGTTCCAGGTCGCGACCATTTTATCAAATCCTCTTCTACTAGATTCCAGGGAAAGATGTTAGCTAAAATGATTGCATCTAGTTACTAAACCAAACTGGTATATAATGAATTTTGACCAAGGATATACTAACCATAAGTGTAATAAGGTTTTTTTGTAGTGTTGACTATGTAAAACGTTTTAGAAAATACGACACCATATTTTCTCCTAAGGAAATATGCAGGGATAGGTTGAAATTATGTCTCAAAATATCATATAAGCAAAGGCTTATGAATAAAAGACCCTATCAAATTTTTTTCGTAATAACGCATTAATTTTAAGTTTAGATCAGGTGCTACTAACCGTAGATGTTATCAGACACATGTGAATCATTTTACATATAGAACAAATCAAATTCCTCAACAACGTATGAGTTTAGCTAATATATAAGGTATACTTTATACTTTGTATTGTATTTATAATGTGAAACATGGGAAATTAAAATAACAATTCGGATTATATATCATTTGCATTTGTTATAGAACATTCAAAAGCAGAATGTCTGTCTTAAAGGATACTTTGACAACACATGAAAAGTCTATATAAAAGTATCTGGATGAATACAAGCAAAACATTTCATAGTGGAAAAAAAGCTCGTAATCGCGAGAGACCCATAGTATAATCGAAAGGTTGTAAAAGACATAGTACATCTTACAGAACATTGTTACTTGAACCGACATATGATACTTATGATAAGATTAGAAGAAGCCACATACAGGTTCCTCAACACTATATGAAAAGCCCTATTTCTGAGCTTTTGATCAAATATTTAGTGCTGGACGCAGTACTATGACTGCAGTGATTAGAGGAACTACAGCAGATCAATTTGGCTCACATTCATATAGTCTGTAAGGCGGCTTCTTCCAACAAGGGCAACCAATCTAATTTCTTCATATGATATAGTTTTCAATACAGTGACAATAATAAATTTATCTCAGCTGCAGAGCTGCAGCAATTAAACCAAGTTTCTAGAGAAATAGCTATCAATTTTTACTCAAACTGGTGTAGTTCACTCATCTAAAGTTTATTGTTATTTGTGTGTAGATATCTATATTGAATAGAAAAAATGTTGTGTTAAGTGTTTTTTGAGTATTGTTAGTATATCAGTGGTATATAGAAACATCGAATACATTTCGTACCAATTATCAATTGCAGCACACTGTTAGACCCAAACCAATCATATATTGAATTTCCCAATCAACAGAATTAATAACAGTTTGGTGTATCCATTTATACAGGGTGTTTCATGAATCTATGATTCTATAAATTGAGCACAAATATCCATAAAATTAACAATAAAAAACCATTTTATTTACCATGCATAAGCGAGAGCAGTATTATGATCTCAAGAATGTTAAAATTTCAGACACATTTTTGGCTGTCTCATGATGTGTAGATCACAAAAATACGTCACTTTTTCCTTTGTTAGTCTGTTATAGTTTGTATAACCACGTAATCATAGTAAACATTGCGCTGAACTTGATGACACTTGGAGAGGATTATAATGTGGCTACGTGGTAGATTTTGCTGATTTTTTTTAAATCGAAGCTTTGACGGTAGAGTAATAAATAATAACATTATTAGAACTTCACTTCACTTTCCGATCGTATTAATTAGGAACAAATAAAAACTACGTGGGATGAAATTTTGGAACCGCAGAAAATATAGGAAAACAATTCTGATAATAAAAAAAAATCGAGTTTTCCAAAACTTCCATGAATAAGCTTTCGCAATGTTGTAAGCTTCAAGTGAACCAACAGTTCTGAAATCATGTCGAAACCATCCATAAACTGCACTGTAGTCAACCTTAACGTCATTTTATAAGGAACTAAATAGCACTTTCGTAATTATTGATGAATCTTATTCAGTAAAAAAACATTATTCTTGTTCAAATGGAATTCGAACAACTTAACTCATTTATATAAAAAATAAATATGCGTTAAAATTCCATACCGTACAGATTATAAGAAAAATTAATAGTTTAAATTTGATTGCTTTTGCGTGAGAATGAAAAGTAAGACTGAAAAATACCAATCCAACTCAAAACTTTCTCTGTAAACATACCTATGTAAACAGTTTCCAGTGGTCTGAAGCTGTCCTAAATCTGATGTTTGTGCTATCAATAGAATCCAATCTCATTTCAAACCATATTCAAAGCTTTACTCAAATATTGTCACTATTTCTATTTGTGCATTATTTGGAAATATATATATATATATATATATATATATATATATATATATATATATATATATATTATTATTTCTGTATGATCTCTCGCACTTTTTTTTTATTGAAAAAGCTCTTCGAATTTCCTTTCATTAAATCCAATAACCCCAGTAGGGACACAACATTATAAAACATATTTTTTGGAAACACCCTGTATTTCTACCATGCTCCTACATACTTTATGAAGCTAATGTTTCTATTTTCGTCTACTTAAAAAAGGAGGGACTGGTTTTCATGATCTATGCAGCCATAAATCTACAACTGGTAAATACAAAGCACGCAAATGTTCCATTTCAAAGCTGGATCACGTAGAAATAGTTCGTAGCTAATCCATGCTCCAATGAATGTATTTTGGAGAGTACATCAGGTATAGGAGAATTTTATCATCCTTAAAATTAAAACACATTCCAGTCACGGTCTCCCGAAGGTATAAAATCCAAAACTATTAGTTATTTTATGTTGTCATAATAGTAAATAGTACACTAAATTCGGCATTAGATATCATCTTTTTTGGAAAAAAATTCTAAGCTGTTCTATTATATGCATCATAAGCTGGGCATGTGACTAAACAATAACTGTCAACTTCATCTTGGACTTCAGAATGATGGAATAGTTTCATCAAGTTAGAACATCCACAATCCACAAGCTTTTGTTTGGGAATCTTTTCCCCACGGTCTACTGTTTCCGTCCAATATCAAATCAAAAAGGCATTATTAGCCTACGAAAAATGATCTAGAGGGAGAAGGAGGCAAAACTTTTTCATTTCCAGCTAATTATTACCTGCCTCGATGACAAAGATAAATGGATAATAGATAATATAGCTTTTCTTATTTTTTTCTAGCACATTTCATCATAGGGGCTCCGAGAGGAGCTTTTGCAGAAATATAAAATCCTTAAAAGAGTTTATTTAAAAATTTAAAGATCTTGAGGAGAACACGTCTTTCTTCAGAAGCATCCCTTTGATTTACAAAAAATACTCGTATTAAGTGATAAAAACTGGCTGATTAGACTCGCCTGTTAGCAGAAATATTTTCTAAGCTTAATAAAGTTAATTTGTCACTTAAAGAAAGACAGGTTACAGTATTTACAGAAAATTCAAAAATAAGATCATTTATGAGTAAATTACAATTTTGACTAAGTAATTAGCATGAAAAATATCTCTAAGTATAAAGAATTTGCTAAAAAGTGTATTTAAGTTAATATGATTCTCAGAATTATGTGTTCAAGATTATTTTTTTCCTCATTTTTTTTCTTTATGGGTTTCTTATAACTTGCAGGTTGTATCACAAATTACGTGTATATGAAGTTCTAGAATATTTAACAAGTAAGATTTTTTTGCACATACAGATTGTCTGTGATCTAGGTGCAGTATGTAACTTAATTTAGCATGAAGTTTGAAATCAACACTGAATTGTGAAATTACATGTAACAATATATGTAATAAATATTTAAAAAAATATAAAAGAACGAAAATGGCGATAATAAGTATTTCCACATTTCATTCATTCAAGCATATCCGGAAAATGCACTCTTATTATTAGTATTTTTATTTCATTTTTTAACAATTGTTGATCAATGGTGTTTATCTTTTAAAAACTCCAACGATTCGCTTGAGTAGAACTCTTACGAATTGTTCGTTAGGGTTATTGGAGTAAGACCCCTAAAAATGAACTCCCACGAATTCGACCATCCAAAACAACACGTGTCCGTTAATTTTCCATGCATTTTGTCCCAAAGGATCCCCCCTTCATCCGTTGAATAAAATTTTAACCTCCAAGAAGACCCAGATTTTGTCCCCGCAGTATCTAATTAAACGTGATTATATATCGGTATTTTTTTTAGATTCCTTGCATCGTTCGATATATATATATATATATATATATATATATATATATGTCCCAAAGGATCCCCCCTTCATCCGTTAAATAAAATTTTAACCTCCAAGAATACCCAGATTCTGTCCCCGCAGTATCTAATTAAACGTGATTATATATCTTTATTTTTTTTAGATTCCTTGCATCGTTCGATATATATATATATATTCAAGTTGTCCATTTTTAAAACATGAATGTTAATTAATCATTACAATGTTGATGACAACTGAGCACCTGGTATCGCTGATATTGGCAGCCTGGCAGCCTATAATATAATAAAAGTAATCAGCAAGATAAAACATCAATGAAGTCAAGCTATAGGTGGAACGACGCAGGAAGCCCAGAAACAATTTATTAAATTAACAATATCAAATGAATGCCATATAAAATAATAAATAGATGATTTTTCTATCAATGAAATATACGCAGCTTATTAAAGACAATTTTGGACTGACAACACTACTAGCAAACATACATAGATAAAAAATATCGCTCATGTATTATGTAAAGATGATAAAACATTAAAAAAACGCTGGCTTTCGTTCAATAACAGTGTCCTCATACATCATTCCCAAGATCCACAAAACCCGCCCTGTCAACGCTTCTTTTTCATTGACCCTCGCACGAGCCATGCCGGCAACATTTCTGACCTTTTGACCTAAATTCCCTCCCGCACCCTACCTGCCTATGTCCGGTCGGTTATGACAGCGATGTACCAGGACCTGGGGAACTCGCGATGCCTGTACCAACAGCGATACTACAACAAAGCGGCCATCCGTTAGCCCGCGATCGGATAGCTGAAGGGCTGCCTCCTTAAAGGCTGCCGAGGGCCCTTACGCGACTGATCTAGATCTCGGGAATCCGCAGTGGGCTATGGCGACGGCGCCAAGTTAGAGGTTTGGTCCATGGGCGGGGGGAGGGGGAGCAAGGACAGAGGGGTGACTGAACGCGCTCGTTCAAGGTCGTTTCTATGATGATGGGATCAGGTGGTAGTTATAGATAATCTTATTAAATTTATCATAGACATCACAATTTATCCAATGACCGAACCACTGACTGTCGGTCAATAAAGAAAGAGCTAACAAACTGAGCTTCACGGATTTTCTAAATATCTAATATACCTAGGTACATATACGATAATCACCACAAGAAAATGTCGGTTATTTTGAAACAGTGAATTGAAATAATGTTAAATGTAAATATGTATCACATCAGAGATTGTCTCTGATGTCAGTATCCTAATATATAGAGACTCCCAGTGTAGATATTGGAAATAATTAGGAAAATAAACAAAATAATTAAAAACAGCATTATTATTGAAACTTAGATACATAACAAACCATAACTCATTCCTAATTTTTTAAAACTAGGGAAACATACAGAATGAAAAACATATCAATAACCTTATTTGAGGTAATGAATGTTTTATTTGTGATCAATGTAACTATATAACTGTATTATTCGATTGAGACTTTTTCAAAACATGAGGAGGTTGGAGAAAACAATCATCAGTGTTTTTGCAATACCCCGCAAGGAAATGATGACGGTAAAATGGGGCACTTTCCTCACATTTTTTATCATTTTCGACTATACTAAGGAGTGTAGAAACTATCTCGAAAAATCACAACAAATTCGAAAACGTTGAGACTACGCGAATTAAAATATATTATTCTGTCAAATACTCGACCATTATCATACGCTATATTGAATTTTTGCCCCCATACTTTTCCAGGTTGATCGCGACTGCGTACTGAGCTGCGAACATTTGGGAGATCGGCTTTCCTGCACTTGCTTGGTGTCCAATGGTCCATTTCCACTGTTTGTGCGATTGATTAATCAAGTAAGCTTCTATCCGGTATAGTTTGTGTTCAGATTATACCTAGTTATTAATTATATTGATTTTAGGGCGTAGTTGAACACAAATATACAAATTGATGATCCGCTTGATTTTATAATTAACAATTAGTGGATAAAATATATTTTTTACTCAATTTTCACTAATATCTTCATTGCTCTTGACTTGCTTTGGGAAAAACAATCACTATGAAATTGTCTATAAAATATGTGCTGGTTGAGGTTGCTAGGTGCAATTGTTGACTCACAAGTAGCCTAGAAAGTATTGAAAACGTTTTGTTTTTACTATTATTTTACCTGAAAACCTAAAATTTTGAAGAAAAAAGTATTATTTTTATGCTTAATTAACAATAGTGCCTTCTTTTAATTCAACACGCATCTCTAAGCGTCGCGTAGTATGACGCTGCCCACTTACGAAGTCAAAGGACCTGACACCTGGACTGCCCTGAAGCGGTCAAAGATGTCCCTTACGACATCTGTCAACAAGACTGAACTGATTTACAGTGACATCCTTTGTTCTTCGTAAACACTATTACGATGTACCGTTATCTCGGCTCATTCACGTCAGAAACTGACAACAGATATTAAGCCCCATAGTCTACATTGTAAGTATAATAATCGTTAAGGTAGAATAATTACTATTATTTACAACTTTCAACTGCATATAAGTCCGGAAGGACTGTGATATCATGAAATACGATTTTGTCACGTATATAAGATCATAAAATTGGCGATAAATGCGATTTTATCAAAATTCCGTCAGAATGCCATTTTTTAATAGCTTATTGAATTTTGTAAATTGGTTTCCAGTTATAACATGATTTAACAAGGATGGCACTATTGTTAATAATTAGGCATAAGGTATGATCTTTAATTATTCGAAATGTTTTGCACATTATCGGAATAACAGAGACACCATTTCTCAGAGCCGACTTGTTTTGGCATCAGAGGCAAAAAAAACATTTTTGCGCCCTTACGCTTTTACACACAGGCTCGTGACTGTGGGGCATCCTCAATATTTTGATTTCGACTTTCCCGTGAGATGAATCTTAGCAGAAAAAAAAAGGAACAAAAGATACTTATACTTTATTTATTAAAACTTGCCCATTCCGATTGCACATTTTAACAGAAACATTCCATTGTAGCTTTCTCATGACAAAACCCGAGGATCAAAAAAACATTTCTCTACTACAACACTTTGCACCACATATACTTACGTTTCTATAATGCCTTTTTTTGTCCTCCCATTTTGGCGCCCCCCCCCCCCTGTTACGGCGCCTGATGCAGCTGCTGCTCTTGCCTGACCCTTGTTACTCGGCTGCCATTTCCAGCACTGTATAAGCCGTTGTTTTTGACATGCATGTTTCGTCTTTAGCCTAGACTCGTCAGTATAGCTTGGCGGTCTAAGTGTAGAGAGCAATTGGGTGGTATATACGTAACCCAGTCAAGGGTGTGATAGCAACATCTACTCACCTAAGTGTCGCCCTCTATGGGGACGCCCATTGACATCTTACGAAGCCAATGGACCTTTGCTGCCGCTTCAAGGCAGTCCAGGACCGTTGGCTTCGTAAGATGTCGATGGGCGTCCCCATAAAGGTCGGCACTTAGGTGAGTTGAAATAGTGAATAAAACGTGTTTTCAAAACTGTCGAGGCGATTTGCAAGTTAGCAATTGCACCTAGGGACCTCGATCAGTACTCGTTATTTAATTCATAATGAATAACCTTTCCAATGCATATGTTATACTAAACCTTAACAGGAATTATAATATATGTTATTGGGTGTAGGTATGACTTTTTCAGTTCACTGCGCCTTTGTTAGGTGAGTTCTTCATTCCGCCTGCGATGCACGCTCAAAACGCTACCCCCTCGAAAATTGCTGAGGACTCTTATGCAACTAATCTCGATCTCGGAAGTTCGCAGTTGCTAAGTGGGTTATGTCGCCAAGAAGAATAATCCAGTTAAATTGTGCCTTTTAAATATTCCAGTCAATAGAGCGGTGAATTCGACGTTTAATAAGGAAACATGCAATCTGAGTGAATCATTAGGTGAGGTTTATTTATTGAACATATATGTCCAGGTCCACAAAGAGGATGGGGCGGGGTGGTACCTCAGGGCACAGACTAGTAGGCTTGGAAATGATAGATTCTATCAAATTTTTCAACCTGTCACCGAAATTTGCACATTGATCACGAATTTCAGCTATTAAAAATTTATTTCAAGCAGAACTTCAAACCTTTGCCAGTACTTAAAAAAAACGGAAAAATTACGTTAAATTATGCGAATGGAAGTACCAATGATAGCCCCTGAAAGCCATCCACAATGAGAAATTTCAGCCAATGCAGGGAAAGTGAAGCTTTGCTGGCTATTGAAGACTTGAACGATTTTATAAATCATGATCAGCCAAATTGTCCTCAATAAATTATGATTGAATATTGAATTATATAAATATATATGTTGTTTGAAACTTGTAGACAAGGTGGATTTATCAAAAGTTTGATTTCGGACTTCCATTGTCTATAAAATTTTGAGTATCACGACGTTCCGATTGATATGCTATCTTCAATCATCTTCAGGTGAACTGAGGAACACGTTCCTTTCACGCCTAAGGAAATTCAAGGAGGCGGCATTCATCACCAACAACAGCAAAGTGTACAGCAAACCCAGCGTAGACATTAAACCAATCTGGCAGCCACTCATAAAGAAGATCAATAGACTACGACTGGACCAGACAACAAACAATGACGGACAAACAGCCACGTCAGCAGACCGGAATACCGCGCATCGGGAACCAATCAGAACAGACTGCGCACAACGACACGTCACCGGACGGGGTATAAATAGGCGCGAAAGGAACGTGTTCGCCAGTTCACCTAAAGACGATTGAAGATAGCATATCAGTCGAAACGTCATGATACTCAAAATTTTATAGACAATGGAAGTCCGAAATCAAACTTTTGATAGATATATATATATATATATATATATATATATATATATATATATATATATATATATATATATATATATATATAGCTTACTCGAAGTGCCACGTTAAGATTGTGCGGGCAAAAGTTGGGCATTTATTATATTATATATATATATATAGCTAGTTTTCATCGTCAGATGAAGCATCCTTGGCGGTCACTCAAATTCATCCATAACATAATTTTATAAACTGACTGTCACCCAGAGAACTGCTCAAATAATGCGGTATCATTTTTCACGCAAAAAACTGGTAGCTACTCAAGAATATCATTGATCCAGCCAAATTTAGGGAACATATGGGTAATTTTTTAAATTCTGAATTTCAGCGATTTTTGGCAGAAAAAATAAATAAAAATAATAAAGATTAGCTTCCAAATCACCTTAAAGATAACTTTGTATTTTTTTAAGTAGACTTTAAATCTATATTGGTCGCATGTTTTATATTGGCAAAACGGAGGCAAAATAGTGAGGGTGATAAAATTGTCCTCTCTGTCCCAATTTTGTCTAAATATTCAGTTAGCCAGTAAGTTAACGTATACCTTGTTTTTTCTTTTATAGACATAATTGATTGTCATTTTCTCTGAACATTACCTTTCGCCGAAAGACAATTGCCAAATAGAGCATGTAAAGTAAAATAATATGCAAAAAGTTACTTTGAAAGGATTTTTTAACAAAAATATGAAAAGAGATGTAGAATAAAGAAAGGGTTGGAAAGGGCAATCAAACATGAAATCTACTGAGTGAAATATTATTTATTAAACTAAGTACTATAAATATGAACAAGGGAACTTTTTAAAGAAGCAAAAACAAGACCCAATCTGTATTAATGTTGAATTTTATTTGTCCCCGTGGCTCGGGGTCTGGAAGCTTCTCTAGTACATTTGTTAATTAAAATGCATATGAAGCGTGAATATCAAGAAAGCCATAAATGCCATGCTTTTGATTTTCGGTGCTCTAATCTCCGAATTTTTGGAATTATCATGATCTGGCAAGCTATTTCCTTCAGTTAGACTGTTTTCTTCATTATTAATGCTTAAATTCATCTTATGACCAACTGCTGTCTATTCTACATAGGTAGTCTACCTTCTGGAGATTCCGTCAATTCTGTGTAACTCAGTTTATTTCTTAGTTAACTATGAGTTTTTTTTATAATACCTTACCTCCCTATTACTACTACGCTTTCTTTCCTCATATTTGCCTTTTTTCTTATTTTCTTCTCTATAGGCTTTCTTTTTCAAGTTTTTTAAGCTTTCCGATCAGACCTAGGACGCTGATACCGCCTGACGTCTTTTAGGTGGTTCATTTTCTAAAAAAAATTACAAACCTATTAAAAGAATTTTTTCTGCTGTAAATATATTTTCAAACATTTTTACTGGAAACGACATGGAAAAAGTATTAATACTGTATATGGAAATAGATACGCGTCCGCTCTACCCCTTTGTGTCGTTTCCGTCGTATTTTGGTTAGAAAGGGACCGAAACGACAGTGACGGAGACATGTTTTAGATATCTCCATACTATTAAACAGTGGGGTCATATCGTCTATTTTATACCTATTTGTTTCACTAGTGTTTATCTAAAGTTGCTATTTAAAACTAAAATCTAGTTCCATAATAACATTCAACCACATTTAGCAAAGCGACAGAGAAAGCGTTAATTTTAATAACAGGTTAAGATTCAACATTTTTGTCGGCAAAACAGTAATTTTGGGAAAGGCTATGATATTACAAAAAAAATGAAAATGTATTGACAAGGTTTACCGTACTTTTTTAAAAACTTGCCAATGTTAAAGTGCAAGAATTGCTTCTGGGAAAAGTGACGTGAAATGTTCAGTTTTGCCAATCATTTTGAATCTGAACTTTAGGAGATTGAAGTGTTATTCAAGCTGCACTTTATATATCATAAAATTCTATAAAATAAATAGAACTATATAAAACTAATACTAGGGAAGCAGTAATTTAAAAAAAAAGGTATGACTTTGCTCGTTTGGCCATTATAAGGGCTTCCACTGCTGGGCTACTCGCATAAAAATATTTTATTCTCAGAAAAACACCGACGACGATTTTAATAAAAATCGAAACGCGTCACTAAAAGGAAGAGTTTTATTTCTGAAGCTGTGTGATAACTACACAACTTTTTATCTAACTCTTTCATGCTTTTTTATTCTTGGAATAGTGCTTTTGCGATAGTATTCAAATCCCGATTCAAACTAAGGGAAAACTTTTGACAGGATCCTATTATCTTAATTCTGACACAAGCAAAATCGAAAGGTTGAATCCATTATATTGTTATCGCGGATACTTTGACCCTTCAGAAATTTAGAAGCTAATTAAACGAACAACCTTTCATTTCGTTTTACTGCCGTTGTCAATAGTATTTTTGTTAAAAATGAATTCAAAGCATACCGGCTAATCAGCTGTTGCTGTCGAAAAGGTCCCAAGTATCCGCTAAAATATTCTATGGGTTTCCGTCGGTCTATCTACTGATACTCTCCTAATTCAATTATATCGAGTTCCACTGTAAGTGGAGTGAGTAAAGTTTACTATCCTACAGACTACACTCTCAAAATGAAATTTGAAACATTGCAAGGGATAATGAAGGTTCCAGGTCCGAGTCGGGGTCCGAGTGTACCAAACCTGACCATGCCTAATGAGGCTTTATACGGCGAGATAACACTATCTATTCCAATTTTCGATTCGAAATCGCTACATACAAAAGTCAAAAAGTCGTTAAAAGGAAATTCCTAAATTTTTATTCTTGTATAGATGCAATCCTACATTTTAGCTAACATGGACCAAATCCATTAATAGAACGATATTGCTATACCTAAATATGCCAAGCGATATTACCGCATGCGGTATTTTGATATGTAAGTATGCGTAGATGCGTTGAAGGGCTACATTGTGGAAATAACGTCAACCGCTATTAACGGAAGATAACTAACGAGCCTTATGAATCTTTTGTTTTTGTTTTTGGATATGTGGAGGAACTAAATTGAAGATCAGAAAATATAAGGTGAACATTTTGGCACTTGACGAACTTCAAAGCAAAACAAAGCAGGTGGAACAATCTGTATGGCGATAACTGTCAATTGAGCAACGAAGATAACGTTTGCAGAATCTCTCTATCTAATATGGAAGCTGGCATTCGTGCGGTTGGATATGGAAATATACAATATTTTTCGCCAACATCAGTATTGGTTGAGATACATATTTTCTTGCCTGCAATGGACCCGTTTATTGTGACGTCACAGGTAAGACATCGACCACTCTCATGGGAAAACCAGAAAATAAGGATCTGTTGGATTGTCGAAAAGGGTGATCACCATCTACAAAATTATATTCAAATAGTTAAATAATACTCATACACACAAAAAAACAATATTGGAAACGTAATATATTAATGGATTAAGAAATGAAAGTGCGTTTTTTCTTCCTTATATTAATTATTAAATTGATAAGCACTGAACTAATCAATATTTTCTTCTGACTGTTGTTTGAAACTTGTAGACAAGGTGGATTTATCAAAAGTTTGATTTCGGACTTCCATTGTCTATAAAATTTTGAGTATCACGACGTTTCGATTGATGTGCTATCTTCAAGTTCAGTTCAGTTCACCTGAAGACGATTGAAGATAGCACATCAATCGAAACGTCGTGATACTCAAAATTTTATAGACAATGGAAGTCCGAAATCAAACTTTTGATATTTTCTTCTGAATCAAAAGAACATATATTGCTCCCATCAATGATGCGTTCATGGATTCCCTTAAATCGTCGCGATGACCCCGTATAAATAGTAATGAGAACTTTATGGATTGGTTGTTTGTACTTTTTGTCTTATGTCTTTGTTATTGATAAACACTAAATTACTTCTATGTGATTACCCAATATTTTTCCTTTATTCAAAAACCTTGTATTGCCCCCTTTTATGATAGGCACATGGATTCCCTATCGCCCCCGCAATATTATGTTATTTGAAAACAATTTTTTTGAATGTCTGGCTCCATCTATATTTTTATATATGTCTTTGGTCCATACCACAAAACAAAAGTCCAATTGCCAACTGTCAGGCGCACGTCATGAGCATGCGACGTGTAGGTTATAATCTTTAGGTTATGTTTATTTGTGGAATAATTATTTAATAAACTTAACTTAAAATTAAGCACATATATTCTGTGTTAAGCACTATTCCAGCTCTAGATCGGGAAGAATGGATGAAAATTACATTGGCCAGCTACGGCAGACTATTTTGAGCCATAGAAAAATTTCAGACACTAAAAATAAAGGTAATAGCAGATTGAATTTGGAATGTTATAAGTCAGAAAACGTCTTCGAAGCTCCTTCAAAACATGACAGAAAAGAGACTCCACATTCAAAGGTGCAATCTGAGAAACGTAAGGCTACTTCTGAAAGCAGTGATGAATCTTTGGTATTGGGCTATAAGCAGTTACAGTCAAGAAAACTTATTTCCAAGAAAAAAAAGGCCAAGAAGAGGCATATGCAAACGTTCAGTTCAGATTCTGACGACGACTCGATGTCATTAATTCCGTCAAGATCAGAGACAGGTACATTTTTATCATATTATATTACAGTTTTGCTGAATTTATGCTAAAATGATTGCTTGCTTTGGAACCACAATTGAAAACCACTTGACATAAAGAGTAGAGAGATATATTTCTGAAATAAATATGTACAGTTCACTCCAGTGTTATTGTAAATAATTTTTTGTGTAATGGATCAGGCTGGTTTAGTTTAGAGATTGAGCAAATACAGGGCAACTGAATAGTATCAAGTAAAATCCCGTGAAATTGAATGTTTTTATTTAACAGATGTTTATCTATTAATAAGATGTAGATTGTAGACACTCTCACTTGGTGAAACTCTTCCATCATGCAGATGGAAAGATCATGTACTTAACACACAGTTTCACAAATATTTTTTTCTTTTAGTGACTCGTTTTAATTGATATTTAAATCATTGTCGGACTGTCAGATTTGATGTTAAACAACTTTTTATCTACATAAAGTCTACCCAGATCATTCGCCAGCTGACTAGATCCTATCAGGGATAGAAAACTAGATCTCTCAAATATATTATACTATTGACCTTGTAGTTATTATTGAATTATTTTTTTTTGCTTTGGTCTATCTTAGGGGGAATATTTTTTGGTGACTGCATTTACAATAGTGTTAAGGGAAACCCCTTCAAAACCTTAACTATTGTCATGAAAATGTGCTCAAGATATTTTACTCCTTGAGCTATTTCATTGTTCTTAATACATTCTATGACTTGAGATATTTCAAGAGGTATTTAGTTAGAAGAATACAAATAGATGGAAACTTATGGTATTGTACATACATATGTATTAAAATGATAATAATATACCTAAGAATAATAAATTGACATTAATTGTTCTACTTAGCACTTGGTTGCTTCATTGATGTCAACTCTTAATTTTAATGAGTAGAAAAAAATTAATATTCAGATTATCATTTTTATACCAACCTATGTTACATAACTATTATCCAGCTGAAATGACTTATGTGTTGGGCTTAAAATTCGATAATAGAAATCCTTCTGTTTTATATTTCTTTCTTTTCCTAGATGCATCATATATATCGAATAGTAGTGAAAAACATCCATCTATTAAACAAGATCTACAAGATACTCAGGAAATCAGCAGTAACAGTGATGGTGATGAAGAAATATTAATACCTCCAAAAAATGAAATAAAACCTATTGTAGAGGCAGATGTGTATGAAATTAGTAGTGATGGTGATAGTGAAGATTTTAATTTGGACAAATTTTTCTGTACCAGAGACCAAAGTATTTCTGAACCATTGGAATCACATGCTGAATTTGATTTTATTAGTGATTATATAAAAGAAGTGAAAATCAGTAACAAAAAAATTTATGATCATAAAGATATAAAAAGGAGCAAAAAATATTTAAGCAGTTCAGAACAAAGTACTCCAAAGAAAGACAGAAAGTATAGGATATGTAAGGAAAATTTTGAAGTTGAAGTACAAAAAGACACAAAGCCTGATTTATCCAGTTTAAGTCACAGTGTATCTGATCACATCAGAAATCAGAATTTGGAAGGTAAGATCTAGGGAATGATCCATGTATAAATCTATTTTTGTTAAAAAAATCGAGACAGGTATGTCAAGATACTGCTGAGTTGTTTTTTACACTATTTAGTCATTTTTATGATATTGTGTAGTCAACTTTTACTATCATCAAATGTATGATAAAAAGACAAAATTTTAACTTTGGGTATATCACAGTTTTCTCAAATATACTCAGAATTAATAAGCAGTTTGAGAAATACATAATAATTAAAGTTTGCATTATTTAATAATAATTAACAATATTTCAAAAATCAATGCAGTTGTTGCAAAGATTGTATAGTGGTTAACACAACAAGTGATAAGCGGAAATCAATTGCAGGTTATTTCAAATAGAATAATTTTGATGTAACAATTCTTTCCTTGCGAATCTAGAATGAACACAATATAAAAATTCCTGTTTAGAATTTCTGAAAATTCAAATCACGCACCTAGTAGAACCGATTGAGAGACGTACCTGCATCGCGTCGCTCAAAAGGTAGTCTATCTTCTTGGTGCGGCACCTAAAATCTAATCAATCTCCAATCCTTTCACTAAATAGTGCAAATATCTATCGTTTAGTGAACATTATGGATACGTCAATCCCTTCGAAAATTAACTAACGATTAACGTTTGAAAGATTATCATTTTGTCAAATTTACTGCTAGTAAAATTTTAATTACTAAATGCACAAAGTAACATTTTAGCTGAACCTGACCCAGTTGTTGCATTTCAGCACATGCGGATAACCACAAAGTAAGAAGTCCCAAATGGCATAATGTAGAAGGGCTCCCAAAGGCTGAGCAAACAGACTTGTATATAGACAAAGGGTATTCGAAGTTGGTTGAAAACTGTATTGAAATCGATGATGATGATGATGAACAGACAAATACCAGTTTGCTCTTTAAAAACACAGAGGAAGATACTGCTACAGTATCAAGTACAGGATTCAGCGCCTTGATACAGGAAAACAAAATTTATTCCGAAGAATCTTCACAGGACGCCGAAAATGCTGAAAAATACTTCCAGTCGGCGTATGAAATACGGAAACCAAAGGCCGAATATTATTCCTTAGATGATGATAAGATAGTTGTGTTGAAAAGAAACAGCAGCCTACCATTTTTTGGTCTGTTTAAAATGAAAGTGCTCTATGGCAAAGTAGAAATACTAGGATATACTTTAAACGAACAATCTAAACCTGTAAATGTATATTCTCCACGAGGTTCTGCTTGGCTTTATATAAAAAACGTAACAAATACCACCGATTCTAATTTGAAGGATTTTCTTCCGTTTCTAAAAAGTCATGAATGCCTACAAAAAGTAAGAGTAGATGAAAACAATGCAGTAGTTCGATGTTCCAGACTGAATGACAACAAGATACGTTTCATAGAAAAATATATTTCACAACAGATATTCCCAGACGATATTTCGAGTAACATGCCACAAGTAGCTTTTGAACCAAGAGGTAGCAACAATGTTGTCATGGCACATCAGAGATGGGATGAAGTAGTAAACCAAATCGGTTCTGACACAAAGTTCATGGTGACTGGTGGTAAAGGTGTGGGTAAGAGTACGTTTGTGAGGTACACGATAAACAGGCTGCTGAATAAATTCAAAAAAGTTAGAGTGATCGATTTAGATCCGGGGCAATCAATGTTTACCGCACCAGGAATGGTGTCTGTGCTAGAAGTCTCGCAGCCAATTTTGGGGCCAAGCTATACACATCTGATGCAGACGGAAAGGTGAGAAAATATTTATAATATAATAATAATAATATTTTGTTTCCTTTTACCATTATTCGTCGAATATAATTAACTATGGAATCACTCAAAGTCATAATTAATAAAATTTTATCAAATTGGCAAACATATGGATTTTTTCTTGGGAAACTCTGATAAGAGCTTTTTAACTATCACAAGGATTTGCGAGTTCTTTGACAAGCCCATTTATCGGCAACTTTTTTCAAATCAGTAATACAAGACCAAAAATTTAAATAAAAACTGATTTTTCTCATCATAGACTCGTACCAAAGTAATATGTGAATAAAACTAAATTCAATAACTAAACGAAAAAAAACTAGACCATTTCGTAAGTCGATTCTGTAGCTGTAACTTATCCACAAATTGCAAAATACTCTTTATTTTCTAATAATTTCAGACAATACTAACTTCCGTTCTGATTAGCTGTATGCTCTCCACCATGCATCAGACCTGGCGGTCTAACTGCAGAGAGCAATCGGATGGTATAACCCAGTCAAGGGTGTGATAGCAACATCAATTCATCTCCAAGTGTCACCCTCTATAGGAGATGCCCATTGGCAACTTATGAATTCATAGGTCCTAAAACCTGGACTGCCTTGAAGCGGCAACAGATGTCCTTTACGTTACGACATCTGTCAACAAGGGTGAAATGATTTATAGCGACATCCCTTGAATCAACTGAGATAACGGTACACCGTAAATAGTGTTTACGAAGAACAAGGAATATCGCTGTCCACCCTTGTTGACAGATATTGTAAGCGACATCTGTTGCCGCTTCAAGACAGTACAGGTCTTAGGACCTTTGACTTCGTAAGTTGCCAATGAGCGTCCCCCATAGAGGACGACACTTGGAGATGAGTTGCCACTCTAATATAAGGACTTTGTATCTCCTACGCCAATTGGCTGTAAAATATAATGATCACGAAAAAAGCTTAAATCGGGATTGATTTTCTTGATTTCATGACATATAAACACGAAAAACCATGTCACTGATTTCCGTTCGAACTGTCTTGTCAGTACTCTGTCCTTGGTCCCTCTAAACACGACGTCTCCGATACCCCAGAAGATTTAAAAAACATGAATGTGTCTATAATTGAGTTTGCAGAATGGCGGGATTGACATCTTAAAAATGTTTACTCCGGTAGTATTATACTTCATACTCCTTGGAATATCGATCCAGTGGCATAAGAGTAAGACTGAAGCTGCGTATCCATATAAAAACGCATTATATATTTGTAAATAATCCTGCTCTACTGTTCAAGCCATATTGACGAATGGTCGTTTTTTCCAAAATTGATGCTATAACTCGCATCAAACCAGCAAAATTCAAAAGTACTAATAGTAATAAAGACATTTCACGATTAGAAATAAAAATTATATGCGTTGGCGAGGACTCCCACCTCCTGTTCACCTTACAAATGTGTAAAATGGATTTTTTTACTCAACTTTTTCTATTTTCTGATAAAGTTTTAAGAGCTCTGTCATAAAACTGTAGGGAGTATTAAAAGGATTATCCATACAACAAGATATACATCATTTTATAATTGCAGTTTCTTATTACTCACTTAGAATTCTCTGAAGTTGGTATAAAATTAAATTTTTTTAACTTATGGCAAAATTATAGAACCAATTTTCAAAAAACAAGCGTAGTTCTTAATATACTGCACTTATCACCCATAATTTTTTCTGTTTTAGATCGTACATTTCAAGCGTTGATGTAGGCAGAAACCCTTTTGTGTATGTGAAAAGCGTAAAATCGTTGATGGATTACGTCACTAAATTGGCTAACGATATCCCTACAGTTATCAATTATATGGGCTTTGTACAAAATCTGGGTTTGCATATAATCTCATCCGTGATCACCTACATCAAACCCACCGATGTTGTTCAGATAAGCAGTAAACAGAAAAAGAAAAATTTCAAGGAGAGTTTGAGCATAAATTTGATCAAAGAGAACTACAACATCTTTGGTCATGATTCCATAGATTTTGAGTTCAGATTGCACGAATTCAACGCCATGAATGATAACAGTGGAGGTAGGTATATGATAATTACTCCTAAACTATTTTTAACCTTCATCTTTTTTCGAACACAGAACCGCCACTCCCACCATCTAATTACATAAAGTATTTTAACACGCTTTATATTAGCTACACGTTTATGTATATATGCATGTTTGTAACGAAATCTTAGAATGCTATTTTCACCCACAACAAAACGTCAGAATAATTTTAAATTTTGCACACTTATCAAAGACCGATGACAATACAATTGTTTAATAAGTTTGTCCCATTATTTATTTTTATAAAGCAATACGTTGATGATAGGAATTAACGTTATAATTGAATTATTGAAGCAATAGGATTAAAAGGTGATAATACGAATGACATTCAATATTTCATCACACTTTTATTAGTTTGACCTGTATCTATATAAATAATAAATATAACAATACGGCACTCATATATAGAATAGATAGAATATCCTTCAGACCCGTTAATCAAGATCTATTGAAGAACAAGTCTAATTCCATCAGCCACGTAATTCCAAATATTAAGGTAAAAGGATGAATTCATCAATGAATGGATTTTAGTTTAAAAAACAAAAAAAACACGTTTTTATATTAGTTTGTTTTCGATAGTTACAGTCTACAGAATTTCAAGTTCAATATAAATGGACATTTATCCTCTAGCAGTGCTTTTGGAGCACGATAGTCTTTCTGCCTTTGTGAAAGGTTATCTATAAAAGAAAGAACGAACTAAAAAAAAATCAAAAATAAGTTACATCATTATTACCATATGAACTTCTAGTTGATATTTCTTTGATAAAGGGTAATGGATTTCGTTGGTATTACTTTACTTTTAGGTTGGACACTGGAATCAAGACAAATGAGGGAATTGTGTATCTTAGCATATTTAGCGGTAATGCTACCGCCAAATGTAATCTCGCTGACTAGTAACCAGTTACCTATGTACAAAGTTAAGCTGTCAACCTTGAAATTGATGAATTTGAAAAGTGAAGAACTTAGTTGTGCGGAGATTAATGCTAATCTTGTAGCATTGTGTGACAAGGAATACAACACGGATCTTTTTATTTGTTATGGATATGGTAATATTTTTTTATTCAATCTTACTCAGATTAATAAAAAAAATTATTTGAACGTGTTTTTAACCCACTGTGGCAGTTTTGATTATCCATTTTTTATTCACAAAATGTATTGAAAAAACAGATACTAATGCGTATAGTTTAACATTCCAAAGCAATTCCGAAATAGTCTTATCGAATTCCAATAGAGGTTGTTTACAATTCAGATTTATTATTTCAGGTATAGTACGTGGTATCGATAAATCTTCGGACTATATCGTTCTGTTGACACCAGTAGGCTTAGAATTTCTGGAAAAAGTACTATATTTAGTCCAGGGCGATGTTTCACTACCTCCATCAGTTTACATGACCCCAGATGAGGTCATAGGAAAGGTTCCTTACGTCATGCAGGGAGAACTGGTTTCGTTGGCTCAGATTACAAAGAGGTCATACATACCGGCTAATAAAAGATAGTTTACCGTTTGTTTGCTATTGTACAAACGTTTTGTGTATAGGAGATAAAACCAAAATATATTTCATTTTCATATGAATGGTGTGTTTTTATCGTAGTTTATATATTTAACAACCAAAATGCAATATCAACGAAGATATTTTAAAACTTATTTCATGACAGAATTCGTCAAATTAAAAGTCTACGATTCAATCATCTTCATTGAAATAATATTAAAGCTGTCAACCACAAAAAAAAATATTCGGATCATTTGAACAATACCTAACTGCCGTCTGTCCTAGAGGACCGTTTTCTCTCATTGCCCTCCTTCCTTCTTTTCTTTCTATTATCTTCTTTCCATGAGGTAATCTGATGACTTAGTTGCTAGACTTGACATACGAACTGATAATAATACCTTAAGAACTAAGGTTACACAAACCACTATGATAGCTAGCGATGATTTAATGATGATGCATAATTTAAATGAATATTCGATGAATTGAAATAATGGAATTTATATTAGTAGGTACTCAGTTGCAAACTAAATGAACACATTTGATAAGTAGAAGTCGTTTATTAAGTAAATGAGCTATAAACCCTTGAAATGCATACACTACAATATCAAAAATATCTGTGTACTAAATAAATAGTACATTTCCCATAAAAAGATATAGAAAACAAATTGCACTATTTCGGTGATTTAATACACACGTGGGCTTTTGAACACCGTATTTTGGGTGAATTCGCAAAATATTAATGTATTTTATTTCAATAACACAAACAAATTAAATAAAATATTATTTGTACCTTAATTTATTAATAGTAGTTGCACATATCCATTTTATATTTTAAAATCCATCAATGATTCGATAGTCACCAGACATACGTCTAATATTTTGATTATAAATAGTCGGTTTAGGGCGTTTAGGTATACACTGATTCATTAGATGAACCAACTAAACCTACGTGATAAGAAAAATAATGTTTTATGTGTTTCACAGAATGTCGTTAGAGAGCAACTTTCATTATTGCCAGACAATTGCTTTGGCGATAGCTTCTTGTTGTTACATATCGCTCCTTGGATCAATTTAAGTGGCTTTGTGGTGTAGTATCTACCGCACCCACTCAATATGCGTAAAGTTAGTACTAGTATTGGTGGGGAGGCGAGGCCTGGCAAGTAGGCCACGTTTGGCCCTTTTTTGTAGTTATTATAGAGATCAAGGATCCTTGGGTTTGCTGTGAACTTTCTTTATTTACTTGACAGTAATACTGTGAATAATATAAGTATAATCTCAGAATTGAAATCACATGTAGTTCATTTTTTAAGCTTAAATTGTTTTTTTATCAGATCTACTTTGACTGACTTTGATGATGATTTTCTATTCTAGATGTTGATCAGATTTGGATTGCATTTCAAAAATCTACATGATACCGGAATTATTTTCCATTAACTGAAACACTACAAAAACATTTATTCCCAATCAGTCTGTCTTTATTAAGCCAAGAAAACCAGAATATAAAAATGCATACCAAAAGGGCTTTGGAATAACTGAATCTATTGTCTTGTGATCATCTTGCCAGGTTTCAAATCGGTAACATTCTGCAAATAGCGGTAGCCACTTTATAGTTTCATACAAGAAGCGAATTGTAACGAGTCGAAAGCGCATTTGTTTATTTGTTGATCTAAGGCCCACAGAAAGTATCTGTCAATAGTGGGAATTGCTGTCTGTAACCATATTACTTATTAACCACTTAGATATAAGTTGTACATGTAGTTAAAGAACAAATACCAAAATTAAATATATTCACTTACAGAGCAGACCTATAAAATGATTTTCTTCCTTGACGAATTTTCAAAATAGTTTATAATAATGAATTCGACAAACTTTATTATTTATTGGCAATTTGTTGTAAAATGTAACGCACTTGTAATATGATGGTTTTTCAAAATGTGTGGTAAAATGCTTTTGAACTACTGCAAATTTTTGTTTCTTGTATAATCTTGTCTTCAGATTATGAACTAGGTTAACAATGCTTTTTGTAACTGTCTTCTCTGGAAGGCCGCGGTGGTCAAACTAGCGAGTACAAAGTATGAGGTTTACTAAAATTTGCAGCTCATTGACCTTGCCCTATTACAGAAAGAACTGTACTGTCGTTTTGGCTGCCTTGGCAGTCTTTTCCAAAGTCAAAAAATTCTGCAGTGAAGTTCCTGCTATAAACATATGTGGTGTCAATAGTTTGCTGGCTAAACCGACCTTTAAGTGTGTGACGTTTTGTGTTTATTAAAAAACACATCAAAATCTATTTTATTTGTGGAACTTTGTGTCGTATTATCACCATAAAACAATAGTGTTGAAATAGTTTTTATAATTAAGATAATCTAAAATCCACATGTTCTGTGTGTTATTATGAAACACATGCAATCACTTAATTGGTTTGAACATCACATAAAGTCGCTCTAATGGTGAAATTCCAAAGGCTTTTGGATTTACGGTGATTTTTTCTGCTGTTTCTGGTATCTTCTCCACCGTAAAATTAATTAGGATCTTCGTCAGAGCAACTTTCAAGTTGAGACCGGCAAATCTTTCTCCTGGAATAATCAAATTTTAGATTCATCATATTAGTAATTATGGAGTATAATACAAATTCAGTGTATTGACATGTTCTATATCGTATATCTGTTCTATTACAATTTTTATTTTCTACTTTATGTTTGCTTCAACGGTGGCTGCTTTGAAGATAATATTTACATTTCAAATAATATCGAACTTTCCTTGAAATAAGTAATCTGCAGGGGATGCCTGAGAATGTCAACTAAACTCATTGCCCCCTCTTACCATGCGTATAAATATGCGGCAGACCCAATATTGTATATTGTATTGCAGCTAGCTACTAATGTACTGCTGGAGACTAATCTTCAAATATGCGTAACCTCCTCGATGTATGTAGCTATGCGTTACTTACCTATACAAGCTCTAGGTCCCTCTCCAAAAGGCATAAAATACAGTCCATCCTGATTTGGTCTATTGAAATATCTATCGGGATCATACTTTTCAGGATTCGGAAAATACTTCTCATCGTAGTTATGTCCATAGGTGGGTATAAGTAATCGATCTCCTTTTCGCAACACGTAGTCTGTATTTGGTATTTTGTATTCAGATGTACAAGTTCTATCTAGGTAAGCGAGTGCTGGGTACTTTCTATGAGTTTCTGTGAAAGATTGTTTCAAAAAGGTCAACTCTTATGCACTAAACTGAATTTATTTCCAATAATAATATGTAGCTTTGTTAAGTATGTCCATTGAACACCATATAATCTTCAATACATCAAGGTATCAATATTTTATTCAAAATGGATACAAATATTTTGCATTTCAGGAACTAACACGCTCTAAGAATAACGTAGGTACCTTGTTCAAAATTATTATCTGGTAGCACTAAATTACTTAGAATTTCATGAAGTCCTCTCGTAGCATCATTTCCCCTTTTTACGTGGAAAATCGAGTAAATAATAGAATATGTTTTTGTTACTTGTCTTTGGTTTTCACAGAGCTGCGTGCAGTAGGGTTTTGATATACAATATAAGATTTTTCAAGCTAGCCTCCATTAGAAATGTTATATCAAAGTATTATTCTCCCCAATTCTCCCAAATATCAAAATCGGTGAAGCGGTAACTGAGATTACGCGGTATAAAACGGCAACTAATATGTAAGCTAGTAGAGCTCCACAAACATGAGCATACATACATTGGCCCACTACGTGAGATTTCAGAAGTGAGATTTAGTCCACTTAAAATTTTGTAAGCATTTCTTTCATGGATACTATTTTTTTTCAAATACACATCTTTTGGCAAATACTTCAGCATTTTCAGTTGAAGATCAATTGTAAATGATTACAAATTGGTATTGTCCTATATACCTGTTCTGTGCTACTAACTGTAATATTTATCTTCAATCAGGTAGGTCAATACATTATTTATTTTCTTTACTATCTCTAGGCTTTCATAAGCATTCAGCTTCTAAAAGTTTATAACACTACGAACAAGTTTAAATTTATCTTATGTTCATTATTTAATATGTGTTCTGCCACACAAGAATTTTCTGTTCTGTCGTATCTTGAATGTGCTGAATGCTGCTCAAATCTAGTCCTAATAGATATTCTAATTTGTTCAGTGTAACTTTTGTTGCAGTCACTATTTCCTATACTCCACACCTTAAAGTTTCTTAACATGGACTTTCCGGTTTCCTTATAAATATTTAAGTTCTGTACCAGACTGGTATATAGTTCTGAATCCTAGACCCTTAAACACTTTGTGAAGACCCTTCGTATATTAGGGATCGAAAGGTATTTATGCAGGGTATTCAAGAAATCGACGTTAAGCCGGAATAGTTATCAGAAAAATATTTTAAAAAATATAAATCATGTAAATACAAAATTATGGGCATTTTTAAAAAATCTATGAAATATACTCTTTGCAAGCTCAATATCATCTTTAAAAATATCAGGTTATCAGACGGGCCAACCTTCCATTATTGACATATTCAACTGCTTCCGTTATTCTTTGCCTTAGCTCTTCTGAATTGTCTATTGGCTTCAAATACACTTTTTCCTTCATGCTCCCCAGTAAAAAAAAGTCCAATGGCTTCAAATCAGGTGAACTTGCCACGAGGTCGTTCCAGACCGTCCTACCCATCTATGCAGGTACTCCTCATCGAGACATTAAAAAGGCAAATGGTTGGGTAAAAAATACAAATAAACTTCATAAACTTTTGAATTGTGGAGCTATTGACTAGTGAAATTTATTTGGATTTTTTACAACACCATTTGCCTAATTTGTGGTTCCATAAAGATGGCTGCCCAACGCACTCTGGCAGCTGAGCTAGATAATATGTCGATGAGGAATACCCGCGTAGAATAGGGGGCTGTCTGTAAAGATCTCGTTACCAGCTCGTTCACCTGATTTGAATCCATTGGATTTTTTTATTGGGGGAGCAGTGAAGGACAAAGTGTATATAAAGCTAATTGGAAATATAGATAAGCTACGGCAAAGAATCACAGAAGCAGTTGAAGTTGTCAACAACGGAAGATTTGCCCATCTGATAACCCGAGCTCGATGTCGAGCTTGTGTTGCAGCTGGAGGAATACAATTTCTACATCTTTTGTAAATGTTACATCTAAATAACCAAACCGTCAGAACATTTGTCGTAGATTTGATAAATCTTTATAAAACAGAAACTCAGAAAGTGAAATGGAAGTACATGAAATTAAATGAACTGTTCAAGAACAGAAAAGCGTTTAAAAAGCAAAGCGCTATTTCTTCAACTAAATTTGTATGATACCAATTTTATTTGTCTAAATGTAATGAATTTTATTCAATATTACAGGTGGAAATGACGTTACGCAAAAAGTACCACCTCTGTGTTTTTACATGCATGCTACCCGAACTTCCTCTAATCTTAAGTGTCTCCGTTATACCACAGCATGGAAGGCGCTAAGTCAATCTACTTGACTCGATTTTTTAAATCATTTTACAACTTATTACTGTACAGTTTATATCTTTTCAAAAGTTTCATAATTGATCAGAATTTTAGACTTTTCCATATATTAAGGTAAACGAATAAAAAAGGAATAATCTTAGTAAATAACCTATATATCTTACCATCTAAAACCATGTCCATGTAGCAATATTTCTTATCCACCAGTGCTTCATATGTTATTTCCCCATGCTCATCAATTATCTCATGTGCTACATTTCTCACCTTTTCTTGCACTTCTGGATTAAGAGCTAGCTCGTACAGGGTAAACGTTAAAGCCAGTGTACTGGTTACGTGACCCGCAATGAAGAACATGAATGGTTGTGCTAGTACTTTTTCACCATCTGTAGTGAGCAATGTTATTATTTTTAAGCTTGCTATACTATTCAGTGCTTTTTCGTTTGTGTGGTACTATGATCTGATAAAATCAAGTATGTAGGTGTAATACTCATGGGGATAAGAAATGTAACAATTGCAAAGTATAGAAGGTCATTCGTTCTTGAAAATATGTGTATGTTTGCTAATCACTACTCGATGATGAATATCTACATATAGTTTTTCAGTGCTACCCATCCTATCATAAAAATAAATGTCAAATAATTGATAGATTTTTTTCTGAAACAATATGCGATAAAAATAATGATAACTGAATGGTATGAGTGATTGTACTCATAATTAGAAAATTTATAAAGAGAGATAAATACTTTACAATCAGGCCACCTCTACTTCGAGTCGTGAAACAAAGTGATAAATATACTATGGAATGTTCCTTCCGCGTAATTATTATTTACTGTTCTCTAGCCTGTGAATAGGATGAACAAAATAACTTCAAATCTTCTCCGACAACTTTTTGAGACGAGTGTCATAAGTAGGTCCAGTAGATGAAACGGTCAAGTGAAAACATAATAAGAGCATACTTAACTCACCAAAATCATAGTTCTGTGTGAAATCTTTCTTTTTCTTCAAATCATTTATGATATCAATGAGATCATTGACTCTGACAGAGCTATTTTCTCTAACCCTAACCTCTAACTTTTTGAGACGAGTGTCATAAGTAGGTCCAGGAGATCAAACGGTCAAGTGAAAACATAATAAGAGCATACTTAACTCACCAAAATCATAGTTCTGTGTGAAATCTTTCTTTTTCTTCAAATCATTTATGATATCAATGAGATCATTGACTCTGACAGAGCTATTTTCTCTAACCCTAACCTCTAACTTTTTGAGACGAGTGTCATAAGTAGGTCCAGGAGATCAAACGGTCAAGTGAAAACATAATAAGAGCATACTTAACTCACCAAAATCATAGTTCTGTGTGAAATCTTTCTTTTTCTTCAAATCATTTATGATATCAATGAGATCATTGACTCTGACAGTGCTATTTTCTCTAACCCTCAATGCTTCTCTAAATCCTTCAACACAATAACTCTTCAGCATGTCATCTCCGAATTTTAGCTTAAACCAGTCAACGAAATGGTGTTGATAAAGGTAGCAAAATACACCAAAGGTGATTTTTAAAGAAGGGCGTTGTGACTGGAGGAGCAACTGAGCGAATTCTTTATTAGTTTCATCCATACAGTGGGCCTCCATTCCGAAGAATACCCTGCAATATTTGTATTTCTATTTTATTACTCATTTTCACAAATAAGTGCAATATCAGCTCACAGTGATAATACTACTCAGTAAAATTATGGAGCTCGTAGAGGCAGGAAATAGTGGTAGTCAATGAATATAAAGCTCAATGTGAGCTCTGTCTTATTAGATGCAAAATACAATATATAGCTGTGTTAGTCTCAGGATAACGACAGATAATCCCCTACTTTTGTCATCCAATATCAAACCATAAGAAAACCTAGAGAAATACCCGTGGTCTATCTGTAACTTTTGATAACATACCAGAAGAAGATTCAAACCGCGGGTCAGACAAAACATGACTTTGGAGATATTATTGAAAGTAGTTTAAACTAAGATCTTCAAGTTATGCAATTCAATAAAACGTTGAAAAGTAGTAGCTTGAAATGTACAATAAAATGTAGTTGCAGTAAACATTTGACAGGTTACAATATGTTTGTGATAAAAACTGAACATTATCAGCTCAGTTTTCTATAGTATAAAGGTCCCTTCTTCTTCCCTCTAGGCAAGAGTGGACGGGAGGGAAGATAAGATTTCCGCCTCACAGTCAGTTCTTCAGTGTGAGATATTTGCCATCCTAATGGTGGCATATTCAGCAGAAGTACAACAGTGCACGGAGCAGGACATCTAGCTTTGAGAGTGGTAGCATATCCTAGAATCAGATCACCACTGGTCGAGGGATGCAGCGCCGCCCTCCAACGCTTAGCCCAATCCAAGAACGTGACCCTCATGTGGGTCCCTGGTCACAGGGGGGTGCCAGGTAACGAGAAATCATGATAGGAGCAACAGGCACATGCATTGGCCCCGAACCCTTGCTGGGCATGAGCAGAGGCCAGGTCAGTCATGCCCTACATGCTTGGGCGTATAACGAACCTGCGATAGCACGCTTGGAGAAAGACGATTGCAGGCAGTCCAAGAGGTTTATAGCAGGCCCCAACAAACGTAGGGAGCCATGGCTATTGAACCGGAAGAGGGATTCACCCCACTTGTTAGTAGGGATACTCACAGGTCACTGCAGATTGAACAGGCACCTGACACTCATAGGAGTGGTGAAAGATCCAATCTGTCAGAAGTGCTGGGAGGAAAACAAGACCTTGTTCCACTTCCTTGGCGAATGTGCCGTATATAGCGGCCTTAGGGCTGAGGTGTTCGACACAGCAGAGTTTGACAGGGAAGAGTGGGAAGAGTGCTACTTAGCGGAATGGTCGGATATCATGACCTTTATTAAAAGGTCTGGACGGTTCGACACTAGGGAGTTATCATGTCTGGCATAGTTCTAGTGATGGTCTTCGAAGGCGGCAAAAAGCCCCCCCCCCTCCCCCATTACTACTACTAATACTAAAGTTCTTTCTATTTAAACGTTATTAATATTCAATTACATTTTTCACCCATCGAAAAGTGTAAATAGCCCCACAATTAAATGCAAAACTTTATGGAATTCCACTTATCCACTGCCTACCTACCTACTTTATTGGCTTATTGGTACCATGTAAAGCCATTTCTAATTTTAAAAAAAAGGTTATACATCCAAATACCAATTAAATTTATTTTTTCTGAAATAATAACCTACACAAAAAATATTTAAACGATAAAGTGCTTTATACTTGATACAAAAAACATATTTTTATCACGGGTAATTTTTAGTATATGATATCTTCATGTTGCAGCCACGCTTCCCGAGTAATCGCAGAAATTTTAAAAGTTTAAAATATGGTAACAACGTTTACTGCGATTTTGCTTGGTCACTTTCATTATAAATATTTTCAACAGATAGCTCTGCACAAATGCGTATACTGGACATTATTAAGATTTGAGAACTGAAGGATATATCATTGAAAAAACAAAAAACCGTTACCAATAAGGATTGTAGGAGCGTTCCAGGAGGATATTGAAGATTCTAATGTTTTAAGAGATCATGATACCTAATACTCGTACATCGAGAGAAATATAAAACATAAAACTTTCTATCACATATCTTGTGCAATATTAGTTAGATATGCTAATTAGAACGCTAGATGCATAGACTATTTATTAACTAATTACAGCTTCGTGCTGGAAGTTAATAGATAGATAGTTTACATATAGCAATTAATAGTAAATAATCTATTTCATCTAGCCTGTCACAATAATTAAATATAACAGGTACCTGAAAATGCCATCAGCAATGTACTTTGAACACATATCTTCTAAATCTATTTTCCCAGAATGATTCTGAATATATTTTACAAGGTTCGAACCATTAGCAGCTAACATAGGACACATGGCCTTGAGTTTTCCAGATGTGAATACCGGTGTCATTTTTGACCTTGTCGCTTTCCATTCTTCTCCTCTCTGGGGAAATGTAAAATCGTTATCATTTAGCTTAAATTACGTAATTATTCACGTTTTTATTAATGAAAATCGAACTATATGTGACGCTTTTCTGGTCTTTTGAACAAGACCACCTTTGGTCTATTATAGGGTAGAATAGGACAATAAAGTAGATACTGATGCAATTTATAATTATATTTTCTTATTCACGATATTGGTGATCACAGTGATATCTACGTACCTGAAAAAACATCATGTTGGCTTGGATTGCGTCATGACTAGCTGTAGCCATTGACCTATCCATAAAATGCTGGAAATCCTTCACCATGATGTTCTTGATAAGTTCAGGAGATTTGATCACTAAATATGGTACGTCGATTATGTATACTCCAAAATAAGGTACATCCCCACATTTGTCGTATAAATCTTTCAGCCATACCGACGAATGTTTTTTCAAAAGCAGCACTTCACCAAAATTGCCCAGAAAAGGCGTGGGGGGAATATGTTTGATGGCCCTTTTTTTGAAGAAATTATTGTTTCTTGTGTAGTATTTGTATAGAACGAAGAATATGGTTGTAAAAAATATGGCGATATCTAGTAGCAAGGATGTTGTTAATACCATCTGTGGAAAGAAACAGTCATGCATGGTTAGTCAGCAGTCGCTATAAGCGAGGTAAGAGTGAACACAGATATTTCCAAATCAAAATAATTTATTATTATTTTTTTACTGGAACTGATCCAGAAGCTACATTAATCGTTGGTTCATTATATTTTTACTAGGCGTTATTTAAAATTATAGGTAAGACTGATAGAAATATATTTACTAACGTTTCGGTAGCCCAGGAAACCTATGAAAGTTCACATACTTGGATAATTTCCACTAGAAAATATAATGGATGAAAAGACAAGTAACCCTCTTTAATCAGTCGAAAAACCCTGATCTAATATTGAAACTTTCAGCCAGTAAAGCAATTTCAATAAATCTTATCCAAATCAACAAACTTTTGCCATTTTCTCTGTTTCTCAAGTTTTAGGGCGACTTCAAAATAGTTTTATGGCCAGCATGTTTTTTCCAAACGTCAAATTTGAATGTTTTTGATGTGTGGATTAAGTTTCAATGCAAAATTTTGCAGAAAAGGAAGGACTAAACACGGTTTTCTTCTTTTTACTCATCACTTTTCCTAACCTTGCCGATAATACACACAAGGTTAAAAACTTGATTACATTTCGGGTACTACTATAGATTACTGCTTGTTAACTGAAATGAAATAATGAATTTATAATTACAAAGATGCGATTTAGCGTCTAAATATACTGCGTCAAATTAATTGTCTCTGTTTATTACGTACAGTGGTATCAGTTTATTAAATATTATGATCGTATATTTGGACCATTGCCTTTGGTCCACTTGAAGTAAGTTTTAGAAATGTTTGAAATAAATGTATTTTTTAAAACTCGAATCTTGGACATTTTTGGTATTATAATAGATTCATTTTTTCAATACTACGCAAACGCAACACACAATCTTAATTTTGATTTTTAAACGGATGCGGTTGTGCAGGATGTTAACTTACTTAACGCAATTTTTTTATGGTTGCAATGATGAATAAAATCCATTCCACTTTTTGTGATTCATGAAAATCATCATATATCATTTTTCATCTATGATAACTGATAACTATATAATTTTAAAAAAATATTACATACCTTGGTAAAGAACGTTTTCTCTGCATATACGAACTACTAAAAACAAGATGTATATCAACAGATTTCTATAAACAAACTAAATATCAATTAAAAATATTAACTGGATAAACTGATAAGTCATTTATATGCACTTGAATCGGATATTTGTGTATCATGCATGGCAGTATACGAAATAATTGTATGTTTATAATAATTAGCCAATGCTGCATGAGAATATAATTGTATACAAGGTTGTATATTAGTATAACATATAGAAAAATTTGTTTCTTGCTATTATTATATAGTTGATTCGAGTCGAAATATTTCTTTGAATGATTGATTGATGCAGTCAGATTCTTTAAGCATTTTATCGGAATTTACCGGAATACCAAAGGTTGTGTCGTCTGCCTATATTATGGTCGAAACCTTGCATTTTTGGTTATTTTGATGGTGTAAAGGGACATCATTTGTATACAAAATGAAATGAATTCTTATCTTTATAGGTCAGTTGTAATTAATACATCTGCAGTACCTTTTCTTGGTCTAAAACCAAACTGACAATCATTAAGAATGTATTTATTATCAATGTAACCTGCAAGTTTATCTAAAATATCATATCCAATACTTTGGAGATACTGCACCTCCTTTAAATATAGACATTACCTTAGTTGATATGAGAATACTTGGAAAATAACCCTCATAAAAGCAAGCATTGATTATTGTCTACTAATGGCTCTGAAGAGAAGGCAAAACAATATATAAATAATAATATTCTCATACCATAGATATTAGGAGTATTCTTTCTAATCTTATGGCGTACGATCTTACATCAGCAATAGTGACAGCTTGAAAAGACGCACCAATTCCAGTTTTGTGTACTTTGTACAAAGATCATAAATTCTACAACATTAATTTGTTTGCCATTTTGTCTGCATTATTGACGAAGAATTGATTCAAAGCATCTACATTAATGTCTTGATTTCGGTTTGACTTGCTGCTTCTACCGCATTCTTCATTCATTACTTTCCAGATAGCTTGATAGCTCTAGTTTTATTTCCAGATTAGTTGTAAAGATCTTTGGTTCTTTGGTGCGAGTCTCATGTAATCTCTTAGAATATCACAGTTTCAGTTGATTATAAAAATTTCCATTTTCCTAGGATCATTGTTGCTTGTAGACATTATAAGCCATCATCATAAGATGTTCCAGGTTATTCAATTCAACTATTATCCATTTTTGATTTTTGATATTTGTTGTGATATTTCTACATGTAGGGAATGCGCAAATATGGGTCATTAGGCCTAATTATGTATTGTGAAGTTATAGAACTTACGTTAGCTAATAATAATCCTTACATAAATTTAGAAAAAAAATAGTAAAAAAGATTACTTGCAGTTTGCTCTTTCGGTCAATTAAGAAAAAATATGCTTAAATGAGTTAGTTTATAATTTTATTGATTATTGTTTAACAAACTTATTGGAATTTTATGCAGAATCTCCATTTTTAACTTTCCCAGAAATAATATGGAACAAAAACTTGAATATATATCTAGACGAATTAGGACATCACGGTGATTATCTGTTTAGTAAAACCATAAACACTACACCGATTCATCGCTCTCTCCTTTGAAAACTCAACACTTTTTTACCACCGACGTTGACATCTGCAGCCGAAGGTTAAATCTAAAACAATATATTTGATTATTGACCTTATATACCTGTCTTGTACTACCAATTGTAATATTTAATTACGTTTGTTACCTGTCCATTAGACCAGTCAGGTAGACCGCTAACGCAAACAGCAAGCTGTTAGACATAGTACCTATGTCCTTATTCATGATAATGTTTGCTTTAATCGCTAACCAGCTTCTTGAAGTTTAGAATATTGAGACCTAATTTTAAATTGCTTAAATATCTAATGTTCACTATTAAATATGTGTTCAGCCACGCTATACTCTTCTATTCTGTCATATCTTAAATGCAGTTCTACTAGATCCCCTAGTTTGTGTAATATTTGTTAGAGTCATTTCAATTAATTTAATATAATCCACATCCGTCAAGCTGGTCAACCTTGGCCTTTGAGTTTTCTAATTGTTCTCAATGTTTTGGACCAGCAGCTGTAGAGTGTTGAATCCCAGACCCTCATAGAGCCTATCTTCGGTTTTACTTTTCCAGATTGAAAGGTAGTTGAGTTCATGATGTCGAATCCATCAGGTTCAAAGGATTTCTCTCGATGAAATAAGAATCCTGATTTGACATGTACGCCAAATCGTCATCTGATTCAGACGTATACGTGATATCCGAGATATCTAGAGCAATTGTCTATTGCTGACGAGCCTACTTGGGTCTTTGAGTGTGTGGATTTTCTATCTGAAGATATTATGTTTGAAGCGAGACCTTGTAGGTATTGTAAACAGCAAATTTGTCAGTATAATGTTGCTTTGAAAATTAAAGGCGTCAATCAATACGACATTTATTTGTCAAGCAGTGTATAAACAACACAATAATATATTCATTATACATTTGTAATGAGATCAAACTTTTATCATTGATTAATTAGAAAGATGTTTATTTGGGAATACCGATCATAAAAATTGTCTGAGTAAAAACAAGACTTTATTTCAAAACAAATCACAACTTTCAACGTTCCTCCCATCAATTTTACTAAAATCTTCTATAAAATCATTATTGCTACCAAACATTTCTATACACCCCTCGAATGGTTCCGTAAACATTCCGTGAGTTTCTTCTATGAGGCTTGAGTTCAAAGTTGGCGTATTTCCTATGTAAAATATACCACTTGTGGTAACGTTTGGATACCTAAAATAATGAAATAATTAATCCAAAAGGTAGACCAAAAGCATATGATTATCCACTATTTTTGAGTTCAATGTTATTATTTATACGATGAAAGCAGCCAACATCGTTTCTGAAAGGAAGTATTCTACATCTTCGAAGGGAAAGGTTTTAAATGACATCAATAGCTCAATAACATACTCAAGCATGCGGAATCTGGCACTACAAACCAGCAATGTGGGATGATGTTGAACCTATTACCAGTCCTTTCCATGGAGTGATGTCTGTTTGACGTCCATAGATCCATGAGCTTGTGGCCAAAAAATAACAGAGGTGTTAACATTAGGTATAAAAGCCTACATACCCCACGCTGATAAATGCCCCTCCAAGAACGAACCTTGGTTTGACCGGAGCTGCAGAGAAGCAGTTTCGGCAAAAAGACTAACGATACAGGGAATGGAATACAAATCCTGTTACTGAAAGTCACTGCAACTTCATCGATGCCAGAAACCACTGTAAGCGGGTCATCGATAACAGCAAATAGAAGCACAACCAGAAAGTTAAGAAAAAATTACTTAATTCGTCCAGATCATTTGGGTCTGTAGCCGAGTCTGTTAGCCAGAACTTCTGCTACTCGTCCATACCCAAATATCCTTGATGCTCTCAGATCAAAATTCAGTGTACCATGTTACTTACTAAGAATGATGAGCAGTTTCCTTAATGAAAGTGAACTGGTATATCACACGACTTAGGGTGAGAAGCTTGTCCAGGTAACAACAGGAGTAGCGCAAGTATCTGTGTATCTGTGCTAGGACCCGATTTGTGGAATATAATGTATGATGGAGTAATGAGGTTACAGCTTCCAGAATGGAAAAAACTTGTTGGATATGCCAACGATCTAGCAGCTATAATAATGGCTAGAAATCCTGAGCAGCCCAACTGGAGGGTAGGTGCAGTTCTGAGCCAGATCCACGACTGGTTGAGAGAGCATGGGCTGGAGTTGGCAGCTGCAAAAACTGAGATGGTGGTCCTCACCCGTCAGCGAGTTTTTCCTCAACCGTTCTCGATCATATACCAGAGGACTACTGTCGAGGCCAGAGGAGCGGTCAAGTATCTAGGCGAGTTACTCGACTTAAAGTTAACTGATTGGCAGCACATTACCTTGTCAGCAAACAAATCTGCTAAAGCTGTGCCTACCCTATTAAGGCTTATGCCAGATGTTAGTGGACCACAATCCAGCAAAAGAAGGATGTTGATGAATGTAGTACACTCTATTTGTTGTATGGAGCAGAAGTGCGGACAGAGGCACTTCAATTCTCCAAATGCTACAAACGGATGGCCTCTGTTCAGAGAACGGCAGCTTTACGCGTCGGAAGTTTATACAGAACAGTGTCTACAAGTGCAATTCTTGTCATTTTGGGAACGCCACCGATATAATTGCTGGCACGAGCGCCAGAATAAGTATCGGAGAAAGAACATCAAAAGGCGATTGACAGTTGGCAACAACGGTGGGAGCATATCTTGCTTGCTACGCAGGTAGCCAAATGGACTCACACCCTAATCAGACAAGTGGCACCGTGGCATTATAGGAAGTGGGGTGAGATCAACTTTTATCTCACCCAGTGTCTGTCTGGACACGGTCACTTCAACAGCTATATGCACAAAAGGACTCTGCTCGACTCGCCTAACTGCACTTATTGTCCTGGTGCAGTGGATGGACCAGAACACACGTTCTTTACCTGCGGAAGGCAGGCCATAGTGAGCTGCATGGTTCGATTCCCTCAGAACTGGAATGCTGTGGCGGGATTCGTAGAGATGGCTCTACGGGAGACAAAATCAGAGGAAAGGGCCCTACAGCAGGTCGCCCAAAAGCCTGATTAAAGGCGCTGGCAATAGTGCCCACCTACAGCAGCCTGGTTCATATGGGTTGGGCAAACCTGATTGTAGGCGCTAGCTGCAAGGCCGGCACCGTGAAGAAGTGGGTATGCCATCGGGTTTAATAACTACTACTGTGTAATAATGACGGTAGTAGTATCCGGTGGAGACTCCCACAGTTCGGCTATAAAAGCTTTCCCCCTCAAAAAAAAAACTCGTCCATACCACCATTGACGAGAGCGGATGAGTGCATCGCATCCACGCCGAAAGAAAAAGCCTTGGGGCAGATTTTTGCTGCCAATTATACAATTAACCTTCGAAGAGACACTCCACCAACTACCATAAGTGTGGACTCAAATGGCAGATATTATATTTCAGCACCGAGATATAAAATGCGTTCTATAAAAAATGAACTATAGGAAAACTAGTGGTCCTGACCAAATACCAGCAATAATCCTAAAACGTTTGCACCTCAGAGCTTACACCTGTCCTTTGCAAGCTATTTAAACTTTCCTATCAGAGAGGTGTGTATCTAGCAAATATAGAACTGTGACTCTGCTCTGCCTCATGTACAAAGTTATGGAGACTGTTATTATCGAGCAGCTTCTGTATCTGGACAAAAATAATATCATCTACGATCGGTAATATGGTTTCCGCAAGCTTTGATCCATGGAGATCTTCTGACCTACGTCTCACATATATAGAGCAGAGCAATAGAGCTTCATGAAGTGTCTCTAGTCGTCGAACTTGATATACCGAAGGCTTTCGATAGGGTGTGGCATGAGATACTTTTTATAAACCTTGCTGCCTATGGGCTACCACCGGGACTGTGCCACTGGTTGTATAGTTTTCTCAGGGATCGCTCCTTATCTGTGGTGGTGGATGGATATGCCGATGTTCCTCCAGGATCTGTTTTTTCTCCAACGCGCTTCTTGCTGCACATCAACGATTTATTGGAAATGAGATCTAATCCTATCTACAGCTTCGCTGATGACACCACCCTTATTTCCTGCATGGAACCGGGAAAACCACTACCATGCTGCGATACCGTATTTCGGCGAGGGCAGCATGCAGATCAATGAGTAAATTGAGAGAATTGTTGAATGGGAATATACAAAGGGCATTGAGTTTAACGCGCAGAAGACTCAAACAGCAACCCTGACCAAAAAGTCGCATGCTGGTCTGTCAGCCATAGAGATAGAGGAAAACTCAATACTTGAATGATCTTCCATCAAGCTTCTGGGAATTAACATCAACAATAACATGTCATGACATGGTCATATTGCTGGCCTCGCTAGGTCGGCGTTCCAGAAGATTGAGGTTCTCTTCCACTCCGGAACATCTACTGCTACTATACAAGGTCCAGATCAGACCATTCTGGAGTACTGCTCGCATGTGTGAGGATGCGCCTCAAAGCACTACCTGAAGCTTCTGGACACTAACCGGAAGCGAACAATACGTCTAGTGGCTGCACCTCATCTCACAAATGACCGCCACATTCTGGAACATCGAAAAAAATTGATAGTCTTCCGAAGTCCGCATATGTCTCCTCATATGTATGGGGTTTGTTGTTATAGTCCTCTCCTATCATTTGCACAATTTGTTGTTTAAGTCCGTAACAAACACTGATTTAATTACTCAGCGAACCTGATTAAAATTAATTCAATGGAAAAAGGACTATTGTAGCTTTTGAGCTTATTCCGTGGTTGTCTTTCGGACTATTCTTATACTTATACTGGCCACATAATAAATCCACATGCAAGCTTGACAAGAGAGGAAGTGTGAGCAAATCCACGTGCAACGGGGTCCAGGAAAGGGGTCCGTTCGTCTGAATGGGATCCGGAACTAGTGGAAATGTTGAACTGTTTTTACTGTTGCGTACCAAATTTTTCAACTTTTCGGATAGGTTGCGTTTTTTTAGAACTCCAGGTTTACCGAGAGTGCCGAAATTTCAGGTTTCACCTATATAAATAACTATTTTACTGATAATATATGCTATTTGCTTTTATTATTTGTTCATCAAAATTCGGAGTCAGAGCTCACCTTGCAAACTCCTGTGCAAAATGTTTCCCATCAATAGCCATCGACACAGGATAAAACATAACAACAACACTGTGCCACAATCCGTCATTGACTGGAGGATATGGAGGTCTTTCTATGACAGTCCTATTGCCATCTTCCATAGAATAGACTAGCTTCAAAAATCCGTTCTCCAGCCCCATACCCATGAAATTATTATTCTGGAATTTGACGTAAAAAAGTATGTCAGTTGATAATTTTCGTCTGTCAATTAGTTGAAAAATGTAATGCTGTGAAAATTATGTAACCAATCAATTATGCTACGCATAATTTACATAAATACTCAAATGTTCATTACTCTAATATATTTTTCTGTACAACACCAAAGATTCTCCAGACAGCTACAGCTTAGAATGCTTTATGAAACCTTAATATGGATTGTTGATATTCTTACGTCTGCAGTGAAACTCCTTCATCGTTGAAATTTAACTTATGTAGCAACTGAGAGTTTTACTGTGATATTTAAAATGGAATACATCAAAAATACAAATTTGCAATTACAACTGATAACGTTTTATAAATCGTGGCTTGATAGTCACACAAAATGTATGCAAATATATTTTTTAGTCAAATTAGCTATATTGCTATTTCAAAAACAAGACTAAGCAAACTAAGCAATATTTATTCAGCAATCTGAATCAATTACAGTCATAGATGCTATATGCATTCAACTAGCTATGAATTATTAATTTTCCCATTGTTTGGTTGCATGCACACTTTCAGCAAAAAAAATCACCAAAATGAAAGTTTGTATTGTGAAGCCGTTTTGTAGTAACCACAAAAGTTCAAGAAAGTCTATTAAGTTACCTAATGGCGCACGTCAATAAGTAATAATTATGGTTGAATAGCTCATGAATATCAGGAAATAGCAAATAAAAAATAATATGTGATCAATCCAACTTCATCAATGATTAAGTCCTGTTTTGCCAAAGAGGATTCCCAGATACGTTGTGATAATCCAGTAAATCTACCTATGTTCATGTAATACCAATTTAATAAAATGATCTCACCAATCGAGAATATCCACAGTCTACATGATTTAGAATCATCTAAAAACATACCTTTTGACTCCATAGTATCAAGGCGTTCGGTCTAACAGTGGTAAAGTTTACATAAAATTCCTTAACCGAAACTTCTCTCAACGCCCTTCTTTTATCTGCACCTTTTTTCACCATTAGGTACCCCGCTCCTGAGAATTTTGGTACTTGCACTGTGATTTCTTTCTCGCAAAATATTCCAGTTCTTCCGACGTTGCAGGCGCATGTTCTGTTTACGCAAATTCCGTAATTTCTGCAAGATTGCTCATCACAACTCTGCACACTTTCACACCTACGATGTATTTTTAAATCAATTACAGAATATTAAAAACATATTATTTAGAAGGTCCTTGTATTTTGGCTTCCTTTACGGATGCTTATAGTCTGTTCGTACAAGATTCAATTGTAAATATACTTGAAGAACATTTCTTTAGGTCTCTCACTAGATGTCAGCAACTTCTGCAAATCCTGATGAAGGTTGGAGCGGTTCGTTATATACAATATGTATTATTGTTTTACACTTGATGATCGGTGCATTGCTGGACAAAAATAGAGAACCAAAAAACTTTATTTCTCTGTTTCCTTGGAATCTGTTACTTGATATCAGAGATATTTATAGAAAATGAAAACTTAGCAGAATCGTCATGAATTATAATATTTCTTTTCAGACGTAACTTTTTGGAGTGGTAAAAGGTTCTGGAATGTATCAAACTCAATTTTTTCTGTTTTTGTTCATTCGATGTAAAACAACTTTTAAGAGGAGTCGACATTTTAAAAAAATGCCACACTTCATTTCATGATTTAAGCACCGCTTCTCATTGATTCGTTAATACCCGATCTTTTTGAGAAATATCGAAAGATTTTTAAGGTGTTTTTATGTGAACTATGACATATGCATTATTAAAACTGTGAAGTAACAAATCCATATACCTAACTCGATTTTTTTATATTTATATTTGAGTGGATATATTGCCATATCCCGTTACAAGTACGTCCTGAATTAAGTGATAGTATCGCAATGATTATCGGTTAGATGCCCATGAAACCGAAACGACAAAAAAAACTCAGAACACTTCTCAGTTTTTTCTTTCGGTTTTATACTGTGTATTTTTGGCGACAATATTTCGTGTTCCGTTACTAGTGGGTGATCAACACTGTTCCTGTTTCATCTGAATTGTTTGCGTCAATGTCGGTGCACTGTGGATGAATGTCTATAGCACAGCCCCAAAATGAATATTTTTGCATAGTTATTTGACAAACTTGGGAGTTGGTAGAAAGTGAATCGGAAGTATGTACTTCCTGAATTCACTCTTTCTACAATAAAACTGGAAAGAAGAGAGATTTCTTATCCAATATCAATCTCATGCCTACGTGAGCAGACGTTTTGTATTTTTTTCAAAGTGCCTTTGTATCGATAGCATTGTCACGAATTTATCTCAAAAATCGTGTTTGTTTTTGTCAGTTTAGTCTGGATCTGGTGTCAGCCTTCATTGGGTGACATAAATGTGCGAAGGTTATTACATACTGACTACACCAACCACTTCCACACAAGCAGCTACTTATACTGTCGTAACAAGCACTAATCAGGTTCCATCAAATACAGACTTGATTTATTGCAGCAGCCTTTCCGTCCTTTTCAGAACAGAGCTGCAGTACGATATAGCTCTTAAGAGTGAGTCTATATGACTGCTAGTGAAAATGAGAAGAAGATGTGACTGGCAACACTAACTTTCCAAAGCTAGTACACCAAATTAACGAAGGTTGACTGCGACCTACAAGCAATTTCAACGTAGTATGTTCACTATTTTCTAAGCACGTCACATATAATTTCAGAGAAAAATCTTGTCATCAACGACCTGTTTGAGTTATTATTGCGTATTATGATGTCTTAGATTCACCGGAGTCAAGGGACGTTATAATGTAGCAAAAAGGTCCATAGATTGCGAGAATTATATAGTTCAAGCCTTGTTGACACGTAAAGATACTAGGTAGAAAACGCTATCAGCATCATTCTTTTGGTTGAGGCGCTTCCGCATTGAAGCTGTAATTTCCAATATCTAATCAGAGCACTAGTTTCCCTATACATATGCTCAGTAGCTTGGCATTATAAATTATTTCACAACTTTTAATCAGCCGACCAAAAAAGCAAAATACAATAATGACGAAAATGATAAATAGCTGTTCGCATTTATGATTTACCTTTCTCCATAATATGGACTCATACATGAACAATGCGGTTTCAGGGCTGCGTCCAACCAGCAAGTTCCACCATTTTGACAAAAATCTCTCCCACAAGGTGTTCCATCACAATCGACTATGTTTCGTGCATCTCTAATATTTTCTAAATCCAATGGCAAGTGCTTGTCGTTAATCGATAGTTGTCTTATGCACCCTCTGAAAAATTTATTTATTCATTGGAGCTGGTGAAAGGCCGCCACCATACTGTCACAAGATGTTCCATGATTTTTTTTGTCTTCTGCTGTTGCCATTAACAATGAAATTCAATTATATTTATTATTCATAACAACAGTCGCACAGTCAAGTATCGGGTAACGTATGTGAATGAATATAATAACTTTAAGTGGACCGTTCAAGGTATAATTAGAGGGTATTCAAGGTCATGTAGTACCGTTGAACCACTTTTGTAGCATATAAGTCTCTCGATCCCTTGACTAAGAACTGGACTCCACCTTGAAATAGCTCCCAGGATTAGATTCAATTTAAAATCCAATGTTGCAGTCTTATAGACAAGAAAAATCATAAACATCGACTACACCTAGTTTCTGGTGCATAGTCTAAGTAGTGCATAGTTTTATTTAACTAACCTGTATGGTATAGGAAGACCTCCACAAGCAAAAATCGGAAATTTTGACATGTCTGCAAAACCGCCGATATAAATGGGTTCTTTATTGAAGATTAGATTATGAGACTTCTCCAAAATTCCAGTATTGATAATACTATCGACACTGATATACGCCTTTTGTCCAAAGAGTCCGAATTTTACTTTATACCATACCGCCTTTACAAGAAGTGTGGAGCTTCGGACAAGAAGCGGTTTAGCACCCAGAACTTTATTGTTTCCTTAAATAAAACATGTCTTATTCATTGTGCTGTTTTTAGGAATCATTATTCCGACAAGACAAAATAACTACCGACCTGTTTGTATTCGGAGTTCGAGAAATCCGTCTAAAAGTGTAAGGCATAGAAAGTTGCCGTTTTCTTTGCCAATGAAGAAAATAACGCCAGTATCTTTTAATGATCTCATTTCCATCTCAACATTTAATTTGGCGACATCTATTTCTACTGGGAACAGTGAAATGTAAGATCTTCTTCCAGAAAAACTGACGTCAGTGATGTTTTCTACTGCAATGTATTATCAAAATTTAATTAAGTAAATACTGTTGATGATAGAAAAATGATCCACAACTCCAGTACCCAGGGGATTTGAATTCATAAATATTCATGACACGCTGCAATTTGACAAGGTGATAGTATTTACCACAAAGAGTAAAACTCAAGCCTCACTTCATATCATAAAAAGTCTACAAAAATATCTTCTGCATTTATGTTGAAAAGAACAAGGGAATCCAAGAATTCGCATTTTAACAGCATTGTTCAAAAAAGTTTCCCGTTTATTCCATCTGAGGGAGAACGTTAGGTTATGCAAAGCTGTAACTGGCAGTCTCGAAAAAATGTTGAATGACGACTTTCTGTATCAAATTTTCTCTGCAATCATAGTGTGAAAATTTTGAAAATCATCGACAGTTTCCAAATAAGATGGCTAAGAAGAATAATTCACGTTGTTTACAATGTTTTTGAGTGACTAAGCATCCATGTGTAGTGAGTATTTTTGTATCTATATTAAATTATAGCGTGTTATAAATCAATGGAACTTTGAGTACTGGGTTGTACTTATTCATACGGAAAAAAGAGTAATAACTAGAATAAGTAGATAGATAAATATTTTGAAAAAGTGTCAATGTATTTACAACATGATTATAAATTCTTGAACATCAATATCTATGGGTGCAGTCTAAAAATCACAAGAGAATCATGTCGCACACTAAACTTCCAATATTTTACCTCTTTGGCAGTAGTTTCCAGTTCTCGATAAAGGACAATCACATTCATAGCTAGATAGTTGTGGAATGCATGTTGATAATTCGGAACATTTTGTTATAGTACTATCACAGAAATTGTTTTTGAAGGAACACAGCGGCCCATACCATCCTTCTTGGCAGAGACACCTGCAATTAAAAAAACAGAACATAAATGCAACCGAATTTATAGAGACTTATAACCTAAGCAGAGGTTCTTTAACTTTTTCCAGTAGAATTGCCACTGTGTTGCATTGTTTAAATCATACAAAGTCTGTAGCTAGTATGTATCTAGTGGGATGTTGAATATGTTGCCAAATTCTTTGCGAATAATATAAAAATCCGCAGTTCCAATAAATACAGGGTGCTGCAGGACTTGTTCCATCGGGATCTTAAACTATCTGGAAAACATTGAATTTATGTGCCCTATGAAACTGCTTGAACCAAAAGTGTTAGAATATTTTGTCTTCAAAACGAAGCATAAGATTTTATAACTATATATCATATAACTAAAGCCAATAGTATTTTAATAAGCTATCAACTTTTGATTGCATATAACTCAAACGCATTTTGGACTCTTTTTATAATAGTTTTTCGGCCTCATTGATTCTGATGATAACGTTCATAATTAGACAACCATATTTCAGAATAAATGACGTTAATGCTAAATTACTTCAAATTCCTTGCAACAAAAGATATTTAAGATATTGAGATACTATTTACGCATTTTCCAGAGAGCGGGCATAGTTAGTTAGACACTAGTTAGGAAAATACTTTATCCAAAGGCGAAGCGCTAATTCTGGTATGAACATTTTTTCGTCATTCATTTTCCAGTATCTGAAAGAGATGAGTGATGAAAATGAAAACAGGGTAAAAGTATTGACGGTTGTACTAAATATACTACATTGTTTCAGGCGATTGAGACTGCAGGAATGGAAAAACGAAAAATTTTCAAAATTATTACGTATCTTACATGAACGTGCTACCATGATGCAAACAGGCACCTTCATTTTGGCAATTTCTCTCATAACATTCCGTTGTACCACATTGACCAACAGCCCTCCCAAACGTCTTCATAGAGCCCTGGAAGGGTATCACGACACTGCCCGATTTCATTTCTATGTCGAAAATGCAACCGGAGAAACCTGTGTGCATGGGAAGGTCATGGGGAAGGTCAGAGAAATTTCTGGAGCTGTGTCCACCTAGAGGAAAATATTTATTAGTGACATATATTAGATATGATCATGACGTATAGTAAATTTGCAACATAAGTCTATATTCTACAGAAATCAAAGTGTAGCGTCATATCATTCCTTATGATGTTAAACATTCAAACCTAACTTTTGCGAGAAGCTAAACTCACTATGTACTATAATTTAAGAGAAGTATACCTCATTCATCAGCCAAAATCGCTATATGTAAACAAGTTAAAATTATAATATTTATATATTACTTAGGTGTCAACAAAGAATAAATCGATAACGTAACTGTGTAATTTCTGCAACCTATCTTGTGGCTGTCTCTCGGACCCATGATCAAATGCGGTTATGGAAGAAATGCTTCCTACTTGGTAAAAGTCTTCCACGATTGAGATAAAATTATGTAATTCTCACTTTAGGTTACAGAAATAGTAAATAAATAGAATAAGATATAGGTGACGCATTTCGGTTTAATCTATAGGACGTCAGGCTGTCAAATTTGCTATTTACAATAGCAACACAGTAGATAAAAGTTATGTAGTTATCACACAGTTTCACAAATAAAACACTAAAGGAAGAGTTTTATTTGTGAAACTGTGTGATAACTACACAACTTTTTATCTACATGATGGAAGAGTTTCACCAAGTAAGAGCATCTACAATCTACATGAATAGCAACACAGGTTGCTTGTGAACTAGGTAATCCTAGTCATCAGTATATACTGGAATAATCATAAATTATCTTTATTTTATCTTGTACACTCGCCAAACACAAATTTTTCCTGTATAGTTTTTCAATCATTTTTGGGGTATCTATGCATTTGAAGAAATAACTTTAAGACTTCAATGTCTCCATAATTTCAAAATGTTTCATTTTCTATACTCATCGGCGAGGCAGCCGAAACGTTACTAGACTTATTCAGTCAATCGTCTGTCGTTTGAATTAGCGGTCAGTACAAATATAAAATGAAAGAGCAGGAAGCGCATTTCAGTGTGTTGGTTAAATTGAAGTGATTTGTGATCAATTGGAGGATCAAAGTGTGGAAATTTCGAAGTGTCTGATTCTCTGGAGGAACCGCATAAAAGGAAAATGAAGCGATTTTTATGATACCGCTTTTTATCGGCTGTTCTTCCTCTAGTGGAAACGCCTTTCCTGATCGAACAAACAGGAGACTATCACAATTTCTGGCTTAGAGATTTAGATTCTTTGGAATATCGAAGTATACCTCTCTCGCTGCAAGAGCTTAGGAAAGTATTTCTAACATTTTTGCAATAATGATACCTCTGGTTCCAGGTCGTTTATTCATTTGGTGCTACTTTGTTACCACATGAACATGATAACTGTTTTTGATTTGGCATAGATTGCCGAATGAATATTAAAAACCAAATTTAAAAGAATGCATTTGCTAACTTCGTGTTTGTATATTTTTCTGTTGTATATTTCACAAATCGCTTCAGACTGAAACAGATTTCACTGATGTAGAATAAAAGTTGTGTAATTATCACACAGTTTCACAAATAAAACTCTTTCTTTTAGTGACGCACAACTTTTTATCTACATGATGGAAGAGTTTCACCAAGTAAGAGCATCTACAATCTACAAGATTTCACTGAGTCAAACTAAATGGAAACTTGTTTTGTTGTAATTATTCAAGCGATATGTTCTTCCATCTCAATACAGTGTTTCAGATATAGAGGTAACTCAGCTAGGAAGGAAGATACTTTACCGATGTAGAGCAATGGTAAAACATCCAACTGAACCAAATTTCCAGGTGACCTTCCTGTAACATTTCCTATATTCTCAACATACAACCAGGCCTGTCTACCAGAGTGGCCTAGCCGCACCAAGTAATCCCTTGCGCCTTCTTTGATTGGATGAGATGTGAATATTCTCCTCGGACCTGGAACGAAAAAGTATTTACTGCTACGAGGAATTAATTACATTGTGGAAAACCACCTCTTCCTGAATGTCCAATTCACAATGATTCAACCCTGTAATAGTTAAACCTTTGTTTTTTTATGTTTCTTGAGCTTACGATAACCTTTAGCTGTTATCGAAAGACATTTTTTGGGGAGCTCAAATGTTTTCAAATATGCGCTGAATAACTTTTGTGTTCTATCTACTCGTAGATCCATCAAGCATTTTTGTGACAAGTATGTTCAAATTAGCTATATATATAAATGAGGACTGCTCATAATGAACCCTACGGTTAGCTATTTTTTTTAAATAAGTTTTGTTATATTTGAAGAGCTTGACTAGCGAAATTAGTGCATAAAAACCTCTAGACGAGCTGCTGTGTTAGATAAAATATTTACATTAGAAACTACACTTACCAGACCCAAGATTCCAAGTTAACATGATGTATCCTTTCACAAAGCTGACTGACAAATGGTCAGAATAGAAATCGTGGTACCCTGATTGCCCCAGAAATAGCATCAGGGAAATTTGGTCCATCATGGTGGGAGTGAACTTGAATTTGATTTCCATGTTTCTGGCTATTCCATCTGGGAAGGGGAACGCCACGAAGGAGGACAAACCCCGAACGGTTGACGAGAAGAATGGCTCGGAGATTTTTATATCTACAATCATAATGATAAGGTTGGGTGCATTAAAATCAAATATATAAATGTGTCATCACATTAAAAGCACGTGATTATATTTTCGGTTTTATTAAATACCAATCAGAAACTTAAGAAAAACAAAAAGTAAAAAATAATTCGGAAAGCATGAAACAAGGCCTACAGAAAATCGATCGATTACTGTGCAAGAGTATAAAAATTGATGTACTGAAAGTGATCTTGAGCCTTATTATCATAGTGATAAAAAATATAAAATGAAAAAACCAGAAAAACTACACTAGTTAACGGCCTACATCGATTTTCGGTAAACATCTGTGCGAGAATTTTGAATACGGAATGGGGAAAAATTCAATTGGTCCTTTTTTAATAATATATCCCAAACTTCACAGACATTCCGGTGAATACATGGCATGGAATTGTTGAGCTGCTATTAAATATATATAACCCATATTAAATTATTTATTCGGCACTTACCACTCACTAGAATCAACTTATTTTAAAATTATGCCCACATACAAGTGCCTTCTCCTAGAGTATTTTTTTGCTATCCACACGTATTCAAAAAGCAAATAAACAAGATTACACAAGATTTGGAATAAACAAAAAATATTTGGGTATATTTGAGGTGTCTTGAAACTAAAAAATAGTCCAAAATGAAGCTAACCAATCTAAACTTAGAACCTCTCAAAATAATTTTTAGTACCTAATTGCCAGGGTAATCAAGAACATGACATACATGTAAAAGAGAAGTTTGACGAATGTTTTTCACCGTCAAAAATCAAACTGGAAGAATAATCTGGATTACAGCGGGAATCATTTTTTCGTTTGTCGAGCAGACCTTCTTACCAACTGATCTACAAAAGACGTCGCAAGGTTGACGCGAAACGCCAATAGAGAAAACCATTTTTCTTCCGAATTTCTATCTACGCGAGTTGTTCTTATCTACGAGTAGAGACATGGTGCCAGTCTTTGAATCGGTAAATATCTACTAGATATGTATATTTTATGTATTTAGGGAACAAATACAATTATATAAACTTCACAGGTGTTTATGATAGCACGCAGTTTGGAATTCGGGAGAACAATACAATGGGAGACATGGTTGTTCCTAACATAGCGCTTCAGATCTATGGAAAGTCTTGTCCTCGTAATTATCGTCTGCCCGGGGAGTAAAAGATGTATGGCTGAAAGCCCGCCGTAGGCCAGATTTTTAAACGCTAATTTGTATCCATGTATGATGTAAATTACCATTTTCGCAAAAATGTCCTCGTTTTCCATAGGGACACAAACAGATGTACCCACTATGCGTGAACGGTATACAAGTGCCTCCGAAAAGGCAGGGATTATGATCGCATACAGAGATCTCACAAGTCCTGCCTACATATCCATTCTTACAGCTGCACTGCCACTGATCCCCTGCCGAAGAACAGGAAGCTCCGTTTCTGCACGGGTTCGAAAGGCAGGGCAGTGATGAACACTCATTAATTTCAGTGGCATCCTCTGCTTCATTGTAGACGTCCACCGGCTTGTCAGAAATCTGGAAGAAAAATACATATACACAAAAGTGCTTTTGTAAGACATCTTTCACAGTGAACTTGATACAGTAAATATTTCAAACATAACTCGCCATAGAATATTAAAAATATGTATTTTTGAAAAAGAATTCTGTATTGGTATATTTGAAGCTCACCAATGCATACAATTCCTCAAATTCTTTGATATCAAGATTTCAAAACAAGCTTTTCCGCCGCCAACAACATTGACTGATAATTATTTTCCTAGCTTCCAGCAAACAAGGAAAGGAAGAAGTAAAAAACTGGTTCAACTGGCTAGTGCAGTAATTTATATTTGTTTTGTGAACTTTCCTCATAAAGCTACTTCCCACTTCATTGGAACATTCTGCAGAAAGACTAGAGTAGGGACCAAATGATCGAACGGCGATATATCCATACAAAAATTAATACCAACGGGGTGAAATATAAGTTATTAAAAAATAAGATTCAATAATTGAATTGAAGAGTTGCAAATTACTAACATAAGAAACTAATTCAGCCATGATTACCATATAACATCATTCTCAAATATACTGAAGCGAGTTTCCATCCACTACTCCACGAGAGTACTCAGAATACTCATATTGCTTATTTATTATTTAATTTACAACCTGTTGAATAGCCAGTAAAACGCTTGTTGTTGCAAGTGAACAAATACTCGTATGTTACTTGTGGTATGGTAAGATATAAGGCATAGGTGTTTTCAGACATATAAACAAATACAAGAATCTTTATGAATATCTATGGATGCCAAATATTTAAATTTTGACATCTACATCTACATCTATCCAAGTTAGCTGACTCGGATTCCAATATCCCTTGAATACCAAATAAACTTAACAGTTCGGGCTCTTGAGCAGTTGTATTTTAAATATATTTGGTCTTCGCCCATTTTATGCATGACTGTTTGTCCGAGTCAAACTCTGTCACCATATCCAATATAAATAATATACCTTCAATTTTCCCATACATCCAATGAATCTTCTACGTGGAAATACTTCAATCTCCAGATGATCCGGCACTCCTCCAAGGTATAACCAAGACTCTGCTTTGCTGAATGTGTTCATTTTGGCCACCTGATCTCCAGTCATCGACAATGTATTATTAACTATTATTTTTGCGTAACAATGGTTCTTGTCTTTGCTCATATCTAGCCTGAAATGTCAGTAACTATTTGTTATATCTATGTCATGCTGTTATCCGATGTTCATTTGTCTTCAAGCACTTCAAGCTATAGCATTGTTAAAAAAATGAGTATATGCACGCCACTATGCATCAGACCTGCTATATACATGCGTGTTTCGTCTTTAGCCTAGACTTGTCAGTATAGTCTGTCTAACTGTAGAGAGTAATGAGGTGGTATATACGTAACCCAAGTGTCTCCCTCTATGGGGACGCCCATTGACAACTTACGAAGTCAAAGGTCCTAACACCTGGACTGCCTTGAAGCGGCAACAGATGTCCCTTACGACATCTGTCAACAAGGGATTTACAGCGACATCCCTTGTTCTTCGTGAACGCTTTTACGATGTACCGTTGTATCTGCTCATTCAAATCAGAAACCGACAACTTTGCGTGCTCTCCTCTATGCATCAGACCTGCTATTGACATGCATGTTTCGTCTTTAACCTAGACTAGTCAGTATAGCCTGGCAGTCTAACTGTAGAGAGCAATCGGATGGTATATACGTAATCCAGTCAAGGGTGTGATAGCGACATCAACTCTCCAACTTTTTAATCAATTATTATATTATATATTTTTTAAAAAATTGGTCGACATAAGCAAAGTAGATAATCGCATCTTCTGAAAAAAGTACTAACGTTGCCTTGATGGTAATCTTATGTCCATCGTTCACTGGAGTCTTCAACTCACTGAGTAGCATAGTCTGGTAGCCGCAAGAAAATTTGAACTTCAGAAATCCGAGCTCCACGTATAGTCCCATATAGAACTTGTCTGTGATCGAATAAAAAAGCAGACCGTCATCTGCCATGGTCTTTGCTTCAAGCTGTATGGAGACGTGAGACGGGTCAGGCAAATGGTGTGAGAGATGTGAATTTCCATTGAATGCTGCCGTTACGATACCCAGCTTCTTCTCGCAGAATTTTCCTTCTGTATTGAAAGGGCATGCACACTGAAACAGTAAGCTTCATCAATACACATACCAAACGGCTTCCACGGCTGCAGTTTAAGTACTGTGATTGCAGAACATTTGATTTCGAGATAAAAAAATTTGCTTCCCACGTTAATCGAAGGGAGAGATATTCTAAAGGAGAAAATCTTTTATGTCGAAATATTATGCTTTTTGATGTCGTGTCAGTCATCTACGTCATTCTCGTTGTCTGTCGTTGTTATCTTTCTTGTAATCATTGGCTTCTCTATAAATTAGGTTACCAATGTGGCAAGGACACACGTAGTAAAGTGAACATCAGTTATTTGGGAGGCTGAATATCAAGTATAGGATATGCTATCTAAAATGTTCAGTGCTGGTAGAAGAAGACAATAGTTGACACACTTATTTTTAACAATTATTTCCTATGGACTTGAGAATTTTCTGATGAATCTGTCGTTTGCTGAAACTATGTTTGGCGGTACGCTGTTAGCTGTACCGCTGAGATACGTCGCGCTACGTAGCATTATTTCACCTTTTTCTGGCCCTCGCCATCTAACCCCACTAGTTGGACTTGGAGTTAGTGCTCCAGCTCAAACGGTTCCGAATAGAGGCAATTCAGACTCAAAGATCGTGGACTGGAAGCAAGCACGATTGGTATATGGGAGATATAATTTTATTTAGGAATCGGTTTTGTTCAATTTATAAGGCGTATCGTAGCTATATCTAATATCCACGTTATAAAAATACTCCGCGCTCGAAAACTACATAAAACCGAATAACATAGATGGGAAATATTCTGGTTCCTTTATGGTCCTCTACCTCCAAGATTCTGTAGATAAAAAGTTGTGTAGTTTTCACGCAGTTTCACTTATAAAACTCTTTCTTTTAGTGACGCGTTTCGATTTTTATTAAAATCATCGTCGGATTGTCAGATTTGAGTGCTAACAAGGCTACCCAGATTACTTGGCAAATAATTAACTAGTCCTATCAGGGTTACAAAACTAGAGCTCTCAAAACTAGCATACTATCTATCCTGTCTAATTATTCTTCTATTAAATTATGTTTTCATTTTTTGTCTCTTTCTTAGAAGACATATTTTTTTGGCGATTGCATTTACACTAGCGTTAAGGGAAACCCCTACAAAACCTTAACCATCGCCGTCAAAACGTCCTTAAGGTATTTCATGTAATAAAAATTTTATTTCTTAAGATATTTCACGTTTTAAGATATTTTATTCTTTAAGCTATTTCATACTTCTTAATACATTCCATAACTTAATACATTGCAGTAGTAAGTTAACTTAGAATACAAATAGTAGGAAACTTATAGTACTGTATCTATAAAAATTGAGTTTAAAAGATCAGTCTGCTCATTTACCACAATGAAGTCAGGATTTCGCAGATATTTGTGAATGTCTATGTAAATACAATCGCCAAAAAAGTATGTCCCCAGAAAGACACAAAAAATGAAAACATAATTTCATGGAAGAATAACTAGACAGGATAGATAGTATGCTAGTTTTGAGAGCTCTAGTTTTGTATCCATGATAGGATCAGTTAATTATTTGGCAAGTAATCTGGGTAGCCTTGTTATAAGTCAAATCTGACAGTCCGACGATGATTTTAATAAAAATCGAAACGCGTCACTAAAAGAAAGAGTTGTATTTGTGAAACTGTGTGAAAACTACACAACTTTTTATCTACATGATGGAAGAGTTTCACCAAGTAAGACCGTCTACAATCTACATGCTCTAAGATTCTGATAATTATTATTTATTTTTCTAAGGACAATTTTCATATCGGTAAATTTCTCACCTTATATCCGTGGTCGACGTAGATGCACATACCTCCATTTTGGCACTTCGTTTCAAGCTTTGTACAATCAAAACTGACAAAAATAGTTGTCGTTAGGGCAGACTCAGTTGCAACTGTAGTAAATTCAGTCTCATAACTGGTAGCAATAAATGTTGATGTCTCTCTAGGAGGTGTGGTCATCAAAAAAGTAGATAATGATGGAGGTACTGTAGTTGTCTCTTGAAGTGATCTGTTTGCAGCTTTATCTGTCGGCGTAATGGTAACTGGAACTGCAGTGCCTATAATTTGTGAAGGTTGAGACTTTACCTACCATAATTCCACGCTGATTTTTTTCGGATCATTAATAAGGTAATGGCTTTCATCATAGTGGCTCCGCATTTCATTTAAAGGATGAACTGTCTTTTTTCTTCTATTTTGATAAAATACCGCTTTATTAAATTATAATTGATCAAGAAATCATCTTCATCTGACAAAAATGAAGACGATCTCATGTTTGGATGCTTATTGCTCAGCAGTTGAAAATGGTGTTTCTGAGACCTCTAATTGTTTCTCAAAAAATGTTTGGTGGAGGGCAAAAAATTGAGGGTGAGGGATCAGGGAAAGAAAAGATATATTATTTGTGCACGTCAAAGTAGCTTATTTTAAATGTTTTCTCGAAATAATTGAATTTGAGAAACTAAGCAGTCACTTATAATGCATTTATATAAAAATCAATCAACTAACTCTTTCATATTTTTCATTCATGAATTCGATAGGTAAAGTGTAGATAGTTTAGAAATAGAGCGTAACACTGTACAAGCAGAACGTTTTTTAGTTACAGTTCTGCCACAATATGTATATCTATTTCAACTAAATAAGGGACGGTTTCTCAATATTCAAATGAAACTTTTAGTTTATTCACCTCAAATAGATGGCAACTTTGACCAGAGCAGAGCAGTAACGCGAGTAAATTGTACTCAAAATTGAACTAAGTATTCAAAATTCTCAGCGGTCGGTACTTGTGAGTAGCTTCACTTTGATGAAACTTGGTACCCAAATTTTGACCTTTGTAGATTTTAAATACTCAGTACTTTTAACAACTGCAGCTAACGAGTAACGAAGACAAGTACCGACGCATACACAGACAAGTATCGGCTTGTCGTTTACGTTTAATCACTATATCCTACTATTTTATTTTACATGCCATATTTTGCCACACCATTTGTGTGTTATTTAAATTGATATTAATATAAAAATCTGACTATGCTCGAAAGTGTGAATGAATGAAACCAATTTTAAAAGATTTATGTTTGATATAAATTACATTCAAATTTAATTTGATATAGGTATCAAATTTATGTCGGAAAGTTCGGTATTTCCCAAAACTATGATGATTTTCTTGATTTTGATAGTGTAGGATGTGCAAGGGTTTGTGTTTATGTTCATATTACTGTTGTCTCGAGTATCTCTTGCTTCTAATTGTACGACAACTTAATACTTGTCTTAATTTTATTACTTTACTTTGAAATTGAAATGAAAAAATTGTCCATACATAGTAATGGAGTGATGCTGATTGATGATATTTTCGTTGTTTTTCTGTTACTTACCTATATTCAGTCTTTAATTATAATTGGCTTAAATACTCATACTCCAATTATATGTGTACTTTTTTAGTCACTAAATTTGAAGTGCGCATTTGTACATTAGTACCGTACTCTGTCTAGCTCTGCATTGAACTAGTTTGATTTCATCATTTCTTGTCTTTATATTAACGGTCACACGGTTAGTTTTGAGGTTTCGTGCCGTGAATTTAGCTATCACAACTTTACTTCGAGAAAGTTCAAACCAAAAACAATTGAAAGTCATCAATTTCCACGACGCTACGATTCTCTAAAACAATAACTTTTGGAAGAGTTTCTTTGGGAAGTTGGAAACTCGAGCTGCTGAAGATTCGCCCATTAGGCCCCTCGAGTACATGTGGTACTAATGACTCTTGCTGTTATTATGCAAGACTGAAGCGCGTCTACCAGATTTGCTGATATTTTTTTGATAGAGCACATGCTCACACATGCGAGCATCAATCCAGAGATGGAATGATCTGAGCATTGTAGAGCAGTAGCAAATTTTTCAGTGAATACAATTTTTTTGAGCGGAAGGGAACCTCCACGAGTGTGGAGCTAGCAAGGTCTGCAATATTATTATGCCAGGACATGTTATTGCTAATGTTAATGTTTCACATAGAGCAACTGCTAGTTGAAAGGATTCAGTTTCAAGGTAATATCTAACCATTGATCGAGACACACATCATCAGTTAACCGTCAACAGATAAATATTCAACCATATATTGAGAAACCGGCCCTAAGATATATTTTGGTTTCTTGTGAATTAATTTTATTACTTGTTTCTTTAATATTCACCGATGAATCCGTCATGGTGGTAAGCTTCGATTCAACTGTAACCGCATCGGAGTAAACCTCTGATGTTGATTCAGTCGACCACATCAAACTTTGAGTTGTTAAAGAGGGCAAACGATCTTTCATGGTTGTGGTACCAAAGCTATATGAAATATTTAGAGAAATCGAATGATCTGGAGATTCTGACGCTGAAGTAGTTGAAATATCAGACTTCGTAGATCCTTCTGGCAGAGTGGATAGCTTGTCTGTTGTGAATTGAACCTCGTCTGTTGTAGTGGATGTTCCCACTTCACAGGGCAGTGTAGAAAGTTTTGTTACAGGTGGTTTTGTTGTGGAAGCTGCAATGAATAATTTACAAATTTTATATTCTATTTATATTATATATATTAAACTTCACGTGTATTTTCTTATTTATCAATTTACTGCTTACAATATCTACTCAGGTAAACTAGCGCTTCAAGGCCATATATCCTTCTGGTGAATGCATTTGCGTTATGGTAGAAGAAAACTTGGAGAAAACAACAATCCCCATCAAATATCCTTAAGATGTTCATGAAATATCTCAAGGAATAAAATATCCTAAGAAATATAATATGTTAGGACATGAATCATTATCATTTGATATTGTAATAATACATTACGGCTTTTGAATTTGTAATACTTTGTGTAAGAATGACATAATCAATTCTTATTGGAAGAGTTTCATCAAGCAATAGTATCTGCAACAATGGGTGTTTCATGAAGTCTTGTGATAATACGCTTGGTTTTGTTAGAAAATTAGTGCAGTGGCGATGAAGTTGTCGTCAGAGGATGAGAAAAAAATTATATCTCAAATAAATTTAAATCATTTAGTTTGTCTACGAGTTGAATATTTTGATATATATGTTGATGTTATAGCTAGTGCTTGGTATATAACTTTTGCTGCACAGTTATGTACGGCTGTGTATTCAGCTTCTGCTATTGTTTCCTTTTGTTGAAGGCATTTTCTGCATCTGTTATGCATGGGACTTTCATTTTATGCTTATTGTATATAAGGTTTGCAATTATTTGGTCCTGAATAGCAAGCGTGAAACCCTCTGATTATGGGGAAAGTTGCGCATCCAGCAGCCAAGTCTTAACTTTAAAAAAATAGTGGGCTATTGAGTCTATTCAGTAGCTTAAATAATCAATTTTTTTATGACATGAAATGTCTTAAATACATTTTCACGGCAATCGGTGAGGTTTTCTAGGGGTTTCCTTGCAAACCCAGTGCAAATACAGTCACACATTTCTCCTAAGAAATTAAAGGAAAAAAGTAAATGCTAAATTTGATAACTCTATTTTTTGTATTCATCATAGAACTAGCTAGCTAGCTTTCAAGTAACCTGGGTAGCCTCTGTAAACAACTTTGACAGTCCTACGATGATTTCAATATTGATCGCAACGAGTCACAAAAATCTACAATCGAAACTGGATATGTTGTAAAATACATTATTTTAGATGCGTTAATTGAAGCACTGAAAAATTGATATTTACATTGTTTTTTCTAAAAAGTGAATTCATAAGCAATATCTAATAAACACAAACAATAACTTTATAATAAACTTAGAGCACTTGTATCCCATAGAGAAGTCATGCACCATTTCAATCCATACTCAGTTGATAGCAAAATATGGAAAATAATTATATTTGTCTTTCCCTGTATTAATGTAACCTCTCAGTGCTCATGAAAATTTAAAAAACAACAGCTGAGCTGATTCTACAATGTATATTAGTAGTAGTAGTATTTTCATTGCGTTTTGATTTGAGATGGTCTAAGTACTAAGATTTGAGACCTGGTTCTTGATGTATATTAGTGGCAAATTTTATAGCCATAATGTTTAATTGAGTATTATTTTACAATTATTACATTGATTTTATATACATAGGCCATCTTACAAAAAAACCTCTAGTTCAACAATATTTTTTGCTTTGATAAAAGATTGTGCGGAATTTCATAAATCTATTTCATTTTTCGTCTAATATATAATATATAATATATATATATATATATATATATATATATATATAACAAGTATATATGTATGTAATATAGCAGTATATTGATAGTAGTATTACTAGAAGTGAGTTTTTCCACAGAAATTGGAATAAATACGAAGATAAATATGACACCTACCAAAATCTGTTAAATTCGGAAACACAGTCTCCACATTAGTAACCGTAGATGTATCCAGTCTGACAGAAGTGGTGACACTATCCGTATAAGGTTTTACAGTGGTTTCTAGAACTTTAACTGCAGTTGTACCCGAAGGCGTGGTGTAGGAAGCATTTTCATATGACAAAGTGTACAGTAAAGTCGTTTGAGTCCAATCAGATGGTGCTAGGTACTCGCAGTCCAGCGTGGCATTTTGTTGAATGAGACACTCGCAAAGAACACCTGTCAGATTTGGTGGACAGGAGCATGTGAAATTATCTACGCCATCTATGCATGTTCCTCCGTTTAAACATCTGCAATAAAAAATTAACAGATAAACTAGCTATAGTATAGTTTACTTTCAAGGACACACTATACAGACTAGTTCATTATTCTGACAAATCTTATAAATATAAATAGTAGAAGGACCAGATGTGGGACGGAGCCATGTTGTCAACATTTTTCTTCAAATTTAATATCAATGAATTATATGCCAATTTAGTATCAAATGGAAATGTGGGCAATTCATATAATTTCATACCATATTAAATTACCCGCCCAGTGATGTAATACAGGTTTATTATACTTATATATATGAAGGAATTAATCAACTAAAAAATGAATTATTATACGTTTTCTAATAAATAATTTCTCAAAATTGTAGCCAACGTAGATGTTTAAAAAAATGTGTTTCTGTCTCAGGTGAACAGTTCTACTGAAGTTGATTGAAGATAATAGATTAATTAAGACGTCGAGACACTAAAAAATCGCATACATAACAGAAGGTATAACTTTTGAAGTCATTTTTGTTCGTTTATAAAAGCATTATGGTGAGAAGATTTATGATTTCTTTCATTCTTTACGTTTTATGCTGCCTTCCCGATGCGGCCTGTGTTTCGGTCGATGTGTCGGTAGGTTTCTTGTCGCCGCGTAATCTGAAGAACGCTACGCTGATTTTGATAAAATTTAGTACATAAATGCTGTTATACTTTTGAAGTAGGTGCATTAACGGCAGATTTGTTAGCAGAAAACAAATAATCCTTGAACTTTGTTTTGTAAATCTTGCGTTAAACATTTTTAGAGCAAGAGAAGAACTATTTGAGAAGGGTTAACATTTTTTGAAATCTTAGTATTGATTTTTAGAAGTTTCCCAAGTTCTTGATGCCTCTAGGACTTAAGGATAAAAAAATTTTTTAGCTCACAAATATTTTAATTTCTCAAACTCAATTTTTGGACATGTAGGACTTGCACTCTTCATATGTCGTCAGCAAATATATACCAATTCGTAAATTCATCTATTTTGTTGACCCCACATAACTTTTCTAAAAAAACATTACATGGGTTGTGGGAATTTCAGACAAATTGGAACGACGGAGTTTATTATCAATTCGTATTCTCAGTCCTTCCATTTGATTTCCATATTATAGGAAAGCATAAAAAACGTCAAGAGAAGAAATAGATGCTACGGGTTGACTTCATTACACATGAGAATAGTATTTTAGCTAGTTGAATTCAGTATCGCTTTTCTCTATAGAAAAACATGAATGCGTAGTGCCATTTGACATTTTTTGTTGTTATATTACCGTATAGGATCAGCCGATAAAGTAAAATCATGAGAAAGTTTTGTTATGTCAGTACTGTTTTGTAGATGAGAAAATTAAGAATCACATTCATGGCACTACATTAATTAGTTGTGAAGAAGCAAAAAGTTAGAGAGTTAAATGTGCTTTGGCCTGACGCCACCTACACTAATTACATTCATGAACTGTTTGTTGGTCAATTTAAAATTTAATTCACAGCCTCATAATCAAGAATATGTGAAAATATGTATGTTTTTTGTTTATATGTATTGTTAATAGTCATTACCTTGGTCCCAGTTGACATTCATCATATTGATATTGGCACAGGTTTCCATGAAAATCTGGAACGCAATAACAGACATTGTGATCGCCTTCCATCAGACATAAAGCGCCATTCTTGCATGGATTTATTTCACATATATGCATCACGTCTTCGCAGTTCCTTCCACTATAACCTGTAAATCAACAAATGACAACAACTCATTCAAATTATTCCATAAAAATATAAGCTACAAATTGATCAGAATACTTATTTTCTGTTAATTTTGGAAATGTAAACAATTTTCGTAATCCTATCTCAGTAAATTAAAATTATGAAATCAATATGATATGCTTGTGAGTTATATGGTAGAAGACTTGAACGTAGATTAAAGATACTAGATGTTTAATGAAATATTTCATCCAATAATCATGTTCGCATGTTGTCAGAATACTCACAGCAAAGAGGAGTACATCCAGAAAGTTAAGAACAAACTCCTTTCACGTCCCGATCATTTTGATCTGTAGCCAAGTCTATTAGCCAGAACTTCTGCTACTCGTCCATACCACCACTGACAACAGCAGATGGGTTCATTGCATCAACGCCGAAAGAAAAAGCAGACACCTTGAGCAGATTTTTGCTGCCAATTCTATAAAAAACTTTGAAAGAGGCACTCCACCAACTACCATCAGTATGGACTCAAAAATCCCAGAAATTAGATTCCAACACCGAGATATGAAACGCATTCCAGAAAAACTGAACTCCAGGAAAGCAAATGGTCCGGACCAAATATCAGCAACTCTCCCAAAATGTTGCTCCGCAGAACTTCACCTGTCCTTTGCAAACTATTTAAACTCTGCTACCAGCGAGGTGTTTCCCACTGGGTGGAAGAACGGTCGAGTACAACCTATACCTAAGAAGGGCAGGAAAAATATACCCAGCAACTATAGACCTGTGACTCTGCTTTCCATCATGTCCAAGGTTATGGAGAATTATATTAACATGCAACTTCTGAAGTATCTGGACAAAAATAATATCATCAACGATCGCCAATATGGTTTCCGCAAGCAGAGATTCACGGAAGATCTGGCACATATATGTGGAGCAGAACAATAGAGATTCATGTGGAGTCTACAATCATCGCGCTTGATGTATCGAAGGCTTTCGTTAGGGTGTGGCATGAGATACTTTTGGTCGAAGCTTGCTGCCTATGGGCTACCACCAGGTCTGACAAAGAAGTTGCATGCTATTCTGACAGCCATGGAGATGGAGATAAAACTTCTGGGAATTGACATCAACACTAACATGTCATGACATGATGATGTTGCTGTCCTTATTAGGTCGGCGTCCCAGAAGCTGGAGGTGTTCTTCCGCTCCAGGAAATTATATTCTCCGGAACAGCTACTGCTTAGTATCGTTACAAAACCTAGATCAGACCATCGTTGGAGTACTGCTCGCAAGTGTGGGGATGCGCCCCAAAGCACTGCCTTAGACTTCGGGACAGAATTCAGATGCGAGCAATACATCTAGTGAATGTGCCTGATCTCAAAAACGATTTCCACAGTCTGAAACTTTAGAGAAAGGTGGCTGATCTTCTATAGATATCAATATGGCATATCTTCGTCTGTCTCGCTTAATAACTCCAAGAATCGCCAGTACAGCAAATACTAGATCTCGACTCTACTCTTTCTTCATCATATGAATTTTGTATTGCCAATTATTATAAACTGGTATATTTTTTGTGGTTAGCTGTTAGAATGGGTTGTCGATTCAGCTTTATATACGCACCTTCCACTATCAAGTAGATTGAGGAATTTGACAGAAACCGGTTGCTTTGCTCCTCAAAAAATTAAAAACTGTCATGTGAGAGATGTAACAAACTATAGGGCTTACCAAATAAACAGGCACAAGAGTAGTCGCCTTGTAGGTCTACGCAAACAGCTCCATTTTGACATGGTGCTGACATGCATTCGTCTACCTCGGTTTCGCAGAATAGACCCATCCAACCTACATGGAAAGTAAAAGACATAATTTGATTCTCATAATTAAAAATATCTAAGTATAGATTTCGTTCTACATAAATTAGTTAGACGTTATTGAGAAATTAACTTACGTCTCAAAGATGGAACATCAAAATAAACAGAAAGTTGCTATTGTATTAGTTCATCCGAAGCCAATGACGATGATGCGCATTGAGTAACATTGTTATTTTGTCTGCAGTCCATTTTTAGAATAATTATCGACTCAAAAGCATAATAATTATGCTTTTCGACAACTCCCAAAAACGTTTACACCCGACAGATATTAAGTGAAATACTTCACATGGTGGGAAAATCGTTTTGGCGAGTGATAAAAGTGTATATTCTTTGTACAAAAAGCAATAGAAATGCTTTAAAAGCAGTTGAAACCCTATTTCCGTCCATCTGTTGATTTGTCTGCCGGCCTGTCTATGGATAAACCTGTCATAGTAATATTTATTATCTCCAAGTCCCCATTGGAATATTTACAAAGTCAAACATCCTAACAGCTTGGAATCAATCACGGTTTTGAAGGTTAAATACTTCAGGTGTTAAGATGTCAGTTGTATCACCCGTAAGAGTAATCCTAAAAAAAACAACTACTTTTCCCACTTAGACTGAGATTTCCTACTTGAAAAATAAAACTAAATTGAGAAGTACAAAATCATGTACCTTATGCTTAAGAGATAATCATCAATAACATTCATCATTCAAACGGATACTTTGAGTCAAGCCATCCATCTAGAGCTCAGAACATAGATTCATTGTTTTGAAATTGATCTACCGGTGGTCCATTTTTTTAAGATAAGAAAAGATAAATTCTTGAGTGCAATGGGGGAGAGATAATGATGACTTTTATTTTCGACATTGACAGCGTTTTCGAGGTCTTTTCTTGGTGAACCTTGTTTATTTAATGAAAACATTTTTTATTGCAAAACCTAACTACGAAAATAAACAGATACCTTTTGTTCACAAAATTTCGAAATCCGAACGCAACTTAATTAGACAAAAAAATAAAACATTTGTTGTTTTCCGAAATGCTTCAATACCGCAACGGTAGAACCGCGGTTATGATTTCTTTGGAACATTATTAACTGAGTCATATTTTCTCAGTGGGCATGAAATTGAATAGAATTAAACAGATTTTTGTCTCAAGATAAATGGACACCCGGTATATATATAATAAAATTTAAAAGTATGTACCATTAACGAAAACATTATTGCCAATGACGTATTAGTATAAACATACACACAGAGATATAATTATTTAAGCAAATGTAAAGTTGTTATCATTTAGGTATATTTATTTAAGAATCAAGGTATACCCAAACATATCTAATGATAGTAGGTCGTGTATCAATCAAAAATATTACATTTTTGTTTGTGAATTCATCAAACAACATTGTATGTTTGCAAATCGATAAAAAACCTAATTCCTATACAGATACGTAATAAAATGTGGAAAATGTGTCATTTCTATCAAAACGATACATATTTGAATGATTCTGAGCGGTAATAGTGCAAATATAAATATAAAAAGGAGGACTTTTTTCCTTAAAGGAGTACATTCACATTAAAACGGTTTTTTCAATATAATTCACGTTATTTTAATCATATTCAGCTGAACTGCCAATTTTTGCAGTCAGATCTTTTAACAAATAATTATAATAATCTTCACATATGTTTTTAAATTTGTATTGTACAAGAATTAAATATTTGACTGACTCCACACTTACATATGTCTCTTTCTTTGCTCCACGGAGTATTAATAGGCGAAAACACAAGTTCCATATTCGCGTTATGTGTGCATATGCAAAAATGAAACTCGCAAATCTTGAGAAGCTCTGAGAAACATTCAATGATTTTAGCATGTTTAACGTATATTGTCCACTGTTCGTGCAACTTTAAATCATAATATTCGTGATCGAGTGATTTCTATTTAATGAAATCAGGTTACAAAACTGATCATGTAGCTCAACATCGTCGATCTCTACACGTCTGTTACTCAAGAACTCAATGCATGGAACCAAATCGTCATATTTGAGGCTTTATCTTTCAGCAACGTCATCCACTCGTAAGGCGTATATCAGAAGGAGGGCATATAAAAGGTAAGGGAGGACGGGAGGACAAAATATGAAAAGGTCCATCTAACCCTTGAAAACCCCATCCAAGAAAACTTGCTCTAAAGTCTTTACAGAATGAGTAACCATAAATTTTTCTTGTGTATACTAAGTACTTACTCAGATTTAAATACGATTATCATCATTCGTTAAAGCTGGGAAAATATTTAAATATAATCTACTTGGACTAAAGAACTGAAAATGGGAACAGTTTGCGCTTTTTTATATATACAACTGACACTTTATTAACGCCCCATTGCACCCCACCCATCCGTCATCCCTCCTGGTTGCCAACATCCTTGACTAATGAATTCAAGCTCCTTCTCACAGCATGAGGGTGTCTATTTATCCTTAATCTGAAAACTAATTTTTTATTTATCCAAGTTGAATTGTTACCATTAACGCAATTGCACGAAAATGAATCTCCAGGGCCTTCCTGGCATATGCCTCCATTCATGCATCGGGTTTCATTGGTAGCATTGCATACAGCTACGTCTATCTCACAATGAAATCCCGAATAGCCTGGTAGACAGCTGCAGGTGTAGCCGTTCATGGCATCCAAACAGGTACCGTTGTTCTGACAGGGATTGCTCTCGCACTCGTTGATGTCCACCTCGCAGACGTTACCTGGATTGAGAAATATGCAAATAAATATCATGTATGTGCTCTAAAATATAATAATATCAAATACGTATATGAGCAAATTAAGAAAAGCCCACAAAGAAGAAACCTTGTTCGTAGATTAATATGATATATCAACCAAGTTAGAAGAAAACCAGTTCAAACTAACTGATTTTTAACTTCACCCAAAATTTATCAAAAACTAGAGAAACAAAAAAAGTATGAAGATTACATGATTTTAATATTTTCTACTGATTACTCCACCGCATATCATTACCCAAAAGTTATCAAAATCGTTGGAACGGTTACTGAGATTACGCATTACGATCTCTATTTAAGTATATATAAATCAATTTTTTTGAGATATGATAGTTGCATCTTGTGGCAGAATGCAGGGTTGCTAGAGTCGACACAAGGCTCGCGCTGCATGCCCCTATAATTGTTTTATTCCAACATTTTTTTTGTACCGCCCTTAAACCGTCAGGAAGCTGTTGAGTGATAGAATCCGTATCCGTTAGCTTCAAATGGTTATCGTCCTAGAGAAATGAAATCTGTTGGAACGGTCTCAAATATTTTTCGATTTGACCGTACAGAACATGTCCCGCATCGCCACCTATCTTCATGTAAACAATTGGAATACTTTATAGATCGTCACCTGAACCGTAACATATCAAGTTGGAACACTTGTTTTGCATGCTGCGCATGTCTGTGACAGTACAGTGTACCGTAATTAGGATTGTCGGCACAAGCGCAGGATGTCCATCCTTTTATAGTCCAATTGAGTCTACTAATCGTACTTACATACACGAGTGCAGGAACCCCGAGTGCGAATTCTCTAAATTCAACTCCGTTTCATTTGGCACTCCAACTAGTGGTGTGAGATGGCGAGAACCAGAAGCAGAAGAAGGTATATAGCGTGACGTATAACAGCGGCACAGCCTACAGTTTGCCGGCAAACGAAGCATCATCAAACGATCGTTGTATCGTAAAAGTTTATAGCTTTTACAGATAAATAATATGCACAAGAAAAATGTCTAAACCATTAAATTTGTCTAACAAATATGAAAGTATTGTTTCAGACTTCATTGCATAAATACACATTTTTTTAGTACCACGACGTTGCGATTGATGTGCGATCTTTACTCGTCTTCAAGTGATCTGTTAAAGATAATCTTGTCACGGCTATCTATACGGATCTATGAATTACCTCAAAATACTTTTAGTAAGCAAAAAAGCTCTGGGAACCATATAATCGAGTACAATCTTAGAAAAATATGACCTTTCATGTATCATATACCATACCTGTATACCCAGGAGCGCACGAACAATTGAACATGGCGATGCCATCAATGCAAACCCCTCCATTCTGGCACGGCGAGGACCAACACTCGTTCCAATTAGTCTGGCATTGGGCCCCTGTGTAGCCGTCGATGCAATAACAGAAGTAGGTAGAATTGAGGTCATCTATGCAGACGCCGTGGACGCACGGGTTTCTCAGACACGAGAAACCTGATAGGACAGAGGGTGGCACCATGACGATCAGAAGAGTGGTAAAGCTTATTGGCAGATTGATGAGAGTTGGCATTCTGTAAACAAATATGTATGTTATAGCAGCTTTTTAGCTTATTTCGTTGAGAAGAGCTAAGCATCCGTAGCTGTATTTACGAGAAATGGTAATTAAATCCAGAAAATGTTTTGGTACGAACAAGCTCCGAACCAGCACCTCCAAAATTTTCTGCTGATGCTGTAACCGCAAATTTACCTTCCAGCAGTGACCAGGCGTTCTCAAGTTCCTTATAAAATACGCTCTAGTTCATGCCATCCATTTTGAAATTCTCACACTCCATCCACGCGCCGTGGAAAAGTACATAACGCTCTAGTCCTTGGTGCGACCACATATCTCCGTTGTACGTTGTCGCGAGGTACAATCACGTGGGAAATGAGTAAACACCCTCAGCCTGGATTTAAATGCAGTTAGCACCAACTATTTTTTCTGAGATTTTCTGACTCCAATTTGTTTTTTCAACTATTCATTTCTGTACTTACACAGTTACCATTGCATACTAATCCCATCAATCCTTCTTATTGCTTGGGGTGTCCTCAAGATCGGTTTGAGTGAGAGAGATTCATAAAGGCTTGAACAAGAGCGTACCTACCTCACAAAGTGTGCAAGCAAGCAGCATTAGATCGATTATAGATTAGATCATGATACGGAAATCAACCTGATACGGCGTTAGCACAGAATTCTGGAGACGAGTGTTCGAGTTTAATTCGCACCAAAAAGAATTCTGGATTTTTCTCACTTCATCTTTGCTATACTCGTATGGCATACCATCCTTTCTCCATTAAAAGTTGTAAAGGCTTGATGTGAATGCGGAAAGGCAATGCCCAAACTATGAATTTTCAGTAAGTAGCTGATCACTGCCAAAAATCAAATTTACAATTTATAAAATCTGTGAAAAAATAGATGCTAACTCTCATATTGTTGAGTTTCATGTTATATACTCGTTGTCCTTCTCGAGCATTTTTGTATGCAAGGAATGCAATCGCACATATTCAAGCCCAAAGGGATGTATAAGTTATTTAAATATTTTCCTCAAAAGTTCTCCGATCGATATGTTGATGTTCTGAGTTCAAACGTTGCTTCAGCCAATGAGAACACTGAGAAATTATTAATCAAACGAGTGGACTTTATTTTACTTTTGTATAGATCAGCGATCGATGAAGCAGTCATATTTTTTTGGATTTTTTTTTTGCTGAAGTGTATGCTTATTATTGAGACACGTATTCGTGGTCTCAATTAGTGTGAGGTGAAAACTTTTTCATGCTGCACATTTTACACTGTACTTTACGCCTACGCTCGTTACTTCGAAAAATGTTTGAGTATTCACTTTTTGTTTGATGTTGTGCAACAAGACTATGTATCAACTAAAAATCGTCACAGCAGTCCGACGATGATTTGAATATAAATCGAAACGCGTTATTGAAAGAAAAAGAGTTTTATTTGTGAAACTGTTTGTTAATTACAAAATCTTTTTATCTGCGAAAAGGTAACTGAAAAATCACCTCTTCATTGATTGCATGCCACGAGTCTCTCTCTCAAGAAAATATAGTAAATCTATTTGCGATTAACATTCATTAAATTTGAGTGTATGCTCTCTACACTATGCATCAGACCTGCTATAGACATGCATGTTTCGACACTAGATGAATTGGTATTCATTGAATTTACCATTCAATAACATTGTAAGTCCGATGTGTTCGCAGAAAGGATAATCTACCGTGACATTATATCAAATCTTTTCAACCTGAATTCATATATCAGAAACGTCCTCTGAAATCAATTTACTGAATTTAATTTGCCTCCAACTCTCTAGATACTATGATTATTATTATTATAAAATGTTCAGTATCTATGTACAGGTTTTATTCATGAATTCTGTGATGAATTCAAGCATATGAACAACTTAAAAAGTACAGTAAGTAAATAATTGCTTGAATGTTTACCTCTATATCTTTAGAAATAATAGTCAGAATAATTATAATTAACAATTAGGCATACATAGAGGTGAGGTAAGTTTAATTTCTCCAAACACAGCAAGAACCTATTAACTCATATTTTTGCATTGCACAACAAAATGCAATTGGATTCAATGCAAAATAACTGGACTCATCGAGAAATTTCTATGATACTTTTGGCTGTGTCTACTGTAGATAGAGAGCATATTAGCAAAAAAATACAGTTTACTTAATTTTATTGATCGTTAACGGAGCAGGTAGCTTGAAATCCACCTGGAACGTTTTTGATAGTCAGAGAAAATGGTAGGTCATAATGAACAACTTTTTCAACAAAAAATGTAGAGAATAGGATTCTCCACAATTTATCTTTTGGAATCACTTTGCTACAACGAAACGTATAAAAACTGAATGGCAAAAAGTTTCAAAAATAACACTGTTGCTAAGATATAGCGTGTTCATATTTACGTTCCCTAGAAAAAGCATTCAATATTACGAAATCAAAAAGCTATATCTCTAAAATAGTACATCGTGGAAAAAAGTGGCCACATTTTTCATGTTCTTTTTGGCTCTACAGCTTTTCTATTTACACGATAGTTATTATCTTTTTTTTGTGATAAAATATGAAAAAAGCAATATAAGACTAGTTATAACGTATATTATTCTCCATAACTTTTGTTTGGAAAGTTTTCTTTGTGGCCTACTGTGTTCGAAAAAATCAAATCCAAAACTATTTTGATTCTACCAAAAACACAACAGTGAGGAAAAGGGATGCACAACTTTCTGTTTTTCAGCTTATTGCATGGTCCGATAATGCCATTATAATAAATTTCTATGCCTCGACGAAGATGAAGAAGGATAGTCAGATTTGCAACTGGAGCATCCTCTAGTTTTTGTATTTTGGGTTGTAGCGCAGTGACTGCATGAGATAATGGTAGATAATAATATTTAAAAAATATGTTTTCTCTACTTGTTCATGGCTCAGTGCCTCTCTGATGATTACCACTTCCCTAGTATATATGCTACAATGATCAGGAAGTTTTATTAGGCTTTGGTAATTTACGCTCACTACTGCTGCTAAAACTCCTAGTTGGGATTTTGATGCATCTGTATGTATGAACTTGTAGTTACTGTAGTCTGCCAAAATTTCTTAATACTTCTTCCTAATAAGTATATGACAAGTGTTGTCTTTCCAATAGTTCATCAAGTTCGTATTGATGCTGGGATATGGTATAGTCCACGGACGTTAGTGCAGCACTGCAGATGTGGTGTTTACGAGAAATGTTGAAGTCGCTGCCTCCAATTCTTTCAACAAATGAAAATGATAATTTGTTACAACCTGAAAAATATGATGTGTCTTTCGAATGACTCACTTATGTACATATTCGTTAGAATTAATGAGAAGCGTCCACATAGATTTTTACTGCTCACATGTGCGACATGACATGTACCGTTACATTTATACTCTTGGAGGGCATCAAATCGCAGCATTCACACCTTTGTACTAGCAATGACATGTAATGCCAGTTACCAACTGCTATCAATGATTCTTCTAGAAATACGGAACGACTCTTGTACATTTTCTGTAGAATTTGGATATTTATATGATATGAAATTGCCAATTGAAGTAACGCCATTACGTAGAGAATTTGAGTTACAATTCTATCATAATATAACAAGCTGTTGATATCACAACTCTATCAGTTCAAGAATTGATATCACCCTCCAAACTGGAAGAAAAATGAAGGAATCGGTATAGTGCATGTTAGTGATACGTAGTTCTATTCTGTTCATCATTTAATACTTAACTTAGTTATCCGCTTTGCTGAAAGAATGTTCTCGTGTTCATTATGTTGATAGAAGTTTTATTTTTTCAAGTTATCATAATTGAGTCACAGATTCTGTGGATTATCAAATAGGAAATTATAAACGCTATCCGGTTGTTTCAAAATACCGTGGCGTTTCACCTGCTGGTTATACCTGTATATACCCGAGATAAATTTAGACTCAGGAATACCAGGAACATCTCATAGTGACCTACTTTCCATTCCTAAAACGCAAACTGTGTGAGAGGACGCTTAAATTCACCCCACACCTACCTTCGTGTCGTTTATCGGATAGCAGTAGAGTTGACAATACAAATAAAATAAAAATTTACCATTACACCTTGACATGCAACCGTAATTTGTTTATTGATTTCACGTTTCATCAACTAGCAAGGAATAGTGGAATGGAAATTTTCCAAATGGGGTCTTGAATGTTTTTAAGAACCTAGAGAAACATTAAGTGTAGATATTGATATAATATATATATTTGAAAATCAACTTCTTACTGCCTACAAGCTCTTAACCAGATCTAAGAAGCTAATGATACTATTTACGATTGCACGAAGCATGGCTTGAAATGTTTCATTACTATAGGTACTCTTCAGTTATGATGCATTATCAACGATCCACATTTGCAATTCTTTCTTTTTATTTAATTAATAAGCTGTTCATGATTAATGATTTGAAACAATCATTTGGCTTCAGTACTAACCTAGAATCTATAAAACTTATCTTCTGACTGTCTTTCTGGTTCATCAAACAGTTTTACCCACCGCTCATCAAAACCACATGCTATTAACCAATAAATTTACTAACGTTTTTGCTGCCTGATCAGCCTGTATCAAAGTATAAGTTATGAAAAATTAAATCTTAAAATTGTCCCTTAGGTTGGATTAAATAAAGATGCAAATACGGCATCTGTATTCTAGCTTTCATAATAGTAAGATCTTATTTGAAAACAAGGCTCTTTACCTGGACGCAGTCAAAAATGTCAGAATTATTAATTTCAGAATCGGCAGTAAAAGCTTTATCGTGAATCGCATGTGGTATCAATTGAAAAATTTATCTTCGATATAATATTATATACCTTATATATTCCTTCCCATATCGAAACACTTTCGGAATAAGCTGCTATTGGTGGGTGACATTAAATTATTTATTGGTTTATTTATCTACACAGCAATTGATGCAGGTCACTTGAGGAAAATCTCTGAAAGTTATCACTGTATACTTTTTAGAATAATTACCAAACGCTGTAATATGAACTTAAGTACGATTATTTCTGAAAAAAATGTCGTTTACACCCATAATTTATCAATACTCGTATTCGAATGTTTTAAGCCTAAAGCTCCACACAAAATACATGTATATAAGTGTATATCATTTTATTCTAACGCAAATTCCTGCTCTTGTTCATCAACTTATGAATCCAATAACTTATTATCAAAATTTGAGTCGCAAAGTTTCAGTTTTTATATGGAATTTTTGGATTGTTTTCTTTTCTTGGGATAAAGATGCCAACGTCCTACTCTACGATACCAATTTATGATTCGGTATATGAATCCATATTTTGGGAGTGACTCCACATCCATGCCTTGGTAGTGCTGTCCGCCTCAATCCTTTTTTTGTTGGTGAATGTTGTCAGTGACAACGCAAATATTATAAAAACCACAACCTATCACATAGCGACACACTGTTATAAATATATCGATTTTTTCTTATCCTCCCTTACGTAAACTATTCCATAAACTTACTTTGGTATTCAAGTTTCCCTTTTCCATCGAAAGAACATCACTGCCATCTTCAAGCACAGTAAACCGGAAACGCAGATGCCTTTTGAATACTTTCAACTCCACTACCACATAGCACCACAAACAAAATCCCGGAAGTGCAACTAGGAGGGTCCTGAAATGCCAACGAACTCACCGTTTCCCCTGAACAGCAATCCTTCAACCCTTCTTCACCACCCTTTGGTGGCTTTGCTATGGGTCGCCGGCACCGTCTCTAGATGGTATACACACAGTTGCTATGGAGACGAGTAAATAACAAAGCGCTGTGGTGAAGGGGGCCGCTTGGTACGTTGTACTTCCGATTATTTTAGTAGGTTGTGGGCGTTTAAATTATTTATAAGCATACTAATCTACATATAAGAGATTTTCTCAGTTCAACATTCTCATCAACATAAAAAACTATAACTTTGGTATTAGCATAACGTTTAAGTAAGGGTTTCATCTAAAAAATAAATCTATCATCACCCTGCTTTTCTGCAACACCCTATAAATTCCAAAAAATTGCATATGCGCCTTGAACAACCAAAAAACTCACGTATTTTTTGTACCAGACCTTGTGAGAGCTACAATAACCACACATAACCATAATAACATTTTGCATAATTATATCTCCATGAGAATGAATGCTATTGTTCAATAATTAATACAAACGTCATATGCGATAGTTAAGGTAACAGCACCTCAAGTATTGAGGAAGATTAGTACTTGACTGAAGCTACAAACTGAGATTAATCCTAACCTTCATGATATCTCCAAACCGTAAGATATGAAATAGTAGAATGGTATTTGATGAACCTATAAATCATCAATTCAGTTTATTCTCATCAATTTATAATATTTAAGCAGCTTTCGTATAATAAGTATAATAATATGAATAAGTGCCCATCGATTTGTCCTGTTGGCATTTTATTTGACTTCTGTGAGGTATGATTGTGTCAATCGATTTATTGTTGCGAAAATTATTTAACTATGGGATATGTGGATCAGCGTATCCCTTACTTACAGAACAGATCTCAAAATCAAATATGACATACACAAATAAGGCTGTACCATAGGGGTGTATTTTGGTTCCAGTTCTGTTCTATCTATAGCTCAACACTTTTGAGCAGTCATACCCAACAGTTCTCCGTACATTATTTGCAGACGATGATCCAATCAAAGCAGTCGCAAAATATCATCACAGATAACTATAACACCTTACTCAATAGCATCAATAACTTGTTTAACAATAACCAGCTTCATTTGAACAGTAAGAAAACATCACTTATAAGATCTCACAATATCCAAAAGTCGCTACAACCACTGGAATTGGCGTTAGATAACTTATCAGTAAAAACCAGTGTACAGACGAAATTTTTGGGGCTGTACTTAAATAACTGGCTCAACCTTACAAGGCATTGTGACTACGTGTCCAATAAATTAAATACTATGTCATATATTAAAGAAAAAATCAGATCAATTTTTACAGAAAGCCAGTTATTGATATTATACGTGTGTTATCCACATGTTGAATCTCGTCTGCGTTATGCGTTATGCTTCTGAGGTTCATCAGTAAACTCTCAGAAAGTATGTTTCATCCAAAAAAAGTTGTTCAATGTATAGTGGGTGTTGATAGTACACATAGCTGCAGAGAGGTGTTCGAGATTAAAAATCTTGACGTTACCATCGATATTTATATATAAAATCGCCACTTACATTCGCTACAATAAAAAACATAAATAAAATAAACAAATGTATACATAAGCTAGACACACACAAGAACAGGCTGATTACTACGTACCCTTTGCAAAATATATTCTCGGCAATAGATCTCCAAATATTCTAAGTCTCAAAATGCTCAACGAACTGCTAGATAGCATCAAGAAAATATCATCCAAAATTATTAAAAATTGAGTTGAAAAGATACTTACTCCATCAATTAGTTTATCTCTATTTGAAACTATTGTCTTGTTTGTTTTTTCTAACAGTGCAACTGTATTTTTTCATATGGCATGTATGTGTATTGTCTATATTCGCATTATATACCTGTGTAGACATGTAACAAATCCAATACATTTATTTGAATGTCAACTGGATAATGCATTCAATATAATGATAATAATAATAATTATTATTATTATTTTAGAGACAAAGACAATAGAAAGGTTTGCAGCCCGGCCTCCAACACACCAGGCCGCTGTCCCATCGACCTTGGCGGAAGTATCTTTTGTTGGTGGTCGAGGAAGACTATGTCGGGCTTATTGGTTGGCACAAGTTCAAGCGTGTGGAACGAATACTTCCAGTCAATCCGGAATCTCTCATTTCCCACCACAGACGCAATATAATCCACGTGTCTAACTTTTCTTGTAATGATTGTTCATGGTTGTGTTTGATTGAGTGGTTTGGACGAGAAAGGGAAAGAAGCCTATGGTCCTTGTCTGCTTTCACTATCTCTCTATGTAAGTTGGTTAGCTTGATTTGAAAGAAATATCTGAATGTTTGTATTTCATTTGTGTGAAGTGATTGTATGTCTATCTTCACTTTGCCTCCTAACTTTCTGTCTATGGTGAGTCTTTCATTTCATGAGTTTGGGTGTAACATTCTGTGTTTTGTGTTCTGTTCGGATGAGGGTATGGATGTTTTCTATGTCAGCATGTTACCACTTGATGAGGCAAAAGGAGTATGTGAGGACTGGCCTTGCAAATATGTTGATAGCTTTGGTATTCTTAGAGTGTAGCTTTGTTTTCAGAAGCCTGATAAGTTTTTAAATTCGTTTTACAGTTGTCCTTTGATTTGTATAATTTTATATCATCCATTTACAGAAGATTATTAATTTTGTACTTTGTGTTCTGATACTTGATGTTGAAACCATAAGCTGTCTTGTTCAGTGAATTTCAGTGGATTCAGGCGCAGTCAGAACCGAAGGGAAGGTCAATTTGATTTAAAAGTTTCCCAAAATCTTCTCGAGTATGGTTAATCCTTAGCTGAAGTGTGCTGCCTCCGTATTAGGTTTCTTCAACAAGCGTCTATAATTCCTTTACAAATATTTATGAAATTCGGGTAAAGTAATTGCTGTTCAAGGCATATCATTAATAGGGAAGTCCCCAATCATTGTTCAGCAGTTTATTTGCTCTGTACTCTATGTCTCTTGGAGGTAATTGTTACTAATGACAAACATGGAGCTACATTATAACAGTATGTCTGGCAGGTAAGCCTTGTAGATAAGTTATAGCTGTTCCGGCTGATACAGTTCACTGGAGAGGAAGAGAGCCCCTGGGATGCCGGCCTAGCAATGCCGGAAAAATAATTGTGAAAGGTCATGTAATTATTGGTACTAATCCCCCAGTGTATGTATCTGAGGAATACCATTTTATAGATTAGAATTAATCATCTTACCGACTACTACATTTAATTAGGATATATTTACACCCTTTCTGATGGGGCCACCTATTTTTAGTTTCTATAAGAAAAAAACAACATGTATGTAAATATTTGTTTTTAATTAAGATCTAATATCACACACATCACGATTCCAGTACTGTTCCAAAACCATTATGTCAGTGATTGTGAGGAGGAGTTGTTTTGGTTGTTTGTAGCTCACAATGATTGTGAGGAGAAGCAGTAGGGATAACTTGTAACTGACAGTTACTGCATAGATGTATATTCGAGCTAAGTTGTGGTTGACTATGATGACATGCTTGACTGTGATGCACTGTCGTAGTTTCAACATTCTTGATTCCTTGGTCATTGGGATTATCCCTCAATATTTCATAGTTGAGTGCTGTGGCTATCACCAACCATATCAGATAAGGTATGTAGAGTAACCCTGCTGTCGAGTTTATCTGGTAGAATAGAAAACCGTTCGCTACGGTTATTGCGTCTAAAAGCAGAATGTCGTATAACGCCTGAAATAAATAAAATATCTGTAATGCATCTCAGTTTGAAAGATTTGAGATGGATTTAGAATTTTTCAGGTTTTTAATTAGGTCGTCACAGTTGGGTCTGTCAGCAATTCATACAATTGGAAATATAATGATTGTTGTGCACTTACCAACTTCAGGTTCTTGACGCCAAAAAAAATCGGGGTCCACAACCAATTGACCAATAAGTCAACTCCATAGACCAGCAGTGCTGTTTGAATGGGATCTAAAAACAAAATAATTGAATGATCGATTCCTCAATTTATACTTTTCACTGAAAGGTATACCAGTATGTTGTTATTAATTATGAATTAGCGACAACCAAATTTAGGTTTATTTTGAGTATTTAAACGATTCTAATTTGAATAATGAATCTATTTGCATACACACTTTGAGCCATTTAAACAATATTCTGAGCCAAAAATCGATAGAAAAATATATTTTTAGCAATTGCAAACCTAAGTTCCGACCACAGAAGTTTGTGACCGCAAAAATATTTTTTGAGGTAATACATTTTTAGACAGTTACCTAATTTGACTACTTGTAGGTAAAATTACTGATTTTGAAAAAACAACATCTGGAACGTATAATGTTACACAAACACATAAGTGCCAATCTCAGCATGATGTAAACTTCATAAAATGTTCAGTATACATAATTGATACTTGAATTCTAAACATTTTGTAATCACAATACTCCCCCCCCCCCTTCCCATCACGCTTAGGCGAAGAAAGTAGGATTAGATTTTTATAGCCCGTAACCTAATAAAATGATCAAATCGACACAAATATAACCTTCTTTCTAGTTTAATTTAGAAAACATATTTATTTAATTTTGGCCATTAACATTAGTTTTCATGGATCATGACATACCAGTTCTCCAGTCACCAGACTTATAGATAAGATACGAGGAGTAACCTATGATGCTGTAGACTGTCACCCAGATGGGTCCGAATGCCCAGTTTGGTGGCCTCCAGCTCGGCTTCTTGAGTTTTTCGTACCACGGAAGATTACCGACAACAACCAGTCCACCAACAATACCACCCAAATTAGGCAGTATGATGAATGCGATTAGTAACAAATTCGAAAGCATTTTTTAGAGTCTTTATCAATCTGCGTCTGCAAAATAAAAAACAAAGTGGAAATCCCATCTTCTTCATGTTATAATAAACTTCGAGAGAGGATATTTACCTATCATTATGAAGAGCACAATATTTGTTTGACTGTCATGATTTTGGAGAGACTTGGATCTTATATTTTTCAAGTGCTTACTAGCTTGGTTCAGCTGAAAGTGCTAATTTCCGGTACGTAAAGTAGATATTATGTAGACACCAGCTCAGCTTTTGTAACGTGTTAAATTTTATATACAGTTGAGTGACCTGATGAGAATCAATAGAAACTTTAAAGCACCCGGTAACCTATGTTTTTGGTATGAGTTTGCTTCGAAATAGCAATCATGACCTCCTCGTACTAATAGTTAAATCTTCCTCTAACATATGTTGAGAATATCTCAGAATAAAAATGTGAAGCTGTTTTCCCTCTAAAAATAGAAGGCACATTGATGTGCTACATTGAAAGAATTCAGCACTGAAGATAAAGCTAGAAAAATAATTATTTTATTTGCTGTGACAATAGTACTCGTACAGATTGGTTCTATTTTACCTGGCGAGTGTCAGCAATAAGCAGTAATTAAGTGTTGAGTTTTGATAGCAAGTTCCACGTTGTAAAACGCAAAATTCCCAAGACAATGGGAAACGTAAACAGTGTCAGTAAGAATTCTTGTGGTTTTAACATTAGTGTATCCAACTATGTAGCATTAACATTTAATTTGTCGATATGTGAAAATTTACCACTCTATTTTAATGGAAAAAAGAAGCGAATAATTGTCAAAGTTCAGCCCAACCATTTCAATTATGAGTAATAACTGATGTTGAAATTGTATAACTTTTTTTCATTTTCAGAGATATATTCATTTTTATTTTACATCATGCATCTATAAAAAATATAATAAACTTTTTCATTGAACAAGAAGTAAATTGTTACATTTCCAACATTAATGTACTCAAACTATATTTTTGGTCCATATCTTGCTTTTTATTGATATTAGAGGAAGTATTCCTATCAAAGAGTATAATGAACTTCACCATAAAACGATGACATGTAGCTCATAAGACATCTGCTAGAAAATCTATATTAATAACTTAACCTTAGGTTGTTTCTTTGATTCACCTTTACTTGTCCTCGGACTTGATCTGATTTAAATAAGAGCCAGGACAAAAGAAGACAAATTAAATATGATATTCAAGGGTATTAAACGACAAATCTGTTTCGGAATTTTTGAGCGTCATACAGAAATCTGCGGCCTCAAATATTCGCAATTTAAGGAACGAGCAATATAATCATTAAAATTTGTCATAAATTTAAAAAAAAGTGGTAATGAAATTTGACAACCTTTCAATCGATTCAGTATTGAACTTCATCAATATATTTTACTAGGCTACACGTACTCAGCCTTCTGCTTGGTTCAGAATACTAGCAAAGTTCAAATGAAATCGGCTGAGCATTTTCAACCCAAATAGACATCAATACACAAATTGTACAATTTTGAATACGTAATATAACAGGCAGGGTAAATAATAATATATAATATGTATACATACATATATTATGTTATTACTTGATCTCAATTGCTCATATATTAGCTGTCAGTTTCCAGTGGGAGCCAATTTACATTGGAATTTCCATGGTAGTTTTCGAAGTATTCGACAGAAATGTTAAAAAAAATTCAATACGTTTTAATTTGGAAGCAACAAGTCAAGACATTCGAGTTTATAATTTTTTCAATACATAACTCACTGTTAAGTATTACATATCACAATGCCAAAATTTCCTTACGTCTTATAATGAGGATTGATCAAAATATAAAGCATTTTCATTGGAACCGACTTTTGAGTCGTCTGCGCAGAAGTATGTTTAGAACAATCTTAAACGACTTACCTTTCACAGCTCAGTGTTACGATTCTGATATCATATGACTAGCAAGAGTTTATAAATCAGTGTATATTTCAAAAAATATATATATCTACAATATACATATTATTGCAAATGTCAATAAACGATAGTACGAGTTGATATGCAAACAAAATTATCATTCATTTAACGATTAGATCAATATTTGCCTCCTACATTAATAACATGAATTGAAAATTGTTGCTAAATTTAAAGTTAATAGGTCGAGGATTCGCTTTTACACAGTATACATAAAACTATGTATTTTGTGAGTGATCTGTTCATGCCCTATAAGTTTCATAAAATATACTGTCATCTTTTTAATTTTGTTTCAGATTCACAGTTGTGCATCTTGAATGGGAAACATGTCCTCTAAGGAACATAGCCGTGATGTGGGATAGAGAATATTGAATATGAAGTTGATTTTATATGTAGAGCGTGTGTATAGCGTTATTCTTGTTCTTAATTATATAACTATTGTTATTTCTTTGAAATACAGAATGTCACATCTTAGATTTATATCCCTCAACCGCCCCCCCCCTTTGCAAATAGCGTCTACGCCACTGTTTGCCAAACTGATTTTTCCAACCAAACACGTGTTTGTTGACAATCTTCTTCTGTTAATGCTAACATAGTTAGCAAAACGCATCGGATTTGAAAATCAGTTTAGTGGAAATGTAGGATCTGTTATTTTTTTTCAATTGAAAAATGGGTCCAATCAGATAACTTTGAATGCATTCAAATAATGAATCAGTAAATTAAGGAAATTCACAATATTTTTATACTATTTATCTTGCATATTAATGTATCATGTTTATACTAGAGTAAACACTCATCTACTAAATTAGCTCTAACCTCTTCTTCTTTTACACCTTTGGAAATTAATATCCACTATCAATATCAATCAGTGAAATCCATATCCTACATTTTACATGAGCTAGTAGCCTGAAATTATAATAACATCAGTATTACAGCACACTCATGTATATCATCATGTTATCGAAATGCTTAGATGTGAGGTATATATCTCAAGATTCTTATTTCGCATATCAAGATTAATCAACCGGTGATTTATTCCTTCACTGAAAAATATGATGTTGAACTGAAGTGTATGTCAAGTGAATAACATCTTCTCTTCAAATTTTCGCAACATGATTTGCAAGTTTTGGTGTGAACAATGTTAATTTTTGAATGTACAATGACGATACAAGTGTTAAATTGTTGAATGAACGATTGTGATTAAAATTAGAAAATCGTACAAAAAATATGCTGCTGATTTTGAGTAATCGCAAGGTTTGAGACATTTTATTTTGATTCAATGATACCAGACTACTGTCATTGATTTCGAAAATCGGAGTTTTTATAAAGATATCGTTACCCAAATTTAGATATGAATTCTAGATCCACAGCTATTTAAAGCATCCCATTTTTTTCGGCAATATTTTTTTATGATAACCTCTCGCAAAGTTAGAAAGCCTATCACGCCTCAGGAGCACTGACCTTGAATTACTGTGGATTGTAATCATCTGGAACAAACTCTCAGGCAACTCATTCCATACCCCTGAGGTTCTCCGAAAGAACGACTTTTGGAAGAGGTTCTGTCGAGGTGTTGGAAATTCGAACCGATTAGGATGCGTTTATTGCGCCCCTCTTGAGTTTGCTATACTTGCAACTCTTGCTGTTATTATGTGAGACAGCTCGGTTAAGCATCTTCCATGATGATATCTATAGAATAGAGACAGATCAGCCACTACTCTTCAATGTTCTAAACTATGGAGGTCCTTAGTCAGCTTCCACTAAACGTATTGTTCTTTTCTGGATTGTATCCAGAAGCTTTAGGGAGTGCATGCAAGCACTACTACAACAATGGTCGATCTCGACCTTGTAGCTGTTCCGGAAAATACAATTTCCTGGAGCGGAAGAAGAATCCCCAGCTTCTAAGACGCCAACCTAGCCGGACCAGCAACACGATCGTGCCATGACATGTTATGGTTGATGTTAATCCACATTAGCTTGATGGAAGATGATTCAAGTATTGGGCGGATCTCCATCTACATAACTGGCAAACCACCATGCGACTTCTTTGTCATCAGTAACTGATTTAAGGATTCCCATCTCTTCATTTGAATAGTGAGCAAACATCAATTATGAGATTTCACAATATTCAGACCACCACTGGATTTATCACGCACCCTTTACAAAATATCATCTCGGCAGTAGAACACCAATATTCTAGGTCCCAAAATTTCAACAAAGTGCTAGATAGCATCAAGAAAATAGCTTATACAAATTGATTCAAAGCTGACTTGAAAAGGTCCTTGGTCCGTCAATGTTGCTATTCCATCAATTAGGTTAATTCCATTTGAAAGTCTCCTCTTATTTGTATTTCTATTAGTGCAACCTGTTTGTTTTATATGACATATATGTGTATTGGGTATATTGTGTATATTATCATTGTATATGCCGGTGTATGTATTTTAGACTATGCCCCATGTGTTACGAATATAATACATTTATTTGAATGTCAGCAGGATATAAAAATTATTATTATTTCAAGGCCTCTCACAAGATTGTGGTATTATCAGGCTGTGCCAAGTAAATACCTGACCTATTGCTCAGCGTTGGGGAAGATTATTACAATACTAGAGGTCTTAAGGATAAGGAGTTTTGGGAGGACTTGTGTAACTTTTCGTCTTGTCCTAATTTTTTTTCGAGTGTTGTGAATGTGATTGGTGTGAGACCCGAAACTTGGATAATGAGGGCAATGATCGAAAGTTTTTCTTGTTTCCATATTCGTTTAATTTCCAATGACTCATTTATTTATTTAGATATGTTCCCAGAATAGGTGCTTTGAATGTTTTTGTCACTAGGGATATTGATACCTATTAAATAAATATATATCTTTCTGCGTTCGATTGAAAAATGATATCAGGCCTATTGGCTAGGACCGTCGTGTCGGTATGTATTTGGATGCTCCAGTACAGTTTATATTGAATGTTTTCAAGGACTGACGTTGGTATATATTTGTAATAAGGAATCTTCTATTAATTTGTATGTATTGTGGTGCTTAGCGTATGACTTTCGCTGCTGCAGTTATGCCTCGCTGTGTATTCAGTTCCTGCTGAAGTTGTGTATGAGCTTATAATGTTCTCTTCTCTTCTCTTGTTGGAATGTTCAGCAATTGTCATGTGTTATTGACACTGAACGCCTATATTTTAAGTTGTAAATAAGATATGTCTAAATGATTCCCTTGACCCAATTATTTTAGGACTGTTGACTAGCCATTTTTTTATTAATCAATGAATTTATACCTGTTAATTTATTATTCCTTTTACAAGTTTTCTCTAACCTCTCAATCCATTATCTAAAAACAAAAGAAATTTTCCTCTATTGCTTCTATGTAATATACTATTTAATTTAACCACCAAATCAACATGATACCTACAAGACAATGTCTACCCTTATAAATTCCACATTGAGTTGAACTTTGAAGGTAGGTACTTGACAACTCGAATGCATAATGATGAAAATCAGTGATTTAGAAATACTTATATCCCATGATGCGTTGTGTGTTGCGCCGCTGCATATAATATAATGTTACTGACCGCAACCGTTGAAACGCGGTCCCAACCCACTTTGTTTTCATCACGGATCGCGCTCGCATTTTCATTCTTATTCTCATTCATTATTTAGCTTTCTACCTAGCAGGTAACTTTGTGTATACATGCTTGACGTGCCACTGGTCACTGGTCAAAGTCAAACGGACAAATCGGCGGTGAATAAAAATCTATCAACGACAATGACTGGTTCGTGATCCGCTTTGAAACGATTTATAAATGTGATTGTTTTAGTTCCTATTATTGATATTCCACTCATGTTCGTATTATTTTCCTCTTGTGATCTGCAACTAAGGTAAGAAACAAGGTTAACTGTGTATTTGCTAGATGTAAGAACTAGTTCAAGCTATTTTTTATTCATGCTGTTGCTAACTATTGTTACTGCGTTCCGCTTCATTTTTATATGGTCTTTATCAATTGGGGTCATTAGGCAGAGTGTGAGATGATTGTGGTGCTAATACAGTGGCAGAACAAAGGGGAACGATAATTATTTTTCCTTCATGGAGGAAGTGGGTATCAGTTTCTAAGAAGGTCCGGATAGTTTCAATAAATTAAAAACATTGCGATGTCTTCGTCGCTTTCTTGATAAAAAAAAAATTGCAAATATAACTGTTAACTGATATGACAAACAACATCCTACAACAAATAAGATGAATCAATAAACAAATGGTTACTACATAATAATCCATTTTCATGTAGATTGTAGATGTTCTTACTTAGGGAAATTCTTCCATCATGCAGATAAAAAGATTGTGTAAATAACACACAGACTGTGTGTTGATTACACAATCTTTTTATCTGCAATCCATTATATATATATATATATATATATATATATATATATATATATATATATGCTGGGGACTTAAGTTTTGCGATAAATCAGACTTAAAATCTCTGTTATTTTTCAATACGTTACGTTAAGATTGTTTCAAACCAATTTAAAGAATTTCATTACTTGACGTACGTATTTTAGATTTTGAGTTTTTTTTTTCTAAACAGTGATAATATATTTTGCTTTGTTTTAGGAACTGCTACAGAATACTGTATTTTAAATAATTAATTAGATAAGCATCATAAATAGTTACGCCAGCGCTGATTAGACTCTCAAAAACACCCTCTGAATGTAATACATAGTTTTTCACTCTACACATTTTGTTGTAATTCACTCAATAAATCTTTCGGCAATGCCCTAAGTGATTATATAAAATAATAAAAGCATTCAAAAATTAATTCACTGTTTTTAAAAATTAGGAAAACCTTCCTTGTTTTTTTCATTTTACTTAATCCTCATACCAAATTCCCCAATAGATTATCTTATTTGGAAAAACAGCTGCTGTAATTACACTTTCTGTATTGAAAAAAGCTACCGGCAAACTCACCGACAGAAAAACATAGCATAAGATTTATTGTTCCATGAATTCAGATATTCCTGTGATAACAAGAAAGGATTGCTTCTCATAGGAGGGGGTCGATTTGACCAATTTTGATACAAAATATTCATTGTTAAAAAATGTGTTTATAATTTTTCAATGTTTACCAATCATAACAAGTCGATTTTACCCTAAACGCCCCCCCCCCTCAACCCCCCAAATTGCGAAATTTATTCATTTCAAACATATATTTCAATTAAAACAATGCATGATATTGGATATCGTGTATATATCCCCCGCATGGGAAAAAATATCAAACCATCCCTGTACCTCCAAAGGGAAGATCTAAAAAGTCATGTCATGATATATGAGAGACAATAAGCACTCAACAAGAAGTTGGTGCGGTATTTGGATAATGTGCTTAATCCAAAAAAAATTTACTTTTTATTTTGTCGCTAAAGCTTGAAGTTATAGGAAATAATGGAATTTGATAACAACTGTATATGTATCGAGGTACTAATTTCAATCACATTTCAGTTAAAAAGTATTCTGTCAAGATATGAGAATTATTCGGTCAATTTTTATCATCATTATCATCTTTCATTCCATTGTACGATTTATTAATTCTGGCTCTGATAGTATTTTATATACACATTCATCGAATTCGTATAATAGTTCTCTCTCACAGGCAGTCTGTCTATCTTCTTGTATCTTGTGTTAAGTCACTAGAAACGCCAAAATACCATACGATAAGATATATTTGTTTACTATGCATATTTTTTCAATTTTCAGTTACAATGGATCCCGGCATATTATGCTTCCAACATTGCGGTCCGAAAATTTTCTGCTTTTCGTTACCACAAAGTTGCCCAATTTGCGGAGAAAATGTAGACGTGGGTGATTTCTCAGTTCTCCCTTTCAGGTAATTACTTGCATTGTACAATAAAATAATTATATTACCACTTACCAGAGCTGGTAGAACCAAAAAAGTGAAATTTCTTCTGTAAGCTCATACATAAAAAGATTGCATTAGACAATTGTTCGATATATTACGTTTATTTCAGAAACATGTTTTTATACCGTGTCTTGAACCCTCACAAAACTGTTCGGATCAAGTGCGTGCAAATGCGCTAACTTTGTAAGGTTCCATGATCGTAGCGAAATAGAATAATAATAATAATTTCAATCGAAGGCAGGAAAAGTTACCTATTTAATTGATTTTGCTATCCCCAATGATAACAACATTCAGAGCACCTATTCTGGAAAAACATACAAATACACAGATCTCGTAATAGATATTAAACGACTCTGGAAACAAAAAAAAATCGTTATCATTCCCCTTATATCATTTCCCTCATTATGTCAATCTCGAGCCTCACACCAACCACATTCACACCACACATACAGCGACTGGGGCTGAACGAAAAGTTACACAAAACCTTCAAAAGGTCTGTGATCCTCAAAACCTCTACCAAACTTCTTCAACGCAGAGCATTAGCTCGAATACTGACTTGGTACAGCCTGTCAGTACCTGATTATACCGCAATCTTCCGAGAAGGCTGAAGATGGTGTTCCTGTGCTACGATAAGGTCGTAGATCATACACTCAGCGCCCAACCTAGGATATCTTTGCCTTTTCTTCTCCCATAGAGGGAGCAGATAGGGTAAAATGCCACCAAACAGTCTTCTTAAGACGCCGTAAGGTTAGGTTGGTGGTGAAAGGGTGGAGACATACTCTGTTTACCCCTTACCACCTCCCCAATCTTTTACCGGATTAAGAAGACTCCCAGATGGTTACCTCACCTAAAGTGGCGTGTAGTCCCTGGGACAAGGGGTCCGTAATCCTAAGGTGTTTAGCGACCGTGCCGAGGAGGATGTATGGCCTCACGTGAGCGAGTCATGAACGGTGTCTGTCAGGTACCTGACGCCCTCCGACAGTAACTAGCCTTGTCGCGGCATGCGTGGTTCTGTCGAGGCCGATCGCTTTTCCCTAGCTCCTCGTGGGACGGAAATGAATTTTTCTAAATCCAAAAACCATGCGGAGGAGTCCACCTCTCAAAACATGGCCGGCGCGGTGGGTCCGCCTGAAACCCAGGGTAGTGGTAAGGTGAGTCTGGAAAAGGCAGTAATACCCCGGTTTCTGACCACCAGTAAAGTTAACGCAGGAGACTATAGCCATAGTCCCATTCTTATTGAGAAGAAGCTGTTTGGCATCACTGGTACTTTCAAGAGCATCAGGAAGATAAGAGAAGGACTTCTAATCGAATGTGTGTCAGATAATCAATCATGAAAGCTACAGCAAGATTTTTGGAGGAAGACATATCAGTGTTTCCGTACAAAACTTTGAATGAGATTCGAGGTGTTATTTATTGTCGGGATCATTTTAATAGGGCTATTAAGTAGTCCCTAGTTCAATAGTACCAAATTTGGGCAAATTTGGTACTATTGAACAACGGTTCAGCTACCCACTTTGCAGTACACCCTGGAACATTATCTGCAATAGATCTGGCCATGTATTCAATATCAATTTCCGAGGAACTCCAGTGGAGGTCCCTGGATGATCTATATGGCAGCGACCACTTCCCGTGTAACATATCGTGGAACATGTAACTCTTTCCCCGTGCACTGGATCATGACGAAAACCAACGGGGAACGATACGAGGAAACACTTTCCTCAGCTACACCGGCCCAGCTGGTTTCGATGAGCATAGTTCCAACTATGATCTAAAAAGTGAAATTTCTGTCGTTATGTCGGACTGACCTAATGTTGTACTAAAAACGGGGTGCAATAGACGTTACCTTCAATTTTTTGAAAATACTTTTTACTTCCCTGGTATAAGTTTTCAAAAAAAGGTCTGGATACCTATCCAAATATTTTAAAAGTACCATAAATATGTTGAAGGTAGTCCATCCCTGTCCAACTAAATAAACCAAATATAATAATAAGGACAGCATTTTTTGAGGACTCAATCATCTCAATCATATTAATAATTATTGAATTACCCAATGTCAGTTAAATTTCATTGGACAAAAACTAGTACCAAGCTTCGTTCTTAACACAGATTTGACCAAATATTATCTCACAAACTGTATAACAGAACCACATATTTATCCACGCTGTATGTGAATGCTGACAAATATACGTTTCTCAGATTATTGGCAGCGAAATAATCTGTTATTTTTGTCTAATAATTGCAGGTTTTCTTTGTCAAATAACAAAAAATATGATGGCAGATTTCACAGAAAATATATCCGAAGTCAATTTAGGTCAACAACTTTTTGATGGAATATGGAAATATTTTGTGGACATGGTTCTTATCATCTTGTGTTTGATAAACTCTTGGTTGCCTTTGTATCATGCCTCTACAAATATTTATAAAATACAGGTTAGGTATTTGCTGTTCAGGCCAAATCATTATTAGGGTAGCACTGAGGAGGTAGCACCAATGAACAATGTTCAGCAGTTTATTTGCTCTGTATTCTCCGCCTCTTGCAGGTAATTGTTAATCATGTCAAATATCGAGCTACACTATAAAAGTATGTCTAGCAGGTGACCCTTGTAGATAAGTGATAGCGGTTCCGGAGAATACAAGTTTTTGGAGCGGAAGAGAGCAAAACGGGCAAAATGATCGTGCAAAGACATGTTATTCTTGATGGTAATCCCCTATCTATGTGCATCTGGGGAATACTATTTGATAGATTAGAATGAGCCATCTTAACAGCTACTAAATTTAATTAGGATATATTTACACTCTTTCTGATGTGGCACCTTGGAAGTATCCACCTATTGATAGTTTCTATATTAAAAAAAAACCTGTAGGTAAATTTTTATTATCAAATGAAATCTAATATCACACACATCCTGATTCCACTACTATTACAGCATTATTTTGACAGTTACAGCGCGGAGGAGTCGTTGTGGTTGCTTGTAGCTCACCATGATTGTGAGGAGAAGCAGGGATAACTTGTAACCGGCAGTTATTGCATGGATGTGTAATCGAGCTAAGTTGTGGTTGACTATGATGACATGCTTGACTGTGATGCACTGTTGTAGTTTCAACATTCTTGATTCCTTGGGTATTCGGATTATCCCTCAATATTTCATAGTTGAGTGCTGTGGCTATCACCAACCATATCAGATAAGGTATGAAGAGTAAACCTGCTGTCGAGTTGATCTGGTAGAATAGAAAACCGTTCGCTACGGTTATTGCGTCTAACAGGAGGATATCGTATAACGCCTGAAATAAATTGAATATCCGTAATGCAACTTTGTTTGAAAGACTTGACATGAATTTTGGAAGATTGTGCTTTTTAATTAGGTTATCATAGTTGGGCCTGTCAGCAATATATACGTTTGAACATATAATTATTGCTGTGCACTTACCAACTTTAGGTTCTTGACGCCAAAAAAAATCGGGGTCCACAACCAATTGACCAATAAGTCAACTCCATAGACCAGCAGTGCCGTTTGAATGGGATCTAAAAACAGCCAATGACAACCAAACTTATGTTTATTTAGAGTATTTAAACGATTATAATTCAATTAATGAATCTAAATGCATACACGTACATGTAAATAATTGTGTGAGGCAAATATCAATAGAAAAATATATGTTTAGCAATTGTCCTACTCAGTTCTTTTTAGGCTGAGGTAATACATTTTAGATACGTACTTTATATCGTCTAAAATAGTCAAAAAAATGGAGCTTATCACAACATTCGGTGCGTATAATCTTACACAAAAAGATAAGTGCGAATTACTGGCATGAATTTTCATGCTCTAAACTTAAAATGACATATTAACATAACATGTCCAGAAAACTTAACTGATTCCCAAATTCTAAACTTTTGTTATCACAATACTCCCCACGTAAATAGGATTGAATTATTATAGCCATAACCTAATAATTTCATCAGATCGGCACAAATATAACCTTATTCAGAGAAAAGAATACAGTTTATGGCAAACCAAAAATTTATACATAGATATATTTTTCAGTGATATAGTTAATTTAGAAAATATTTTTTATTTTATTTCGGCCATTTACATTCATGCTTATACCAATGTTAAATATACTCATCTGTCATGACATACCTGTTGTCCAGTCACCAGACTTGTAGATGAGATACGAGGAGTAGCCTATGATGCTGTAGACTGTCACCCAGATGGGTCCAAATGCCCAGTTTGGTGGCGTCCAGCTCGGCTTCTTTAATTTTGCGTACCACGAAAAATTACCAATAGTAAGCAGTCCACCAACAATACCACCCAAATTAGGCAGTATTATGAAAGCGATTAGTACCAAATTCGGAAGCATTTTGTAAGATCCCTATCAATCTGCGTCTGCAAAATAAAAAACCAAGTGATAATCCCATCTGCTTCATTTTATAGTAAATTTTAGAGAGAACATATTTACCTATCACCATGAAAAGCACAATATTTGTTTTTTGTCAGTGTTTTGAAGAGGCTTGTATCTTATATTTTTTCGAGTGCTTACTGTTTTGCTTTAGCTGATTATAAATTTTAATTTCCGGTACGTAAAGTTAAGATTATGCAGGCGTCAGCTCACCATTTGTTACGTGTTACATTAGCTATATGGTTGAGTGGCCTAATGAGGATCAATTAAAGCTTCACCGCCTCAGGTAGCCTTTGTATGTGTGAGTATGCTTAGAAATAGCAATCTGTGACCTACACGTTCCAATACTTGAATTTTCCTCTACCACATGTTATTGATATCACAAAATACAAATATGGAGCTGTTTTCTTCCTAAAACTAGAAGCTACATTGATGTTGTACATTGAAAGAAGATAACATTAAGGCAAATATTTATTTCATTTTTTGTGACAATACAGAATGGCTCTATTTGACGAGTGCCAGCTGTTATTCTTAGTTCGCTCCGCTATATCTGAGTTATTCATATTTTTTTTATTCGGAATTTCAGTTACATTCCCATACTCTCATATAGATAATATCGCAAAATTTTAATGATTTTTTTCATCTTCACCGGAAGACGATTGATACCACATCAATCGGAAAATTGTGAAACGCAAAATTCTCGAGACGGAAACAGTTTCAGTAAGAATTCTTAGGGTTTCAGTATTTGAATAATCAACTATTTAATATTAAAATAAATTTTGTGTTAAACTAGTCTAGACATGTTTCCTACTAGATAAAAGATGACTCACATGCACCCATCCCTCATGAGAGCAAAACACATACCCAGCAACTACAAACCTGTGACTCTCCTCCATTATCAATGATCACCGCGCAACCGTAGATCCAAGTGAGATCATCTACCTTATATTGCCCACATGTGGAGCCGAACAATATCACTTCTCTAGTCGTCACATACGATATATCGGATGATGAATTTCTGGTTAAACTTGCTGCCTGGGGGCTACAACCGAATAAATACTAATCTTTGGATAGATTTCTTATGAACCGATCCTTAATCAGTGGTTGTGGATTGATATGCTTTACAGTCTTCTTGCAGTACATTAACAAACTTCCATCTATTCCAATCCAAGGCTTCGCAAAAGTTACTCAATAGGAATCTAAATGCAGTTAAGTTTAACGCACAGAAAACTCAGGAAACTAACCTAACAAGCTGGTCACGCTTAGTATGCCAACTGAAGAGATGGCACCCAAATACTTGATTCTTTTTCCTTCAAACTTCTGTGGGTTACCGTCGGCAATAAAATGTCCTGGTAAGATTATTTTGCCAGACTTGCTGAGTCGACTTCCCAGAAGCTGGGGGTTATCTTCCGCTCCAGGAAATTTTATTCACTGCTCTACAAGACTCAGATCAAACCATTCTTGGAACTACTTGCATGTATGGGGATATGCACCGAAGCACGCCTAAAGTAATACATCTTATGGATGCGGCTGACATTATAAAGGTCTCAACTGGCACATCGAAGAAAAAAATTGGCTGTTGTCCTTGTTATATGGGTTTTAATATAGAGAATATTCAACCATGCTGTTTCCGATAATACACCAGGACCCATCATTAGACTTCCAACACCTCGAACGAGTTTCTTCCAAAACTCATTCAACCATTCCAACTATGCTGCCAGCTCTGAAAACATATTTTTGAGAAGGACTGCATAATTCAAAAATCTACACTCGTTGCAAAATCTCTAAATTGAAAAATATTTTTCCATTATGATTTTTTTTCAAACATGCTTGCACGTCTGTAGTAGGTCACGAAGTAGCGAGTATGCACCTAGCATCAGTGGTCAACTTTAATGATAAACATGCAAATAACTTTGCAATCTTGTTTCCGAAAAGCTGTTGGTTAAATAGGTGCTACTAACGTCGTAATCGTATAGTTTCAATATTCCTTCCTACGGTGCCAGGCCGCGTAAGGTGCGGTACCATTGGCGAGCCGCCGTTGTGGTCGCATACTTAAGTGTATGGCCAGAAGGGCCATGAGATACCATAACCTCCTACCGTATAGGGGTTCTGTAGGCAATATTCCTATCCGAGTACGATGCGCTGTTGTAGTCGCTTGCATTAAAGTCCACAAACGCGTTCTACTATACGGGCCAGGCTATGATACCATGCTAGGTACAATGCGATGGGCGAGGCTCCATATAGCGGCACGCTAAGACGTGAATGCTCAGAGCTACTCAACGCTACATCCTTTTATGTTGCTATGAAAAAATTGCATAAATAAGAGAATGTGGAATCTCAATTACTATGATAAATGCTTGATGCGATAGCCATACCAAAAACGCTCAACTTTGCAAATTAAATACTCTTAGATCTCAGATTTGAAGGATGTATTTGAAGGCTGATATTTTTAAAATACCCTCGCTTGAATTTTAGCTATTGGTGAAAAGAATGAGCTAACATTTAAAATAAAAACTATTATTGACTGTCTGAGATACAGTGAGTAGAATAAAGAAATATTTCAATTTTCTAAAAAGAATAACTGCCCAGTCATTTTAATAGCACTGTAGGATGCCATATATACATACAAAGTTAAAATAATTTTACATCAATTCAACTTGTGTGTAGTGTGATTATATCGATGAGGAAGTTTGATGATGCTCATAATGAAATGAATAGTGACATACCAAAAAAATATAGATGAAAACTAAAAAATCGTTAAAAAAAATTCAAATCCGCCAATAAATGACAGATTAATGCATAATTAAAGTTTGGCCATGTAACGCGGAAAAGTTACTGCCCTCCAAAACGCGGCAACTTTGCCTCCTATGAGTCACGTCACGACATTGTCAAACCAGTGCCACCAAGCTATACTCCTGCTGGTTTAGGCACGAGGCGTCATGCAAGATAAATAGTATCAAAATGATCACAAACATATCCAATACGTTTTGGTACGATTAAATCACTCTTTATAACTTTGAACCATTTCTTCCTGCTGCTTTCATGCAAAGGTACGAGGCAAAAATGATTTATTCGGTGTTTTAATCGTTGTGCTCATACAGTTTGGACCAATACAATATTTATAGCAACCTTTATTAATTTCACGCGGCTTCTTCAGAAAGAACAAAAATATTTCTGCGAACCGCGACTTGAAATTGAATTACTTTTTTTATTTTTAGATATATTAATTTTTTTTAATTTTTATTTTATTTTATTTTTATATAATTTTTGATTCTATAAAAAAATATAGTAAACTCATTAGACAAGACGTGAAGTAAATTATTACAGACCCAACATTTATGTGATCATCTACAAACTATCTTTGGTCTATATCTTGCTTTATGTTGATAAATGAAAAATATGTTTTTGAATTTTCGAGCAACATGCTCAAACCTACATCCATGAATATTTGCAATTTAAAAAACGGAAAATATAATTATTAATATGTTTCACAAATGTTATATCAACTAACTGTTTGAATATGTCAAATATGCCCTTAATTAATCGATTATTTAAAAAAATATAATTAACTTATGAACTTCATCACAATACCTTTTACTAAACTACACGTGCCCAACCTTTTGCTCGTTACAGAATACTTACAAAGTTTAAAAGAAATCGGCTGAGCATTTTCAACCCAAATAGACATAAATACGCATACAATGAATAAAGTTATCACTGGGAGCCAAGTTAAATCAAAATTTTCGTGGTAGATTTCGCAGTATTCGTCAGAAATGTTTACAAAAATTCAATATTTGTTTAGGAGCGACTATTCGAAACATTCGAATTATTTATGTGTACATACAAATCTGTTAAGTATCACATATCACAATGCTAAAACTCCCTTATGTCTTACAATGAATATTGATCAACAATAAAGCATTTTCAATTGAACTTTTGAATCATCTGCAGATGTTTGGGACAATTTTAAACGACTCACCTATAATAGCTAAATGTTCTGATTCTGATATTCTATGACTAGCAGAAGTTTATAAATCGATAAACGATAGTACAAGTCGATATGCAAATAGAATTATCATTCATTTAATACTTAAATCAATATTTGCCTCAGTACATTAATAACATGAATTGAAAATTGTTGGTTTATATTAGGTTAATGGTTCGATGATTCATCAATAAAGAAAGTGTTGTATTTACGGTGATATACATACCTGATTGATTTCATTTGACCGAGGTGACCTCAATTAGCATTAGCCTTATAAAAAAATCAACAAAAAATCAAATACATTTCCCCATTGAATCAATGTATCAGCAAAAAGGTCGAAAAATCAGATACCAGACTAAAGTAGTCAAATATAACTATAATCATGTTAAAAATAACCGACTAATACTTTTTCTTTTTTTCTAGAGTTCCTTATCCTTTCGTAAAGGCCTCCCAGTATTCCTGTGCTATTGTGATCAAGCCTACAACAGGTGATTTCCTTAAGTAAGTTGAGCTATTTTGTTCTATTTTACGTTAAGCGAAGAAAGTGTCAAGGATCCTAATAACCAGAAGCTTCACTAAGGCACGATTGTCACAGAAATTTTATGAAATTTACCCAACAATAATAAAATTCGGCGCAAGGCAATTTTACTGATTTCCAAATACAAACAGGAAGCTTGACTTTGTCATTTGACCAAGCCTGCAGGGAAATCTGGAAATCTTGAATAAATATATATAAAGCTGCAGAAATATTGAGCAAATGGGAAATTTTTGTATACATAGATTAGCGTTAAATCTGGTGAGGAGTAAAATGCCTACATTTTTCTCGAATGTATAATAGACAGAGTTTTAAATGACGTTCATTTAGACATCTACCGATTGGTATGAATCTACTACTACTAATTATTTATTTACTATCCACCACTTGTTCACAGTGACTACTTCAACTCAACAGACCTCCACATAGGGGTGACCACCTCAGAAGGCACCATCGTGGAATTTGATGAACACGGCTTGCGCAAGCACCGCTCCGATCAATGGGGGCAATGTCTGTTACTCGAGCAGGTGGCAAACCCTTGGTCCGAGCATTGGGATGCAACTTTGGAACGAGTCAGCCGCCAGAATTGCTGGTCAGCAAAGGACTATCACGAGGATATGCATAACTGTTACAGCTTCGTGTTGAGATTTCTTGTAACGTTGGATTACGGTAGTTTAAGCGTGAGTGCGCGAAGCAGGACTGAGTTTTGCGAAAAGTACGTCGTACCGAGAACGACATCAGCGGGGAAGTATATTTCACTGTATAGAAAGTTGAAAATGTATCAGTTTTATGTTTATAAGAACAAACATAAACACAAAGGTGGTATTTGAAATAGAAATTTGCTTAATATATATTTATATCAGTATAGGGTGTTTCCACAATGTATGCTTTAAGCTTTGTTATAGGTGATAATCAAAATGAAGGACTACGACTTTCTAAAAACTATACTGCAGTTGTCTCTCTAAATTCATAATTACTGGTATTGAGCGTTGATTGAAACCAGATCTGACTACTGGTGACTTCAAAAGAAATACTAATTTTGTACTTTGATAAAGGCCCATGTATCCGAATCATTAGTACAGTACAACAATTTAAAATATTGTTTTCAACTGTTTGGAAAAAGCTGACTACTGTGGCACCTATATTATTTACCGGTTTTTGTGTAGCTATGTATTTAAAAAAAAACTTGATCTACTTAAAATGATGTAATTGCGGGGATATTGTTCATTCATATATCAAACCTCAACACCGTTATTGCATACGCTTTTGACGTATGTCATTCAGTGGCGAATCCAGCGAGGGAGCAAGGGGGACATGTCCCCCCTCCCCAAAATATTTGGCGATTGAAGAAATTAGCTTTTTATTGTTATAAGGTAACTACAATATCTATGTGAAACCTGAAAAGGTAGTAGAAAGATTCTCCAAAACGGGAAATAATCGATTCGATGTCTAGATCCTATCAAAACCTAATCAATTGAGATTGAGAATATATAATATGCTATGTGTTTTAGTGATTTATCATATTGTCCTTCTCTGAATCCGCCCCTGTGTCATTCATCTTGCCTAACTTTTTCAAATCACGCACCTAGTATCATATATGCGGTGAACACGTTAGGATATAATGTTTCATGTAAGGAACAAGTATTTAGAAAATTGAGACTAGAAATACACAATTGTGATTTGAAATTATTCATCAAAATACCAAAGAAAATGTTTTTGTCGGATAATTGAAGTTGACAAGAAGTGTTTTTGCTGTTTTTATAAAAGAAAATAAATTATATTTTTTACATCAAATTTCTGTTATTGTAACATATCTAACTTTTTTACACCAGTTACCACTTAACATGTCAGCATTATTTTTGATATCACCCCTCCAGACTGATGAGGTCCTTTGTATGATCCGACGCATCTCCTAGATATATGGCGCGTTTTTTAATTCTGTCCAGAAGCTTCAGGAAGTGCTTCGGGTCGCATCTCCACACATGCGAGCAGCGGTGGTCTGATCTGAGTCTTGTAGAAAGCGTTCTCGTACCATGACATGCTGTTGTTGATATTAATTCCCAGAAGCACTAGGTGTCCACGGCTAGCAGACCATCCTGAGATTTTTTGTCAAGTTTTTTCCGAATCTTCTGTGCGTCAAACTAGACTCCATTTGTTGATCCTCATTCAATATACCCATCAGTCTGAGAAACATGTTACTCCCGTCGAAGTAAGATGTTGCGAGATGGGAGTTGTTTGCTTGGTTCCATGCAGGAAACAAGGGTGTTGTCTGCGAAGCTATAAATTGGACTGAATGCAATATCCAACAATTCTTTGATGTTCAACAAGAAAAGCGTTGAAGAAATGGCAGACCCCTATGGAATAACGACGTTGATGGTGAGTAAATCAGAATCACATCTATCCACTATACGACAAATAAGGATCGGTTACTGAGGAAACTATCCAAACACACCAATGACCCAATGCCAACCCATAGGCATAAAGCTTGATCAGACGTCTCTAATGCCACACCCTATTGAACGCGACGACTCGAGACTCTCCATAAAAAATATATGATGGAGCCTTATTTCTGGCGTTTTTGAACCCACGCTAATGGAAATTGATGGAGTGCCTCCTTAGAAGTTTATTGTTGAATTAGTAGTAAAAACCTGCCGCAAGGCACCTGCTATTTCTTTGGGGGCGGAGGCGATGGAACTATCTCTCTCATCAGTGGTGGTGTGTAAGATTAACAGATCTGGCCCTAGGCTACAAACCAGAATGATCTGGACGAGTTAGGACATGAAAGACGCGATGAGATATATGAATTATTGTTTACAACTCTGCCGCCACTCAATCGATTTTCAAAGATTACCCATCTTTTTCGTCCTTATCACAGTAGTAACTACCTTCCGAGTTATAAGAGGGGCCAATGATTACCAGACTGACCAAAATGAGTAACATGGTTTTTTGTCATGTATTCGTCACGAAACATTAAGTGACAAGTAAACCAATTAACCATGGAAATTAACCATATATCAGAATATTCAATTGATAACAGTTTCCTAGATAAGTAGAATATAAAAAACGAATTTCGTATCATAGAATCTCGAAGGTTAATAATTAAATATGGTAATATACGGTTAATTTATTTACTACCACCATCAAAAAGTGTATGTATTTGGACCTACATAAATGAGATAAAGTAAACTAATGTAATAAGCTGTCAAGTAGAAGAGCTGAGAGTCATCTTAAAAATATGTACAAGCTTTAATACATAATTATCATAACGTAACACGAATCAACTAAATACACATCTATCGACGATGCGACCTCACGTGTTCTCCCGATTGAGCTAGATAACCGGCAGCCGCATATTTGGATATTCGGAAATACACACCGTGTACCTAAATCAGATTTTGTGACGTGGACCAACTCTACCTTATGTATTACTAGTAAGTTCAAGAACTACATGTTGATCCGAAAAAATATATAAATAGAAATGATACACACACTCATTTTTCAATCTGTTTATTTATTGTAAGGAACATGGAAAAAACCAAACAGAAGATACAATGATACAAATATCCATGTGTAAAAACAAAACCTACATACCTAAAAACTATACTTATTAATTTGAAAATGTATACTGTATTTCTATTTACATACAATAATAACAGATACATACTATATGTTGAGGAAATCACAAAAAAATGCACATAGATAGTAATACATGAATTTTGGGTCTGTTTCGTGTAACATCAGAGAAGCAAAAGATTACATGGGGCTGAGCATTAAGCCAAAACAGGACGGAATTGCGTGGAATTCTATTGTCACTCTCATGCTCTTCATGCCAGTATAAATTTGAAATATGTAAAAACGTCAATCATTATTAGTTCCAAGTTTAAAAAAATTATCTCAACAATATTACTTATCCACTTCGCAAAATTGAGGAAACTGAAAAAACATTTACGTTTTTTTCGACCATTTGAATTACAATATTGTGATTGACCAACTACCCCAACCCCGTCCCCCTGCTGTCCAAATTTCAACGCTTCAATGTAACAGATCTCATCGTGATCTGATCATATATCAAATAGAAAGCATGTAGTTCATAATTATTTGCAATAGGAAAGATAATGTTTTATTAAATCAAGGACTTGCTTTTCTTTTCGTTGGCATGTGTAAGTACTACTATGGTGTCAGAGAGCCAAAATTTTAGGCGATGGGAGAAAAGTTTTTATTGAATTGTGGCTTTATGCTCATCAGTACAACTGCATTAAATAGAAGTAGGAAAATATAATGATCATGATACATTTCGAAGGTATTCGCTGAAGCTATGCAGCATCACGGAGCGCTGCTGCAGTCATACTCTACTCAGAGGGCGAATTACACTCATGTCATCAAATTACACATGTGTGTACATATTATAGAGGTTTAATATCGCCTTACATATTGGAGAATGATCGTGATTAACAGCCTAGCTCTATTATGAAGTTTATCAGTGAGGTAAGCTACTATGTTTGTTTGGTAATTGTATGTAATGTGTCAGATTAATATAACACGTTATCAATACTAATGAGCACAGTACATCAACGGGCTTTGAACTAGCAAGACGTTAGCCAGTTTTATAGGAATATTCCAATATGAATGCAGCATTTTTGAGTTACTGTAAACCTTATTTTTCGAATTGAGGTGTTATATTTTTGAATAATTATAACCAAATTCCTTTTAGTAATTGATATCATATGAAAATGTTTTTACCAGCTGCAGATTAATGACATTGTAATTCAAATTAAATAAAATATATATAATTGCACGGAATTATAAGCATGCAATGCCATTATCACGTTGTTAGATAAGTTTTTAAGGGATATAGCAGTATCAATGTTCGGCTCACCATCAAATATCATTAATCCACTTTAACAATAGTTCTGTTAATTGTAGTACTATCAATGCATGATCTCATATAGAACATAACCTGGAATTATGAAAGTGTTCAACGAATTCACACATTTACATCCTGTATAAAATGGCTGATAAAATATTTTAATCGGATGAATCGTCGAACGCTAAATACATATAAGCGTTTAGAACGACGCTATTCCCGACGAACAATACGATGAAATAGACGAGGACCATTCCATCCGGATTTCACATAAACTCCCGATCGGGAAGAATCAGCGGTGCCACTAGCGTCCAGGAATACAAAGCGATGCATAGCCAACTGGATATTTCCTTCACCCACATCGAGGCTGCGTTGTAGTTAAATGTCTCCAGACTAGAATTCGGCCTGGAAAGTAAGAATGTATGCTTTAGGTTATATATCAGATATGAGATTGTCGCAATATTAGTAAGATACCGAGTTCTATTCCGAAGAAAAACCTGCCACTAAAAAATGATTTCGAAGATAACAGATCACACTAAGTGAATTATATCAGAATCCTGGAGCTTTCGGGAATATTCTATGTCCTCAGTGATGTTCTTAGCAGACAAAAAACCATTCCTCCCTCTCACACGTGAATTCAACAAAAATTAAAATTTTGTACAGGTTTTACATCTGAGATCTACATTTATTGTTTAACAACCAGCACCGCCCTCTTCAGATCTATGTGAACCAAAGTGAAAATTTTCACAGCATGGCGCTCACAATCTGCACATTGAAAAAATAGGGCGTGAAACAGTAAAAATATAAATAACTTGAATGTTCAACCCCCAGCTCTATCCTATGTTGGATGAGCAAATAGGCGAAGATTTTTGTAGTTGCACTGCCGACTAGTCGCTAAAAATATATACAAAAAAATAGTTAGCCTATGAATGTCGATCAAAATGCTTCCCTCGTTTGCTTAGACGTCGGAAGAAAAACGCCTTTCAATAGTTCAGTAACATTAAATACCACCACCAGTTGAATAATAGTTACATTAAATATTATAATACTGTACTTACTTGTACCAATTGGTCAACGTCATCATAACGTAAAGAGTAGCCAATGCAAACATAACATGGAAAAAGCTCCAGCTGTATACTACTGAGTCATCTTCATTATCCCACACTTTGCCACCTCCTGATTCTCCTCCATCGCCGTCTTTACCTGGAATATTAGTATAATCTCTGTTTGTGGTACCTGCAGAAGAACAAAAACAAAACCAAAAAGAGAATGTGTGCTGGTATAACTAAAGGCGTATGCAAACAAAGCGGTGAAATTCCAACACAACCAATCTTTATGTTTTACCACGGAGTAGCAAAAATTTCAGAGAGCTCTTCGAAAATCTTTCAGCCTCTGCGGATACCTTACAACATTAACCCCAACTCAAAAATAATCTTTTTGGGTGATTTCAACGTTCACAATACGTACTGGGCTAAATCATTCCAACAAAAAAGACAAGGAGGGATGCGAAGCTGAAGTTTTCGCCATCAGCTGTGTCTTGGAACAGATAATCAGCAAACCAACGAGAGCTCCCGATCGCCATGAAGACTTTGCTAGCCTACTGAACATGTAGCTCACAACAAATCGCGCCAAACAGTGAATATATCCGCTCCATCCGATCACAATATAATTTAAACACACTATAGTTTGGCAGCACTAGATCAAAAACACACGCAGAAATCAGCGAAATGGGAGGATCTCAGTCCTTTCCATGGAATGATGTCTGTTCCACGACCAGAGATCGATCAGCTTTCAGCCAAAAAAAAGTGAACATCAAGTGTAGAAGCCTCCATACCCCACGTTGATAAACAAACGCCCCTACAAAAACAAACCTTGGTATAACCGGACCTGCAGAGATGTAGTTACGGCAAAAAACCAAAGATACAGGGAATGGAGGATAAATCCTACTACGGAAAGTCTCCGTAGTTTCATCCATGCCAGAATCCACTGTAGCAGGTCAACAAACACATTTCATGTCCTAATTCGTTCAGACCATTTGGTCTGTAGCCAAGTCTGTTAGCCAAAACTTCTGGTACTCGTCCATACCACCACTGACTAGAGCCGATGGGCCACGCCGAAAGAAACTCACCTACACTTGAGAAGTATTGCCTACTGGGTGGAAGATCGGTCGAGTGCAACCTATACCTAATAATGGTTGAAAAAATATACGCAGCAACTATAGACCTATGACTCTGCTCTGCATCATGTCCAAGATTTATATGGTCTGATATAAACATACATCTGGACAAAACAATATAATCAGCGATCGACCATAGTTTCCACAAGCAGAGATCCACGGAAGATCTTCTGGCATACCTCACATATATGTGGAGCAATAGAGCATCATGGATCCATCGAGTCTCGAATCGTCGCGCTCGATATATCGAGAATTGGGAAAAGCGTTTGAAAGGTGGTGTTATCGGCGGATTCTACGGTTATCATGGGTTGATATGAATACAAATGTTGAGGTTTTACATCGAATGAGAAAAGAAGATGAAATAATAAGAACGCTTAAAAGGAAGAAGTTTGAATATTTTGCACATATAGTTAGAGGTCCAAAGTATAAACTATTGCAAAAAATTATTGAAAGTAAAATTAAAGGAAAACGTAGCCAAGGGCGGAGAAGAATATCCTAGCTTAATAACTTGAGAATCTGGTTTGGAATGTCCTCCAAGCAACTGTTTAGAGTAGCTGTTAATAAAGTCAGGATAGCCATGATGATTGCCAACCTCCGTTAGGAGATGGTACCAGAAGAAGTGAAAAGGGGATTTATATACACGGAGTTCAATTTAACGCACAGAAGACTCAGGTAACCACCCTGACAAAAAAAGTCGCATGCTGGTCTGACAGCAGTAGAGATTGAGGGACACCCAATACTTGAATCGTCCACCATCAAGCTTCTATGAATTAACATCAACAATAACATGTTGCTGGCCTCGCTAGGTCGGCGTCCCAGAAGCTGGAAGTTCTCTTCCGCTCCAGGAAATTATATTCTCCGGAACAGCACTACTACTATACAAGGCCCAGATCAGACCTACACAGTCTGGAACATCGAAGAAGGGTGGATGATCTATAGATATTATTATGGCAGATATTCGAGCAAGCTATCTCGCATACTAGCTCCAAGAGTCGCTTGTACAGCAAATAATATGAGCTCATCGGGGGCATTCTCACCAGGTCGAGCTTACAACGCCTCAAACAAGCCTGTTCTAGAAGTAGTTCTTTTGGAGAACCTCGGCGTTGCGGATTCAGCTACCGGGGACTTTGCTCCCCTATGGTTACAATCTACCGCGCTGAAAGGTCAATGTGAATAGACATTTGTCCTCGGGTCCTAGGTTATCTATAAAAAAACATAATGCGCTCGGTTTTTTATTCATATCATGGGAGTTCCAGATTTTCTTTGTGCCACGCAAAAAAAATTTTAGGAACTACGAGAAGTTTCACAAACAATTACCATAAACCTGTTGATTACGGCCTATCTATGCCCACGAAAGGTGTAATTGATGTTCTCTATGTATCCCTTGACTAGTCTGAAAAACTTACGAAATGATGAACACACAGTGTCACTCATCAACACGAAAGCGTTGCCACTTTGTCTGGTCCTCTAATGGTTTCTGATAAAGTTTCAATGTATAATTTATTAAAAATTAACACGTGCCAACCGCCAACACGCCACTTTTTCAAAAGCGAAGAGCAACAAGTATGAAGAGAAAAAACAATGTCCTTTACGGCATAAACCTACAGTACTTTGAAAGCTTTATACGCTTTTGAGAACGTGAATACGCAATATTTCTACAGATCATGTTTTAAGCATCAAATTTTTTGTCAACAATCGTGACGCAATATTTTCACCTCAGAAGAAGTTTGGCATCCAAATGTTATTTAATGTACAATAAATTCATATAAAAATTAGTATGTTGGAATTATAGAAGCAGCCAAGGCATTATGGTGAAATTAATAAAACTTGGTAGAAAAGTTTTGATTCTACTGTTTATAAAGACAGCAAATTAACGTGTACAGTGTACAAACTGATTTAAATGAAACAACGCATACCTTCATTCTCGACCAGTCCAGCTGATGAGTCTCTTACTGAGTACATAAAACAAAAAATGAGAGACAGGAACGATGTATCAATACTATAATCCACTACATAATGCCATGGTTAAAAAACAGGAAAATGTGTTTGATACCAAATAAATAATATATTACACGAATCCCATAATGTTATTAGTGATATGTCAGTAATTTGTTAGTAAAAACGAAATATCTAATATGTGTTTCTGGTTCAACTCAAAAACTCGATTTGATATCCATACTAACATTATAAATCGATTTTTAAAGAATGTTAATTTCAGAGCATATGAATGATCCTCCTGAAATTATTTTGAGTACATTATGTTTGGGTATCTTGGTAGTTATTGCAGGATACAATAGAGATATAACATTATATAACAATATAGAATTATTTCCATGACATCATGTATGTATGAATACTACTAGCCTCAGTGAAAGATGATGTAAACTTACCAGCGCCATTGTCAGTGGTCAACATTTTCTCAGACATAGTGATTTTTGAAGATTTGCTGGCAGATCTTAGAGAAGAATACAAAACACACAGCATCCAGACGAGTAATCCGATGATATCAATGTTGTTTCCATTTGACTTCTTACCAAAAATTCCCCATAGACCTGGGTTACACTCTTCTGAAAGTAATTGAGAAAAACTCGTTGAACGGCCTTCCTTTAATCTTTCAGATATAGATATATTTATGTAATTCGAAAATGTGAACATTCAACCCCTTTTTTTCTTGCAACTAAGCATATTATTTTCTTAGGAAAAATAAAACATAAAAAATTTGACAAACTTACTTGGCGAGTTTGAAACTGCAGACCATGTTAAATATGTGACATATAATGTAACCATTGATGACTGCAATAGTCCTGATCTTGGTAATTTTTCTTGTACAGCAGGCATCACAGATAATGCACTTACTAAAAAGCTGAGGATCAGGTTGATTGAAATGAAGAACTTATTCAAACCACACTCGTTTTCCTGTAAAAAAAACATGTCAAATCTGTATTTGACATAAGCAGTCAAGCAATCCTTACCTTTGTAAAGAAAACGAAAAGTAGCACAATACCAGTAATGCTGATAGCATAATTCAACAGTGTAGCTCCAATCAAAGCAAAATACCACGTCTTTGACTCTGTCTCCTCATAGTTTCCCACCCAGGCCTCAGCCCAGGAATGAGCAAAATCCACAATGAGGATCAACTGGATAATGATGAATGCAAACCCTCCAACCATGCCAAAGTACATCCAAGTGATGCCAAATGTACCTTCTGGAATGAAGAAAGCACCTATGATACCACCTATTACCATTAGGTACTTTATACCCCAGAACCTGAAACGAATTATCATTTTACACAAGTATTTTAAGATGTACATAACCTTTCATAACTACTCCTTCCAGTCTTACAAATTAATACAAATAAGGAAGTATGTTTATAATATTGTATCGTGTAGTTGTAAATGTTTCACATGTTTACAATGTGTATCGAGTTTACTTATAAACTAATATAAATATAAAACCACAATTACCTCTTTCTAGCATTTTTTAGACCTATATTTTTTTTGTATCAAGATAATAACGGTTTCTTGGACGACTTTCTTAGCACTAGGGCTTTGATTTGTAAACAGAACATATATATTTTTACTTATTTTCTGACTAAAGCTTATTGCCTCTCCTATCCTGACGCTACTATACATATATACATATAGATAGATGAATTACAATCGCCAAAACATCGGCCAACAAAAATCTAGCCAATAAATATATGCGCTATGTTTTATCATTTGTCTAAATCTCTTGTTCAGTCTAGTCAATCTAGATATGTTTTGAAATATATCGGCTTTTGATTATGCACAAATAAAGACGTCACAAACTTAGGAGGTCTATTGAAGTTGCGTTAAATATATCCAATGAAAGCGGACAATTCTTTTAGCGATGCCACCATTTACAAAAAAAGTGAAAATTTTAAAACAAGATATATGAGAAAATATATTACAGTTTTCGTATCATATTTTTTTTCATGAATTAACTTATTACGATTGTCTTATTCAGGTATGCATATACTGTTAAAGAAAACGAAAATACAAAACTAATCATAGTTTCACCTCTCACCCATTTTGTATGCCACTCCTTGGATCTCGGGATGACTTCACCCCAATCATTACAAGAGCCATCAGTGAAAAGAAACATGTTAAGATAAAACATATTCTGTAAACGGCCAAATATCCCACAGCCTTATCACAGTCAAACATGACATTATCAGGTAAAACTGATGAACTGTTTTTACAAAATGGTACCTGAAATATAAAATGGACAACTTGAGAAGAAGTAATTGGTCAGAGAGCCCACAACAAAAATCAATTTAGTAGTAAATGTTGTGTCCATAGTGCATATATATATATATATATATATATATATATATATATATATATATATATATATATATATATATATATATATATATATATATATATATATATATATATATATGTATGATGGTAGCACTAAATTTGACTTGAACCTAGATCATAGGTTCATTATTTTGCCCAGCAGTCACTTCAGGAATATTTTATTTTCAAGAGCCCCCATTTATTTTTAGTTTCCATGTGTTGCAAATCTGCAACAGCTAAAGCCACAATTATATTTGAACATAATATTATACAGTCCTAAAGTTAGGATAATGACTTCTACTAATTTTCTAGGGGTCTTCTACTGCCCCCCCTCCCCCCCCCCCCCAACAATAAACATAAAGTCCATCTGAGCAAAGGAAATCACCCGTTTTTTCAGTTAGAAGTGGCTATTTTTAGCATTTATCAACATTTTTATTGGAAAATTAGTTATTATATTTTTTTCAAGCATAAAATTTTTAAATTGATCATGCTAAACGTTTCCATGTTTTTTCAACTATTAAAAATTCTACGAAAATTCTATTTTATCAAAGTCCAGCCAATTTTTGAATCACTTAATATTAGATATCAGTTGACCACTGGGACATTGAAATAAATGAAAAATAATTTCATGGTATAAATTAAATTTTATTTACTATATACTTTATATAATCATGTGCAATTCTTCACTGGGTGTTCCTCTAATAGAATTTTACTAAAGAAAGATTAAAATAGAACACACATGGTAAATTCTTTTTGAATTTTGCATTCAGATAGTTCTAATATAATAGCATTACTTATTTATATTGCTGTATTTTTTTAACAACAGACTTCCATTGAGCCTATACCATTATATATTTCAGATCTGCATCAAGGCTTCTCACCCTATTCTAATTCAGACATATATGAAAACTACATCTAAGAATAAGCAAGTACTCAAATATAATACAAAATGTATTTGAATACTAAGAATACTTGGATTCTAAAATCAATAAATAGGAGTAGCTCACAGATTCTATCAACCTGAAAATTATAAGTTCATCATTTATGAGTTTATGTACTTAATATTACATACTGCTAATTTTTTATAATCATTCAATTGAAGTTAAAAGATCACCCTAGTGCTGAAAGGGCATATTTTTTGAATTGCCTCATACCATGAATAAAATAATATATGCCTAAGTCTATAATTAAGCTGAAATAACTTAATAGTATTGTCATATCATACAATAATCAATAAATCAAAATAATTGTACTGAGCATAAGATATCACAACTCACCTTTTTGAGAACACCTTCCAGACCAGGAGACAAAGTTATGCAAGCTGCTATAGTTCCTACTAGCAACATCAAAGCATACATGATTCTGGTGGAGGTTGAATTTCTGCATGAAGGACATGCTGAGCAGCATAGAGAACAGGCTGCACTACCACAGCAGCATGCCAGCTATGACAGAAAATAAAAAAGCATTAGTCACTTGCCTCAGTATAATAATTGCCATGTCCATATATGTGGAGAACTACTTTAATGCAGTAGAAAGTATCAAAATCATTACTATTGGCATATACACAAATGTTAAATATGACTTTAAATTGCACTTGCACTATGAAATTGAGGTCCTCATTGACCTGGATTACAAATTGCTCCTACCAATCTAAGGTGTCTTGGGATAATAGGGGATGCAAAGTATGAGGGTTCTGTCATCTGTAAATCTGTAGATTGAATAAGATGTTGTTTCCAACAGTTTGTCAATGTACAGCATGAAAAGCATATACAACCATTGGAATAGATTCAGTGGTAGATCTTATGCAGCAAGATTGATAACAATTCTCTCATGCCATATCCTAAAAGGCTAGCTGTTCACCAGCCACCCTACTTGGTGTGGGTGCTAAGTGAATTATTGCTGATTTTAATAATAGCCACCAAATCTTTACCAGATCTTCATTCCTTGATATTTTCTCTAATACATTGTACATCAATCTTTATAAGTCCCTGTCCTATATGATGGTGCTTTACTTGCCATCATACTAGTAAGTTTTTTAAAGATAATCCAAAACAAACTATAAGAAATAAAGTCAGAGACATCAAATCGAATAACTTGGTTCACCTGATTTAATTTCATAGCATTATTTTCTCATTCTACAAAGTTAGCACTCCATCCATTAATTTTGAGTTTTTCATTTTATCAATCTGTATGTGATTCTTACAAGTATTGTAAAAAACATGTCTACCAATTACACTATATAAGTTGTAGTCAGCTTTGATTTAAGTTCTGAAATTTAACTTGTGATTATAGCTCAGACTCATCTTATCCTTCTGCTGGCCACTAAATAAACTCACCTCCATTGCAGGAACAGGGAGGATGCAGTTTCACCTTCCCCTTTCCTGATTTAAATCCATAATATCAAATGTGTTTTAGTTTTGGAACACTCACAATACAAAAGTTAGGAAAAATTAGATTTATGGAAAAAATGTTGAGCAGTAGTAATAAGCCTTATGCATAATCTATTTTATTTTTTTTTATTTCATCAATTCTTCTCTAAACCTGCCCTTGGGAAATGGTCACACATCCCTAAGCATAATTTTCTAATATTTCGTAATGCATCTGCTCCTCCCTGATAAGTAGAAAGTTCTTGAGCACCAGAGGTAATAACTTTGAAATTGCTATTTATTAGACTTTGCAATTGAATAATGATCACTGAAAGATGACTTATCTAGTAGACTTTATTCTAGATCTAGATCACCAAGTCTAACCTAAGCTTATGAATGATTTATTGATTCTGGTAACCTTATTTCTACTCTCAATTTCCACACGAGCATTCTAACAGCACTGCATGGAAAATAAAGATGTATTATTGAACAGTAGTCGATGGTAGAAAGAATGTACAATAGAAATAAGGTGATCCAAATGGTAGCTTTATTTTGAAGATTATGGTAACTCAAATGAAATTATGTGAATTTTTCTAGACTAAGGTTGATTTACAGTGCTAAATTCAATTATAAAAACAGGTATTGTGTAGAACAAGATAGAACAAGAGTTGTGAAGATTGCAGTCACTACTGCATTATTACAATATCTAAAAGACTATTCAAATGAAAGATGCAGTACTGACTGCACAGACATCCAATTCCTTCATTATTGAATAAATAGCATGTAAAATGTAACTTTCAATATCATCATGACATTCAGACATTATGAACAAAAATTTGAGTTACAAATCTGCAAAACCAATGCTGATTCACATGTATACTCATAAATCCAAATATCTGTAGTTGAAGTTCTGCAAATGTATTATGAGCTTCTTTGCCTTTATTGTCAAGGCCCTGCTATAAATAAAAGTGGAACTGGAACAGTATTTCTTAGAGATTAAATATTGTATACCAGTTAAAATAGGGGGTGATGTCAGGAAATAACAAGAAACAGGACAATATAAAGGTAAGTAAAGAGAAAATACATATTTTCAATTATAGATTTTACCTGCGCAGCAGAGCATAAGCCTAATACAGCCCCCATTTTAAGAAGTTTTGGATATCACCAGATCACTGATCACTCTATATATTATACGACAAACCAAGTGATTCCTACAAAACTTAAAATTAAAAGCTGGATCACAATTTTTGAAAAAATATTTTCAGAATGTATTTGTTTGATGATTACTTGTAGCCCTTTTGTTCAGCTGCTGTCAAAAATGTCTCTCATCATATAGGAATTTCTACGCCAGGTTGCCAAACTTCTATCTGAGAAATTTCCAGAATTGCAGTAAAATACCAATATTTGTATTAAAAAGAAAGTTTATTCATCCATATCAGAATAAGTAATCGTTAATGATGCGAATTTTTATTCAACACACATATGTGCAAAACATATGAAAGCTGAAACCAGTGTACATGTTTTGTGGTTGAAACCTTAATGTTTTGACATACAATTAACGGTCCTGGCATTTTCACAATTTATACATTATTCATAACAGAAGTATATACAACCCATTTCTGTCGATCACGAACGACTTCTAAATATCTGAGATATTAAAACTGTCTGAATTTAGTGACCAAGCGTACAAGTGTATATGCTTCACTGCCAGGGTTGTTAAAAACAGGTTTTTTTAAGTGAAAAAAATATCGGTTTTTCAATTAGAAAACCTGTGTTCATTGTTTTATCATAAAAAAATGAAATCATTTTACTTGGTTCAAACAAATAAATCGCATTTTAAACGTTTTCAAACAGATCACGTGTGGTCATTCTACTTAACATAAATGGAGCGTTCCGTTTCAGCGGCTCTCACTACTCGGTACGTCTCCACTTCCTAGCAGAGCTTTGTGCAAAGCAAGAAGTATACTATTTCCATGGATACTTCCGACATTTTTAATAGAAAGAGCTGATTAGCCAGTATGTATATTGAATTCTTCTTTACCAAAAATGTTACTTTTGTTTGAGTAGCACATCTTCCTTTGGAAAGAGCTAATGAAGTATCTAGAAAAACCTACTGCTATATACATAAAAATAATTGAAACAAAAAAAAGTCTTTTAAACATGTTTCAATTAATATGTTGTGAATAATATGCTAAAAAATAGCAACCCTTTCACTTCGGATGAACAAATGTTAACCTTCATATAAATCAACTCCTTTTAAATAGAAAAAAAGTTTTTTATATTCAATTCTTAATTTAGGCCTCTAAATTAGTTTTATATGTTGCAGCCGTAAGTTATCTATCTGTTTGTCACAAAGTAATTTATGTGTAATCATTTTAGAAATTGTCTTGGGAATAAGACTATAATAATACAGAATAAGAAGATATTTAATATTATGCAACTATAACGAGAGGTGGTATATTTGAAAGCAGAACAAGTTATTCTGGTTGTGGTCCAATGGTGGAGAAAAAACTTTCTCAATTTCATATTGGGATGTGACAGATGCTTTAATGGTGTTGTTCCACTACGTAGCGGCGTATGTTATAGCTAACATAAGTACATAAGTGATCTGACACTATACTTTGACACCTAACATTTTTAACTCTCGAATAGGTTTTTGACGCATTAGCAAAACATAAATATGGATCCTGTCTCGGTTAGATACCACACATTATAATGCTTGTCAGATCGCTAGTACAGGATATGATATACGCCGCTATACGTCTCTATCAACGACGATATCAGTGTTCTATCGTCAGTAATCTCTATAGATTTTAATTGCTAACTCCCATTCTGTGACTGCCATACATGTACTTATATATGGCAACAGCGCTGAGAAACTAGTCAATTGACACTCCTGACATTTGTCAAGTTTATTGCTTTTAATTGACGTATGATCATTAAAACCTTGGAAAAATAAAGAAACTTCATTAGTCATTAGTGACTGGAAGAAGAAAAATAATAAAAAATATATTCCTATACCTAAGTAATTGAAAGATATATTTTTTTCAAGTAATGTGCAGTTGTATCACACAATATTTTATATAACTACTAACTAGAGAAAGAAAATTAAAAGTTCGTGCGTTGTGTGAATATCGCTCAATGATAGCCGTTCAAAAACCCAAGAAAATTGTCCATGAGAATGTGCCTTAGTATCAATCATTAGTGGAATACATTTTATACATTATAAAATGGATGAAAGGAGAGTAGCCGATTATTTCGTGGTAGCTGGTCTATCAGAAGATCCTGAACCCTTAGATGAGATGACCCTTTCAGAAGGTGGAAATTTGAAAGCCAGTCATGGGCAACCTCCTATTACTGACATTAGTGTCATATTTCCTAGCTTAGGAGAAACAAAACCTGACGATTTCGAACTGATAACAAAGACACCAACTGGACTGAGTGCAGATTTAAACCATGGCAGTTTACGAACTATGGAGTGTTATTTATGTATCAGAAGAGGCAGAGATAAACCACCCTTGGTTGATATAGGTGAGGCGTTCAGAAAGCAGCTAAATCTGCAAATGAAACTGAATTCTAATTCAATGGAATTATAATAATTATATAGCTATTTTTTGCTAGGATATCACACAATGCCAAAAGGGGACATCCAGATTTTAGAATAAACACTAAATGATATCTTTAATCAACATTGCAAAATAGAGTGACAATATCTATTATTTAATATTACAATGACATTGAATTTTGAAAAATCATTCAAAAGTCTTTAACTGTTAAAAGTTATTGGATTGAATAAACTGCATTTGATCAAGTGTACCTATGCATTCTAATGAAAAAATTGGTTGAATTGGATCATCTACACAACTATTAAATTTTTGGTTTTACATAAAACTGTTCTAAGATGGTGCAGAAATAATAATTTTGACATAAACACACCTATTTTAAGTTATTATAAATAGAAATACCAATAGCATGGCCGTAACAAACAGCAAAACAGACTTCAAAAGATTTATACAACATATACTTTGACACTGTTTTACTATTTTCTACCAATATGAATGAAATAACATCAGTCAATAGAATCTTAGACTTCATGATGAAATATGCCAGATATTTTCCAAATGTATTTATGTCTCAAACCTTTTATTCTACTCATGTCCAAGCGAATGGATGTCTATCAGTACATATAAGAAGTATTGAGCCAGTGCTAGATTTAAAGGTGATAAATGGGTTCATATGTCTAATTATATTTGAAATAAGTTGAAGTGTTAAAATAAACACCAAACTTTTCTTTTCTTTCCATCTGAGGGGGCATCCAATCATTTTGTGAGATGGTAAGGGGGGTCGAGCTGAATCTCACCCAATTTCAAGTGGGAGAGATGGGGGTCTCGACAAAAAACAATGTAAAAGTGCAAGAAAATTTTATAAAATTGTGGCAAAATCAGACTGAAAGTGAAGAAGCTATTAATTTTTTGAAAATCACATGGATGTTAGTTCCAATGCACTGAATTAGAATAAATATTCTATTAATTTCAGTAGTTCCCATTTAAGAATTTTATTGTTAAATATTCTCACTGTGATCTTAAACTACAATCTAAGCAATGTTTAATACCAGTCTTCACTAGTCTTAGATAAAAATAATGATGTAAATTGTATTCTTTACATTAGGGTTTTGGGGGAGGGGGTGAGCCAAATGTCACGACATCTCATTAGGAATGGGGGGTTATAAAATCGTCAAAATCGCCTCACCAAATTAATGGTTGCCCCCTAGCAAAATTTTTAAACTAAACGACAACATATACTATTGTTCCAGGTGTCATGTATGACGGTAAAGAATGGCTGATGGCGGACGCAGAAGTGGTGAAGGAGAGTGTTGGCGGGAATGTAGCGAATGTGAACAACTCCACTTCCCTGACTTTCATCACGTATCGTCGAGGCCAGCCGACAATGCCATGTAATGCGCTCGTGGTCACGGACGTGTGCGTGGTGATAGCGAGCAAGGGGGAATCACCGCCGCACGCCTTCTGCTGTATCAACAAGAACCTCAACAAGGGCATTGTCGGAAGCGATGTATTTCTTTGCTATAAAAAGTCCATGAACAGGGCCAAGTTGATTACTTACAAACCCGCCGATCTGGCCAGGTAGAGTAGACGCCAGTTAATCTAGTATGTGAAGGTTAAAAGTAGTATTACATAGGTTGAAACTATACTTCTCATGCAACGTCATTGGTTGATCTTTTTGTATGAAATTTTAAAACATTGAGAATATTGGAACATTCTAAATCCTTATAATCTGAATACTATCCATAATTTTCAAGTTATCCAAATTTTTCAAAACTTACTCTAAATGTCTATTGCTCTGCTCCACATATGTGTGTCATAGGCCAGAATGTCTTTCCTGGAGTTCAGTTTTTCTAGATTGCGTTTTATATCTCGGTGTTGAAATCTAAGTTCTATCATTTTTAAGTCTACACTTAGTTAGTTGGTGGAGTACCTCTTTAAAAGTTCATTGTGTAATTGGCAGCAAAAATCTGCTCCTAGGTGTCTGCTTTTTCTTTTGGCGTGGATGCAATGGACCCATCCACTCTCAGCAGTGGTGGTATGGACGAGTACAGAAGTTCTGGCAATAGACTTGGCTACAGACCAAAATGATCTGAACAAATAAGACATGAAAGGGTTTTGTTTTCAACTTTTTGGTTGTGCTCCTCTTTGCTGTTGTCGATCACCTGCTTATAGTGGCATCTGGCATTGATGAAACTGCGGTGACTTTGAATAGTAGGATTTGTCCTCCATTCCATGTACTGTTGGCTTATTGCCGTAACTACATCTCTGCAGCTCCGGTTAAACTAAGGTTTGTTCTTGGAGGTGAGCTTATCAACGAGAGGTATGTAGACTTCAACACCTGATGTCAACACTTCTGTTATTTTTTGGCCACAAGCTGATGGATCTATGGACGTGAAACAGACCATGGAAAGGATTGGTAATAGTTCCTGAGATCATCCCACTTTGCTGATTTGTAGTGCCAGACTCTGCGTGCTTTAGTATGTTGTTGATCTAGTGATATCATTCTACAGTGTGTTGAAATGGATGATCCTTGTGAAATGGATATATTCACTGTGGAGATGACGGAATTTGTTGTGAGATAAAGGTCCAACCGGCGAGCAAAAAGTCTTGATGGCGATCGGGAACTCTTGTTAGTTCGCTGATTATATGTTCCAAGCCACAGCTGATGCGAGGGCTTCAGCTTCGCTTCCCTCCTCGTCTGTTTTGTTGGAATGTTTAAGCCAGTACGTATTGTGAAAATTGAAATCACCCAAAAAGATTATTTCTGATTTGGGGTGATCTGTTTGTTAGATATCTACAGTGACTGAGATATTCTCGAAAAGCACTCTGTAATTTGTGCTACTCGGTGGTCGGTAAATGCAGCAAATGAATTTGGAATTTTATTCGAAAGATACTTCTAGCCGGATAAAGTCAAATCCTTCAGGTTCGAGACCTTCCACTCGCTGACAAGAAAGTCCTGATTTGACATATACGCATACACCGAATCTTAGTCTGCGCGGGTGTATAGGCCGACCTAGGTCTCTGATAATGCTAGAATGTGTAGCTCCTCTGTCTGCACATGTTGATGGACAGTGTTTACGTTTGAGGCGCGACCTCGAACATTCGTGAAGTCGACTCTGGATATGTCTTGCGACCTATCGTCCGAGCGAAGTTGCTGCTGTGGGCGACTGCTGTGATTAGCCAGTTGACATGCTGCTGTGCTACGAGGATGTTTGGGTTGGATTTTTGTGGAACGTACAAAAAATCAAATCCTTCTAATGTTTAATTTGTCCAAAGCACGCAAAACGCATCGGAAATTCACTTTCATAAATTAGATGTATCATAAAGCAGCTATTTAAAATAAATCTGTAATTTCTGTTTTGAAGGAAAACAAATACAGAGGGTTACCGGTTTCAAACCCACTCCCAATTTCAGAGTTTTATAAAAATAGAAAATTATCAGGGACCTCGGAAACGCCCAAAAACCAAGGCTGAGAATTTTTTATTAAAGAGAAATAAGAATATTGCAATTTCCTTTTATTTTAGGTACCCTTTGTATGATCTTCCTGAATTTCCGTTCCCAAACTCTGTGCCTTTGTTTTGCCTGCCAATGGGTGCTTCTTTGGAGTTATGGCCTTCTGAAGCTACGCAGCCCAAGCCCCTCTTCAGTACTTTCGTCCTGACTGTCTCGGATGCAAGGCATAAAGTCTACGGTGCAGCTGTCACGTTTTACGAAAAGTTTCCCCAGGTATGTTATCGTTATTTACCAAAAATACAACTATTTCCTGCATAACTATATATTTACACCACTGACACCAGTAAAAAGCGAATTTGGATATATTGCAATTACATTAATATAATCCTGAATTCTTGCATTTTACAATTTGTTTCTGCTGTTTATTTTTTTATGACGAATAAGTATTCTAACAATATTCAGGTGAACTCGTCTTATGTATTTGATTTTCTCGTTCGTTTTGTACTTGTTAACAGACTAGGGTTCAATCGAGGTTCATTTCTATTTTGTGTCCTCACCATCCAAACGATCTGGTGCCATAAATATTTCTGGTTAGTGAAGCGTTCAAATGTTGGTTATATTTGCAGGAGAAGTTGACTGAAAAACAACGCGAGTTGCTGGGTTATGAAGAAAATGAGAAAAACGTATTGCATGTTAACAAATGCATATGCATCCTGTCGCATTGGCCATTTTCAGAAGATTTTGAGGTGTGGCTCAGATGGTTACACGTAAGTGCTCCATATTTTATTAATTTAGTTCTTACAAAGTGAAGATTCGGAAACTTCATTGAATTGGGCAAAATTTGGTGAATTATTTCATATAATAGCAAAAAATTAATGAAAGTGTACAGTATGCAATAACAGGCAACTCTGTTACTGAGTATATCTGAATTTCAGGTGGCAACATTTTACAAGGTGCTCTTGTAAATATTCAAAACGATTTTTTTTTTAAATTTCTTGGTTTTATTATTTTCAAATTTCATTCTACTAGGGTATTCCTTATGTAGACATTACAAACCAGTCAAAAATCACAATACTTCCAACGCCTATGCGTAAGAAAAAACACGTATTTTCTTTGATTTGGGAATTTTCGCAATCACAATACTTCCCTCCTGCTCGTCATAGAGAACTCAGTAATGTACTTCTATGTTTTCTTCTACCATACGTTTTCCAGCTACATATCTTGTCATATCCACAATTTTCAACCACCTTGTAGTTGTTAATGCAAGACTTCTCCTTCGGAATTCAGTGTGCCTAGAAAAATATCCCGCATTCAATATATTGTATGTCCGCGTAATGAAACTATTAGTTTTTTGTTATTTCATTTACGTGAAGGTTACGTGGACAATAATACAATGCGTAAATTAAATGGTGTATTTATACAAAATTAATGATTCAGACTGGTTATAATATTCGGAAAAACGTGGTCAGTTACAATTACATGGTTAAATGTGTATGATAAATGAAAGGCAACTATTGAGAGAAATTGTTTTATTCTATGATACTGCAGACACGTGTTGATGAAATTACGCGCGATAATAGGAAGAAAATTATTGACCTGACGCCAAAAAAGTTTGCATTCAATGGCTACTTCGTATTACAAATGCATATTGGTATCTAGTCGGCCTGTATAGTTTGTGTGGCTCGAGCTATGAATGAATCATGCACACTCTAATCAATTGAAATAAATACAGCAATTGAGCTTACTCTAAACTAGCGTTTCTTTCAGTAAATCCAATCGAGTGGTCATCGCATGTGTCAATTTTGATGTGTGAAGAGGAGGATAATTATCCTTTAACGGGTCTTTCATGCCCTATTATCGGTTGTTATAGAAGTATCAGTTTTCTAAAGTTCTTTTTGAATTAACAGTAGTTTGCTAAATAGTATCCTGATAGTATCTATTAGGTCTTATTTTTTTGGAACTTAGTTTTGCTTAGCTTTCCTGTGTCCATGATTTATTCTTTTTTTAAATTTCTTCTTCATCATTTCACTTTAAATTAATATTTACTCGGATAATTATTGTCGAACATCGTAATTTGGAACTTTGGAAAGCGTTAACTAAATCAAACTTATACGGTGGTAATAAAACATGATATAATACAGAACCTTATGTATACCATAGCTACAGATAATATGAATGCATTGTCTCATATTGCATACTTAACTAACCTAACTTAACTTTCTAACCATTCATTATAGTGAATTTTCATCTTCAACTTAAGTGTTTGCATTTTGATATGAGGCGCTTGTAATTTTTTGTATCGACTTTACTAAAGTCCCAAAGACTTATCGAGGTTGCGAAACCTTGTAATGTAATCTTGTATGTGCTACTTTGTTGGGTATAATTATTGTCGAACATCGTAATTTGGAACTTTGGAAAGCGTTAACTAAATCAAACTTATACGGTGGTAATAAAACATGATATAATACAGAACCTTATGTATACCATAGCTACAGATAATATGAATGCATTGTCTCATATTGCATACTTAACTAACCTAACCTAACTTTCTAACCATTCATTATAGTGAATTTTCATCTTCAACTTAAGTGTTTGCATTTTGATATGAGGCGCTTGTAATTTTTTGTATCGACTTTACTAAAGTCCCAAAGACTTATCGAGGTTGCAAAACCTTGTAATGTAATCTTGTATGTGCTACTTTGTTGGGTGGACTAGAATGGTTTGTTATTTTTTTCCAGAAAATAGTAGTTAGCGAAGATCCTCACCCGGTCCCAGTGGAACGATATGTGGTTCAGCTGTTGGAAGAAGTACCCTTTCCCTCTCCTCGAATACTTCTACAGCTGTCTCCATTCTCCAACGCGGAAAGAGTGATATTAATGCAACCTGAAGATCTGCCGTTACCGAGAAGCGCCGCAAGTTTCAAAACTATGCTGTGTAATTTGGGAGCGGATAATTGCTTGCTGGTGTGTATGATGGGTATTTTTCGTCGAATGACAAACACGCTCTTTTAGATTGCAATAGTTGCCGAAAGCGAAGACGAACAGTTGTCATATCTTGTAATTTGGTCTATATTCATACTGAAATGTTAAAGTTTTTGAGAGAATTCAGTGGTTTGCTTGTGCTATTCGATATATTCAGCTATTTTGATAGTTATGTGGATGCATCAGCAGCAGATCTACTTGCAATGAGTTTCGAAAGTATTGTTGGTTATAGAATCGTGAAAACAGGAAACTATAACAAATTTAAAGTTCTTCAGTATCTCTTAATGTCAGTTCCAACTATCAACAGTTCCAAAATCGGAACCAAATCCTTCTTTCTAAACTGATGCCATTGCGTGGAAAGTACAGCGCAACCAATATAATTATGCACTTTCATATTTGTATATATTATTTCATTTTTCAGGTTCTTCTGCTGATGCTAACAGAACAGAAAATCTTGATACACTCGCTTAGGCCGGACACATTAACCTCAGTAGCTGAAGCAGTGTCGACGATGTTGTTTCCGTTCAAGTGGCAGTGTCCTTACATACCGTTGTGCCCGTTAGGATTAGTTGAAGTTTTACACGCCCCGTTGCCATTTCTGATAGGAGTGGATTCTAGGTTTTTCGACTTGTACGATCCACCGCCTGACGTCAGTTGTATAGACCTAGATACTAACATAATCACAGTGAGTACCACGGTTCCACACGAATCCTTTTTCCATCAACCGTTCCTTAGCTGTCATTAGCCAGGTTCGGAAAACGTTCAGTATCTGCTGATTATTATTACTCTCGGACGCATGTTGTACTTTTATTCATAGCTAGCTAAGCTATCTATGTAAAAACAGGGTATCTCAAAATTCCGGGGACATATCCCAAATCGAATCATTTGCCTGTGCAGACGCTTCGAAGTTAAATTAATAATTAATTGAAGTGTTTTCAATAATTCTAAAACTCATTTATATTTTTCTAAATTTTTTTTCTTGATATTTTTATTGAAGACAAAATTTGAACAATCAAAATAATGGGATTGGGTGAACCACCGTATACTTGTCATAAATTTCTTGTTTGCGTCTTTCATTTATTCTGTCATTTTGACAACCTCCGAACAGGGTGTTCGACTGGAAAATCGTTCAATTGGTCAATATTATTGAACTCATGTTTTTTTTCTTAAAGACCATAGAATACACTTTTTCTGCATGAGACAAATATGCGACAAATGAGTGTAGTTTTCCAATAAAAATGAGGGTCTCCTTGCTCTACTTTTTTACTGATCAAAAAACATTAATTTATAAGTTTACTTTGAAGCGTCTTCATATTTCTGATTTACGAACAATACCACCATCACTATTTATTCGAGCATATAGTAGTTAATATTATGATCTAATTTGAAAACAAAACATTGCAGTTCATCAATGAATATCAATGTCATTGTAGTTTAAAAATTAATTTTTTTGCTACTTTGTAGTGCTGGGAGTCAGTGGAAATGATAGTAAACTTCATTCAGTAGTAATATGTGGTTTTTATTAACGCAAAGGAAAAGTAAAATGCATAAGAATCTGATTTTCGTATGCTTATTTATAAATCACAAACATCAAAGTAAACTGTTTTCGACATTTCTGTCAGTATTGTCATTACTAAGGGAACGCGTGTCCACCCAATTTTTCACAAGACCTCATCAATTTTCCAGTATTCTAGCTGCGTAAATAAAACATGATAAATTCGTAAATGAAGATATTCTGTTTTTATTTTTCAGGCGCATAGAAAATCTTTTTATTATATACGTGTGATAACACTTTATATATGTACTCATGTGATTGCTGATCTCGTGTAAATTTCGCATGCGTTTGTTAACAGAACTCATATGCCATTGATATCTTAACTAACTATTACAAAATATACCATATCATTGATAGAGATATTTTTGTTGAATTAATGGGTATTGCTGGAATTCTATCCATCCTACTTTTCTTTGGTGGTACTGGTAACCAAATAAATTTTGTAGAAATTGCATTAATGCTTCAACTACTTCTGTAAGATCTATCAAAGTAAATAAACCAAAATAAAATGAATTCAAATAGAACAAATATATAGAGAAAAAGAAATAAGATTCACTATTCTTTCATGTAAATATATCTTGGTTATGTTCAAAAAAATTTATAATGACAATAAAAATTTGATATTTGGCTCTTAAGAATTCAAATTCAAATTTATCTATCAAAATTTGTTAGTTTACAAATAGATTTGTTTTACAGGAGTTGATTGAATACTTACGTATAAATTGCTTTACTTTGTTTCCAACTATTTATATCCATTCAGGTCTCGATTAAAAAAAGAAGAGGTATTATGGAGAAAACAATTTTTGAATGTTGATTGCTCAAATTTACATTGCATTATGAATTAATACATCTAATATTTGATATGATTGTTGATCTCGTTAAATGACGGAAATTTCTATTGCTAATATTAACAATGGAAACAAACACATGAACGACATGAAAAAGTATCATTACTGAAATAATAGAAATTGAAAATCAAGTGGATTGCAACAAAGTTTTTCCATATCTTGTTTTTTATGATTTTGCTCAAAGTAAATAAAAGATGTTCCGAACATTGAACCTCAAAGCTTTGAATCAAACATTTATATAAGCTGTTACTCAATTCGACATCGTAATTTTCCGAAGCTTTAATTGATAATTGCATTTCAGATAGCAGAAAGTCAAAGACAGTACCTGAATCAGAAACTGCTTCCGAAAAGAGCAGCAAAAATATTGAAATCAACACTAGAATATCTTTATTATCAGATCAGGAATAACCCCGTCAGTATACAGCAAGATCCAATAGGTGACGATATAGAACTGGAGTTCCAAAAAAGGCGGAAAGAGGTAAGGTTTTTTTAAGAAGTAAGCAACTGTTTTAAAGAAATTTATAGCCTTAATTACTTTGAAGTTTCTTTAACAGCGTTAGATTTATCGATCCTTAAGAGAATTATATTATATTATATATATGTATATAACAGTTTATCGTAAAAGTGTTGAGGAAGGACAAAATGTTCCCTGGTTGACAGATGTCGAAAAGGTCATCTATCACCGCTATTAAGTAGTGTCCAACCATTTTATTTCATAAAAATACCAATGAGCAGCGCTATTTGTCGGGATACTTGAAAAATGAAGGTATTTTGTATTAATCTGATTGATCACAATTTAATGTCATCATGGCAATGTCTGTATCAGTTTGAAGTTTACTCTCCATAAGTTATAGCTCGTGATACTCTATAATAGTACTGCTTTATAATATGAAAATCCAAAAAATGGAGCATAAAATTCATGTTCATATTTACACACTCTGAAACCTAATTTTCAAGGTTACCAAAGATGTTGTTCATTGTAAGTATTAGTAAAATTTACATTTTCAAAACTACCACGAAATACTCAGCTTGGATATAGGTGCTGTAAAAACATTTTGTTGTTTCACGAATTTGGAGCCCCCATAATTTTTGAAATTGAGAGGAAATGGCCTTGCGAAATTCGAGTCACTACCACAATGCACTTTTCATAATGTTGCTCTCACGTCTTGGTGGTGCAAGCAGTTTTTCGCAGATTTTTATAAATTAATTTGTTTCGCTTTCCTATGATGATGTTTATTCACTGGATTCCTTTTACACAGCAAGCTCAAGAGTTGGAAATCCAAGAAGCCTTTCTGAAGTTTATGGTTTTAACCCTGAAAGGTTATCGAAACTACCTTTTGCCTATTACCAAAGCTCCAACTGTCGGAACAACAGATCCCCAGGCACTGTTCAATTTGAATGATTTTTTGAAGAGTAGAGAAAAATCGCACCATAAGTTTTTTTCACTGGTGATGAAAACACAAATGTTCATTAGGTAAGTTGAATTGGACTAGATTACATATGCAAATTGGAGGTTGTGATATCACATACACCTTTCAATTAACATGCACGTTCATAAATGGTCGGAGATTTGAACATCGTTTAAAAACAAGTTTGGGAATGTACTGCTTGCTTTTATTGATTTCGCAAAATTCTCCATTGACCTGGCAGTTAGATGATTTCTAAAAATAATGGAGACATAACTAAATTGCAATCATAATATATCATGTTTGATTAAAAAACAACTAGTGTAAATATTTTCAATGTGAAAATCATGAAGATTTTTAAAAATATCATAGTGCACAAAAGAGGTCACAATATTTTTTCCATGTGTGGTTTGAATTATAATACTATATTTGGACTTTTTGCGTTACTTTGCTACTCGAACTTAGCTATGGTTTCTAATAACTACCTTCCACTACTATTATAAATGTTCTGTTAGTATTGTAAGGTCGTAGCATGGAATATTCCTTTTTACACAGGGCTACCAAATTTTTCTGTTCAACTAAAGTGCATTATAATATGTAACATTTGTTTATTTATTTTTTCTTGTTCCAAAAGGTTATCGAAGTTCGAGCTTTTTACTGACCTATAGACTCAATGGCAAAGGTCCCACGGACCGCCCTGACAAGACATGACGAATGGTAGAAGGTTTTTTGATATCTCTATGGAGAAATTGAGTTCTCTCTCTTTTGTTGTTAGCTTGGTCATTGCATTCCTCAATGCTCAATCACTAGAGGATTGAAGTTCGAATCGAAACATTCCACTGTCATGGGTTCTAATCGCGATCTAGATAAAACCCTTCTCGACTCATTTTTTTACCCTGTTCTTCGAAACTTTTGTTTAGGCATAATGTATAACCAATTTGTAACATAAATATATATGTAGGAGAATAATAAATCGGACAATTTGAGATAAGATAAGAATTGTATTTTACCAATAATTGGGTTTGACCTATGATTTAAAGACAACTGTAAACTTCCGCAATACTATTTCTTCTACTACATGTAATAATTTTTTTCAATAGAGAGTTGCTTATAATCCATGCGCGAACTTATAATCCCAGAATCGGCATAGCCAGTATCTGGTGACTTAGAACCAATTAAGAATCTGGATTATTCATTATACTAACCTATAAAATCACAGTTATATCACATATTTTGCACTATCGTATGCAAATATATTTTTCTTTGTTTTATTTACTATATTCAACAATACAGTTTAACATCAATTTTGTTTTGGAAGCGCTACAAAATTTGCTAATTTGCTGTCATGTTCTGACATACAAAGTGGGGATTAATTTCTTCCATTATCTTTGTGGCTTTTCATATGAGGTCGAATTATTATAAAAAAAGGTAAGTCAGGTACTACGACTAAATTCTGAAACTGTAAAAACTGTGTAAAATCTCTTCTGACTGTAGTTAATTCGTTGATGTAACATCTTTTTAAAGGTTCTGAATTGTTGGAACGCTAAATTGGATTTACGCAGTGAAGTTCGGAATCGCTCTGAACTTTAATTGGAACGAACTTTATAATAATATCTGACAAATTGCGAAGTCCACATCTCTAAAAGATTTACCAGTAAATCTTCAACGCAATCTATACTACAAGGTAACTCCTTTGCTAAAGGTGAAAGCGGAGACATTCAGCGGGGTTATAAAAAAATTACCTATATAAAACTGCAAATTTACATTCGGTAATTGGAACATTCTATAGTGACATGTCAACTATGATGTTTTTTTTTTTTTTTTGAAGTATCGAGACCAATCCGAGCCATTATAGCTATTACACTCCTTTGAACCCCAAATGTAGTTTTTTAGCTACCTAATGAATGATTTGCTTACAGATTTATTGAAGAGAGAAGTTTTGTCGCCGACGGAGACCAAGGCCTTGCCTTCTTCGATGATTGCATGGAGAAAATAGGCAACGAGGAAGGTCCTATCCAGCCTCTAATTGAATTGGACATGGTCAACAAAAGTGATAGAACTGTGTTCGTCCTACCTCCCGAGCCGTCCAATACCGAAGAAATGTACAAATACGACGGATTCAATCTAAATCCGGTGCTGATGAAATCCCTCGCCAAGAAAAGGAACCATCTGTCTTCGTTGTACCCGTCGGTCATTCCAGGATCGCCAATGGCACGGAGAACCAAGCAGGAGATCAAGACCGCGCAGAAGTTGGCCAGAAAATGTCAGCGGAATCCTGAGTCCTGGGCTAGGTACCTATATGTTTAGTTTACTTCTAAAACTTCTGATGTGGTTGTCAGTCTAGTTCATTTGTATTGGCCGCTAGTACAAAATGAAAAGTTCAATTTTGACAATGCTACATCAGAACTACGATACCGCCTTTTGTATGATGAAACATAGATATACAGATGTTCATTAGTATCTACGATGTTCTTATAAGGACTAATTCGAAGAAATAAGTATCTTTCATTTATAACTATAAAAGCTTCAAGTTTTGTGCTAAACATTTTCTTCCAGAAGTATTCCCCAAAAAGTGTAAATTTTTACCTTAAAATAATGAACACGCAGGTCTGAAATTGCGGACACTTTAATTGTATCACAGATGTCAAAATAAATACCTCCATCCAAAAACCCTTGAAACATGTGCTTTAGTTCATCACATTTTCTTGGTATTTAACCACCATATTTCAATTTGTTAAGGTGCCTTTGCGGAGCATGTCATACGCTGTACTTCATGTTGCTGCCAAGCATTTTACAGCTGAATGAAGGCAAGGAGCGCGCGATCCTCCAACAGGCGTACGAGCTATTGGTGAGGGCGACCAGGCAGAAGTTGACTTGTGATGAGGTGTGCTACAGGTTGATGATGCAGCTGTGCGGCGAGCACTCCAGGCCGCTGTTGGCTGTCAAATTGCTTGTGCTGATGAGAAAATGCGGCATGCAGCCGAACGCTCTCACTTACGGGTGAGCATTTATTATCATCCTGATGGGGTATATGGAATAAATATATTCTGCTTCTCGCGCACATTTAGTGATTTTCGTGAACACTAACTATTGTTAACAAAATAGCTAGCTGAGGAGTCATAAATTTTAAAAGTAAATTCTCTCACTGTAAGACTGATAACAATTTATATGATAAGGTAGGTATCGTCTCATATGCCTTGTGTCATGAGTCGGGCAATAACTTCTGTAAAATATTACGACACGCTTAATCATGTTTCTTTTGAGGCGCGTATCATCTGATTTTTTTCCTTTATATAATAATTCGTCAGTATGCGTAATCGCTGCGGAGGCAGTATATTTAGTTTTAGCGTCGAGAATCCTACTGAAAGCTATGTCTGCTATGCTTGTGCAAACATCTTGTACCACATTGTTAATTATAGTTTTTCAACTTTGTCACTGAATATCTGTCCTACTTGAGTTTGTTCGACTTTTGAATTGCATCAATTGACACAACAAATGACTGAACATTGTTTTAGGCTTTACAATCGTTGCGTTTTGGAAGCGGAGTGGCCTGCCTATTCGGGTTCCAGTCAGTTGCTGTGGAACAAACTGAGGAATGTTGTTATAGGGGCTGCGCATTTCAAGTGGGCAGCAAGGAGAAAAGCTACCAAGCTCTCAGCGTCTACTGAGGGAGGTAAGATACTACTTATTTGCTTATATTTTGTAGTAGCTGGCGCTGAGTGGTGCGGACCGTTTGAATGGTTTGGCACCATGGAATGTTTGAAATATTTATGGTTTAGCATTTTTGATTAAATCAAAATAAGTTACCAACCTAGTAATATTACCTTTATAACTGGTCAGTTGAATAGGGATGAACCATGAAGACAACCACAAGACGTTCCTCCATCCGTGACTATCGACATTTACCAAGCACGAGTAGGTAATATCGTAATAAGCCCTTCTAATGATTAAAATAATAGCGACTCACATTTAGCGTTTTAACAACTCAAATTAAAAATTCAGAAACTGGTGCGACCTGGATCTTATAAAAAAATTATTTCGAATAACTTTTTCTTTCTCTTGTACTTTGATGAAGGCCGCTAACGTAGCCGGAACGTCAGTAAAGATATTCATTCATGCATATATGATATTTATAAGTGGAAAATATAATGAACTTTGATGGCATTAAGTTTTTCTCAGTTCTCAGAATATTTACAATGAACCTTTTAACGATATAGTTAAAACGATTTAGGTTTGCGTTTGCGATTATTTACAAAATGATGCTGTTAACTAACTAACGGAATTCCCAATTAACTTTGATTCGTTACAAAAGTTCTGATTATAGAATTATAAGTTCAGATTTTCCAAGAGGTCTCTTCCGAACTATTTAAACAAAGACGTTCACAAATCATTATTGTACGTAGCGTAGTATAGTAATCCAGCTCAACAATAACTGATCTGCAGATAGCAGCTTATTGGATGGCGGAGATCGAACTGCCTCCCGTTTATCCCTAGACTCCGGCAATGGGACCACTATACGTGAGGATAGCTTGTTGGATAAGTTCAGGAAGGTGGCTAACATTGTGAAGGGCAGTCTGAACGCGTTGGAGCAGGTGGACGGGGCGGGTGAGACTGAAGACGAACAAGAGGCTGAAGAAAATAAGAAAGATATGTTACAAAACGGGGACGATGATAGTCGGTTCGTCGGTAAGAAGAGCCCTTCTGAATACAGGTGAGATGAAAAGTATTCTTATAATTATAATAATAAACGCACCATGGCTGCTATGCAGAAGTACGAGAGAGTTTGTTAATTTGTATTGAAAGATGGTTCAAATCCTATTACCTGATTCCCTATTGATAAAAATAGCATCGCAGATTATTTTCAGACGTAAATGTTTATTTCATCAAATGAAAATAAGTTTCCTCGATTTTTAAAGGCTATTATCACGATCGGAAAGTGCTGGAGATGCGAATATTATAGACAAGCTGCAAAACAACAAGAAAGTTCCATGTTCGAGGTCCCTCCAGTTCAATGGTAGTTTAGATAGAGAAGATTCAGAGAACGAAAAAGGATCTCCTGCAAAGTAAGTACATTGATTAAACTAAGTATATTAAACACCATGTATATAAAGGAATTTTGACTCGGGTTTGAAATTTTTTTTTAGATTCTGATGTATCTGATTGTGAACCGATGCATTTTAGGATGTATATAATGTTGCATAAATTTACAATACTCGCAATAGTCATGTCTATTTATATCATAATGCCGCCATTCCTGGAATAAAAAAATTATTGTTGCTTAGCCCTATTGACGTAATAGAAACAAATTTGTATCCGAAGATGTATATTTTCCCGACCACTTCTTCACAACTTTATATAAGAAACTACCAGATAATAAAAATCTGCAGATGAGCGACAGCTGTCAAAATCCCCTTGTCAATTTGTCAAATTGCAGCAGTCATATCTTAGTTTAAATTTTGAGGTGCAAAACTGTGTTTGACACAAACAAAGATCCTATAGTTCGTGCATCTTATTTTGAGGCTTACGCGCTTAGAAGATATCGGTTCCATGGGATCTCATATGGGTTGAGGGACCAAAACAATCATTTCCCGGATCGGTATCCAAAGAAATTTGCAGCGCAATACTATCCACGATTTCTAAATGTTAAAATTAGTATCCCTACGTATAATCTCTGGTCTTTCATATACAAACGCCCTTGATGCATCGTTTAGATTTTTGTATTCATGTTTTTTACCCTAATTGAATGAATATATAAGTGGAACATTGAATTTTTAGAGTTTCGCCTCGTGAAGTAGTGACAAAGGACGATCCTTTGGGGGCGCTTGAAATCGACGACGTGCCTCTACAGGTTCCTATCTCACGCACACCTAACATCGAAACTCCACCTCTTGCTTCGGCAGTTGCTGATACCCTGACCGATGAGCCTAGACTGTTCAGGTAATATACAAAAATAGGAAAATGCCTATATATCTTTTCCAACTGATACTGGTATATCAGCTACAATTTTTATGAGATGTGATTAAAGTGGTTACATATCCCTCTATACCCACATGGATAGATTTTGTACGAAAGAACTCAAACTCCGTATATATTTCTAATATACTGTAAAATGTGTTTCAAACGAACTGCTTACCTTGAATACAAATAAATAAACAAATGTATTTTAGCTCCTTGCTGCTAATGGAATCTTAGTTCCAAAGCTTCGCCAAAATGTACACAAGAATGCGAAAAGGTTTTCAGTGGCAAGAAGCTCAAAATAGGTGTTTGGTACAGCTTAGGATATGTGTGCGACATTGAACACAACGAGAAATGTCGGAACGCTTTATCGGTATTGCGAATAAAATACTATTCAGACCTAAAATAACTATTGTACTAGATAAGTCAATTGCTGAGGTGACTACTTTTGGAAATAAATCTGATGGATTTTATCAAATATGCTCCCTCAATTAATACATTTAATCTACTATATATAGTATAATATTATTGTCGTTTGAAAGTTTATGTGTAAAGTGATTCTAGTTGAAATTGACTGACTACTTCAGGCCTAAAGTTTCAGAGGAATGCTTTTATGTGTGTCTTAGACAAACACATACACAAACTATTACTCAAAAATTGATTTATTTAGGTCGTCCGTACATCGCTCGGCCACTTTCGAGGGCAGTCCACCTAGCCAAGCGAAGTTACATCGATCAGAAACAGTACCAGCTGCTACTGTTGCGTCTAGTCTAGCTAGTTTAGGATCCAGTTTCAAGCTTGGATTCAGGTAACCATTATATTAATCTTGCGGTGTTCATGAAGTGTTAATACTGTCTATATATTCAATAAACAAACGTGAATCCATAGGTCAGCGATTCAAGCACAATCATAATCTGCTATTGAATTATATATATTTTACTTGAAAGACGGTACATAAGGTGAAACAATTTTTCTTCAACGATCATTCATTGAAACACTGTGAATATTTTTTGACTTCCAGAATTCCAAATTATAGCTAGTTATATGTTCCAATAGTTTGGAAAAACAAAATAAATTATATGTCCATTTAGCGCTAATTTTTTATCCAGAATTTGATATTTTGTATATTACTGGATCAACAAATTCTCTGGGTGTTCGGATGTTACCGATGATTGTGGATGATTTTGTTCAAAAACAGTATTCGGCACTAGATATATATTTAAATATATTGCACATTTCCCGCTTGTTTGATCATGTTCCTTTCATTTTTCACAGTTTTTAGATTATAAGCTGTATAAGTATCAATAACTAGTTTCAGTGAGCATGCATATATTTTTTTTTGTTTTTGTGCTTTTGCCATTTCAATATATTTTTTGCGGATAAGCTTGTATAGTGTATTGTTCAGAAAATTTGATACAGCTAGAAAATGAAATTTATATAATTTTTTTCTTATTGAAAATGCACTGTGTCGCCTATATTGTATCCATTTTGTCTTTCTGCCACGTAGTGAGACTCTGTGTCCTATGGAATTATATAAATGACTCGATATGTAGCTAGGGAAGTAAATTTGAGATATCTAATTAAGGATGAACCGCAGAAAATCTAACATACCGATGTAACTGCATCAAAATTTATTGTCTATATCGAGATTGATCATTAAGTACCAAAATTTTTACGAATTAAATACAAAAAAAAATCTTTCAATAAAATTTAATATAACATTTTTGATTCTGATACACTCTGACAGCTGAAACGTTAGTTATTTGGTTAATTTAAAGTGTTACGCTTTGTATATTGAAAAACGTCATCATCAGTCTTTTTTTTGAAAACTGTGTAATTAAACATTTCCAATAGGTGAATAAGAAACAGTTGATTATAGTTGATAATAGAAGAGTGTTGAAGCCTCATTGGACCAATAAAGATGCAAGCAGGATAGATTTCTCAGTTCACTTGATATTAAGGCATGTCTAACAGATTTATTATATTTTTTACTACGATTACCAGAAATATCTGTATAATGAACCAGAGAGACGACCACAGAATAAGTTTCAGAGGTTATATAATGTGTAACAGAGTGCATTCCAAAAAATCTATAGTAAAAAAGGACCCAGTGAGTCTCACTATTGAAGTTATTGGGTTGAATATGCGCAGTAGTTATCGCGACGTATTGTAATGTGTTTCATTTTATGTGCAATTTGTGTAAACTAAAAGATAGTAGTGTAAACTTATTTTGTGTTTATGTATCGATCATGTGTTTTGCCTGATATATCCGCATGGCATCGCATAACAAAATGCGCTAGGCACTGCACGTTGTAGAAAAGTAGTGATTTGGTTTCTAGCCGATATTCACCATCACGCCTGTCCCTGCGCAAAGCTGACCTTAAGGTACCGCAGCTGTTCATTGAGAATGCTATCAATAATTTAAGGTAAGTTACTGTTCATGTCCAGTGTTATATTCAGAGTAAATAATAGTTTTAATATATCAGAATGATTTTACCTGTATGAAATGTAAATCGCAGTATGTTGGATTTGTATACTGTTATTTATCGGAACAAATGAGATAAACCATAGGATATGTTTTATTTAGTAGTTGCAATGATGTTTGTGACAGGAAAAATGTATATCCGTAGAAACTTAGATATGTTGAAGCGCCTTGAATTTTGAGGGGCGACAAAACTCAACTTTGTGTCCCCTCAAATCAATCCTAGTTCGGATGACACGACATACAACTAATAGTTCAGAAGGCCGCATATCAATGGACTGAAAAACAAAATAGACTTTAATACTAAGCTCAAATCAAATCAACTGTCCGCTGTAGTTTTCGTTGTGAGACTAGTTAGAGTACCTTTCTGGTCAGTAGATTTTGATGATATATGTAGTAGTATGTATATAATATATCTTCATATTTGGGGAAATCCTATATAGCACTTACAGAACAGATGAACAGAAGTGCTGCTAGAATTTTAATTTGCAAAAAAAGGATAATTTATTAATCTTACTTACTCCGCGGTCGGTGATATTTTCTCAATATAGCATCTTCGCATGTATGCATGCACGATATGTTTTCAGTATCTATTATTCAGTATGATTGGCTTCTCTGTTTCTTTTAGTCCGAGTAGCTTAGCTAGTAAAAAATCCAACGAACTAATCCAAGGTGGTATCAGCTCCATCAAGTCGGCTGCCACCAGCATGGTAAAGAAGATGGAGGAGATCCGAGAGGCCATTTCCACGTCTGCCAATTCCACGCCGGTCAAAGGACTACCTAACGATAGGTAACCACTAACATATTGTTTGATTGAAGTAAAACTCGTATCATTATCATATAAACAGTGGTTACTTTGGTCCAAAAATCATGGTCATAAGCTAGGAAATACGAAAAATTGGCAATATCATTATATCTGCCTTAAAAATGTAATCAATCAAAAAAAAAGTTTCTGACTTCCTAATGGTATAGGATATTACCAATTTTACATCTTGCATATTAACAAGTAAATCACTTTTGAAAACATATTGATCCGTTTATTTGTTTATCCCGTGTTTTTTGCAGTTTTACATGTAAAAAAATAAACAAATAGAAAATCTAATATTTCGGCTTGTTTTGCTACTATCATCATACTACCCATTTTTATGCATGTTTGAATGAATATATTATGCCATAATATCCTAATATGACTCAGTCTATTTACGAGAATATTTGTTTTGTATTTTCGTTTTTAATAACCATATTCACGTTATCAAAAATGTAATCTGTAAATACTTATATGATACGTTAAACATCTCAACAAATATCATTATTTTTACTTTCCGCGTATTACAATTATTATTATCTGATTCATATGTGTTAGGTCAAAACATAAAAATCAATGCTTCTAAAACAGGTGTCTTGTGCATGAGATATTGAAATTTTAAAAATTGTTCTGACGTTTGCTTTTCACTAGGTTGGCAGCTGGTGATATCCAAGAAGAATGCGAATCAAACGACGGTAGCGATACTGGTGAAAGACATAGACGTATATCAGCAGAACTGAGTAGCAGGGGTAGCTTTAATAATCTTAAGGAGTACGAAGAAACACTGCCGGAAAGCTTATTCGGCATGCCTACGGAAGAAAGGACTGGTATGTATTTCTGTTCAAAACTGATACTTAACTCATATTTACAAGCAAACTGCAAACTGTATTTGAACTTAAAATCAGTGAAAATATATTTGCTTTTCACATGGGGAAGTATTAAAATAATGAAAATCCAAATTCTTAATACCTTGGGAAGACTGGTCACATCATGTCTATGCATAACGGTCACATTTTTTACTCATTCTCTATGTGAAAAAATGATAGTCATTTTCAATTGATGTGGCTAAATTGTCACTTTTCATTGGTTTGCCTACGATTTCACTATGGAGACCATTATTATTACATTAAAATCTGCGATAGCTTCGCGAAAAACTGGAAAATCCTATTCCGACTGGGTCTCTGTTGAAAATACTGTGAGATCACTCAAAATTACTGAGAGTACATGATTATGCATGAACACGTCTTCCTTATTGAGCTGTTTGAATAATCTTAGACTATTGATGATATCAAAGAACTATTTTTAAAAATACTGCATAACACGGTTTCACCAAATTTTGATGTCGATATCTATCATACCTTCTTATATTGTATAAAGACAAGACCTGGCCTTGAATGCTACACACATGTTCAAGGATATCGCGCTCCCACCATATTTCCACACAACCGCCCCCGCTTGCCATACTATATGCCATTCAAAGAAATCAATTTAACTTATTGTAGTCATTTTCCTAAAACATCACTAACTTGTTTGACATTTGTAGACTATGTGGATATTTCAGTAATACTGTTTCAGACTTCCATTGTTTTGACATTTACCTAAAGACGGTTGAGGATACCACATCCATCGAAACGTGAAACACAAACTTATTTCTCATCGGCGAGCGGTTGTCGACCTAGATCTTCCGAAATATCAAAGTTATCTGTTCCTATGAGCTTCTATTTATAAAACCGCAACTTTCTGATCCTACTATTGGCATTTGGCTGACTACCGCATAATAACGCAGACGATTTTTTTATTCCTAGGATTTGGGGAATTTGGAACGATCTATCGAAAGACGTTCATCCCGTCCGTTATAGCAGCCACGGCAAGCGGTAATCCGGAAGACTAGAATTTGTTAAAAAAAGATATTTAATATTTTGTCACATGGTAGCGAAACTATAATTGATATAATTCTAGTATCTTACATACAAGTTCATGTTCGCTCTCTTGCAGGACGTATTAATCTCATTTCTATATTCCAATTTTTAGATAGTGAGTTGGATATGTCACTTACATCATGTTCGCAATGCCACAACTGCTCCTGTATATTGTACGACGAAGATATCATGGCTAACTGGTCATCAGAAGACTCTAACCTCAATACAGTGTGCATAGCATGCAACAAGCCTACAGTTCCCTTGCTCACTATAATCATTTGCGGCAAGAACAGAAAACCTTGTGATCCTTTTAGCATACCTTATTTAAATCCTCTCGTTTTAAGGAAGGTAAGTTTAATCTTGATTGTCATATAAGATTTTTATAATATAAGATTTTTATGAAAAATACTTATTTGAAAAGGGTATACAGATACCAATTATCTCGCCAATTAAACATATCTATATTGCTGAAAATAAATTTTCCATCCAAATTGTTCTTCTTACCTCCGACGAATCTTCCTAGGACTTTCGCAATAAACTAATCTTTACAATCCAAAGCAAACATATTTATAGGAAAATGTGGCACTAATATTCATAACCAGATGATAATAAACAACCACTGCTGCTGACAGTGTTGTAACAAAACATGCCACCCTTTTTTTCATCATTTACTGGTGCAGACTTATTTGGAAATATTTGAATACCGATTTAAAAACTGTTGCATGAACCATAATTAAAATGTATCATGGCATATTGAATGAAAAAAACTATAGGTAGTGTCTATCAAAATCAGGCTATTTGAACCTTTCAAATTTGAAACCTCCAAATTATCTATTAATAAATAATTTAAAAAAATGTTGCATAACATTATTACGAGTAAAAAATATCAAAAAGATCATTAACGCATTTTGATATTTTCATTTTTATAAAAACAGTAACCTCATACCTTCTTCCCTCTGAAACACAATACAAGTGGTTTCAGATTATGTAAAACGCATACCATCTATACTTTTTCCACAGTCTCACTATGCTTCAAATATTGAGGCGAAACACGTCACAAAATGGGGTTTCCGTGAATTCTTGTCTGTAAATTGCGCAATTGAATCTTACTTACCGAGCATTAGTTTAATGCAACCCATTTAATACAAGAAACGTCACTGCTGTGGAGCAGTACCGCATGATTTACATCAGCATTTAACCAATTTTCAGTATCTTCAGTTATACACAATAATTAGATATCATATATGAGATAAGTACAAAACAACTTGAATAGGCAAACATTTTGATTTGAATCATTCACTAGGAACTAGAGAATATATTGGCTCAGGAAGGTGACCTCTGTCTTGCGGAACCAAAATTTGTGGACGAACACCCAATCATCTACTGGAACTTGGTGTGGGTGTTCGAGAGGATCAACATCCAGACCCATCTTCCCAATCTTTATCTGAGAAATAAAGCAGAAACGGGAAGTATGGATAGTATAAGCAAAGGCTTGGAGGATTCTAAGTGTACGGACGTTGAGGACGGAGTTGAAAGTAATGGCGGAGCTGTGATGAAACCGGTTGAAGAAGGAACTGACCCATTGACGCAAGAGTTGGCTGCACTAGGTTAGTTTTGTATAAATAAATTTTTAACAAGTTTGCTTTTTGTTGACCGCAAAGATGAGAAGGTGAAATCGCCACCAGTGGACTATTATGCATCTGAAAGATATTGTCTGAAATTTTTGAATTTGAGAAGTTTTTTGGATGATTCATGAGATGATGATGTCTTCATCACGGAAATCTGTGTCCACTATTTCCTTTTTTATCACCGCGTGATCTCAGCAACCGCTGCACGCATTTTATTGTAATTTGGGGCAGACATATTATATGGGCCCGTGGTAGCTGATAATGCTTTGTTTTGACTCTGGGCATGGATGGCGGGGTCAAGAAATAAATCAAAACTTCTTCTAGGCTTGCATTCCTATGTATCTTGTGTTTTCAATCATTTTCTGGTGTAATTTCATATCAAAACTAGCAAAATAAATTAGGGCTTATTACAATCAAAGTACTTCAAATTATCATTACTAAACTAATCCAACTACTGTACGTGCATTCTATTTATTATGTTTCCTCTCCTTGTTTATTTGTTAGCCAATTGAACATATTTTGAGGGGTTTGGATGGATTGCGATTTAAACCAAATAGACATCAAAGTATATGGAAGTTCTGCGGTTTTGTTCTAACTCGCTAAAAAGAGCAAAAACAGATTCAATTAGAGAATCTATAGGGGAAACTCATAAAACATTTGATCCAAGTATTTGAATATATGGAAATTTTCTTATGTGGGCCATAATAATAAATTATATACATATTTTAGTAATATTCGTTACAATAAAAGCTATTCTTAAAATCTTTTTCCACAATTCTTAAAATTATCACTTATTGCAACTAAGATATTGGATACATTATTTATCAAACCATTCAGATGAATGAGGTGAGTTATATTGAGAAATCCACTGGATAAGTTTTAGTTTTTACTGTAATCATACACTGTGTTTTATTGTGCATTGTGATTTAAATTGATTCGAATAATTTGTAATTCAAGCTGCTTTCAAGAAGACTGGAAAGAATGGTAAGCAATCTGGATACGATTGAATTTTACACGTATATTATCTACTAGATGATAGAAGCTAATAGTTAAAAGTATAGCTCAACCTGCATCAAGAAGGAACAGGGTCACAGCGCGTTAAAATAAATGTATCTAGTTTATAATCGTAACGACAACGTGGCTGTAATTTTTTGTTCAATTTTACAGCGCAGCTGGCTGCCCAAGTAAGCCTGAGATGTCATTGGGACCAACCATGTCTGCATACAGATGGTCCTCCAATGTACACTCTTTGGAAACTAAGAGATACCTCCCATATTAATTCTAGCGGGAGAAGCCGAATAACGAAATCGTAAGTATCAATACTTTAATACATAAATGTAAACAGCAAGTTTTAGGGAGCTCTTGTCATTTTTTTGTAACAAGCTTACTAAGCAGGAGTATCCATGAATAATTTCTGGTATGCAAGACAAGTCGTATAGTCAGCATTGTAAATAGAGATTAAAGACACAAATCTAGATTTTTCTTGGTGCAGACGGCAATCGAATTCGTCTAACCAGCATTCCTTATTGACACAAATTTGGATTAGGATACATGTTATATAAATACTGTGCTGTTTGGTGTATCGAAACTTAGAAAAAAGAATAGCGCGAGCGAGATCATACCATTCAAGACGCCCTCAGATCGACCGGAACTGCAATGCGCTATATTTTGTAGTAGTTGTGTCTTTAAATGTTTTAAGATTTTTTACAGCTTATTAATAATGAGTGATATTACAATACGATCATAATAATGTCATTCTCTCATCTGAAGCTCCATTTGACTAATGGGAAGCATAGATTTTATTGCATATAATAATCATCATTTGCTTATGATTAAGTTGACTTTTTCAACGTGGAAGCAAAATTCTTATATTACATTTTACTTATTTTCATTCAATTGATTCATTTTGTTTCTTGATTTGTTCATGTTCTTCGTCTTACTGTTTATGTGCTCTCATAGTGTACAAAATAGTTTTTCTCTTGTCATGTCATAGTTAACAACATATTTATATGATGTGAGTTTTTTTTCAGAGATGCGATGTCTAACTTATTTGCGCCTATTTACCATTTAAAGGATTGTTCTAGCATTTCATGATTTCGAGATCTCCTTATTTTACAGTCCCGAAAATACGGTTATTCGTAATGTTTAGGGGTGATATAACAAGCTAATGTAATTTTTAGCCATAGTATATGACACACTCATTAAAAGTATAATTTTTTCTTTGCTAAGCATCGTATGTTACCCCTACATTTCAATGTATGATATTTTTGGAAAAAAATACCAGTATTTTTCCATTCTTTTTTTTTGTTCCACATCAATGAAAAAATGCATAAATTGCAGCAGAATCAATAACATACACAGTTTGTGGACATCAGTCCTTTGAAAGCAATATTCGTGCATCAGACCGATCTCTATAGACGAATTGAAGAAACGAATACTGGCAAAGGACGACTGTCTCTCTTACGCAGGATCTGCGTCATCACTGTCTGTGAACGTAAGCAATCAATGCTTGTAACAGTATCATACTCAAAATTGCAGAAGACATGATTTGGTATGAGCGTATTGTCATTGAGGAAGTGTCATGATGCTCATAATGAATTGAAATGAACATGAAAACTAATCGTTGAAAAAAATTGAATTTGTCAATAAATGGGAGAAATAAACATTTCAATTTAGCGTATCTTAACGCTGGAAAGTTACTGCCTGACGTCACGTCTCCGCAGAACCGAGCACTGCCATAGAATTAGGAGGAAAAGCATTGCACGAAGCGACACGCGTTATTTGTTTTTGCTTTATAAATAAGTATTGTATAGTTTTAAATAAAAGAAGGATTTATAAAGGGACAAAGTAGTAATTTTTACATAAAGTTGTGGAGTCAATCAGGTGTAATGTAATGTGTAAAGCCTGTTGTACTGCACTTGAATGTCTTTCTATTAGTACTTCAAAGCAATCCAAAATGCTTACTGCTTTGGAACATACTTTATAAACGATATCGGTAGCTTTTCATAAATTTCATTCAACGGTGGCAAAATATAAATTGTTTCATATGGTTGACTATTAATGGAACAGTTTTACCAATTATTTTGCCAATCCAGCTTTTGCTTAGTTGGAAATATATTGCGAAACGTACATAGCAATCGTTTAGAAGATTATTTTTCAGTGATTCAAAAATATATCTAGAGCTTTTGGTTATTAGTTTTGTGAGAACGTCTTCCGCTAGGCCCAAAAAAAAAACAGCGTTTGTAGATATTTTCATTATTATATTCTTGCAATGCCTGTGTATATAAAATCTAGTATTCCGAACTAAGGCTACTGAGAGAAGATTATGATTATTATGAAGAATTCGCGGGTGATTGGTTAGTGGTCCTTATTTTCTGTCTAGAATATTATGTTACCATCAAAAATCTGACTTCATACTTACCTTTGATTTCCAGTTTTATGCAGCAAATCCTGAACCAAATACGCATGAATGACCTGGCGGAGCCATTGAAGAGTCTAGCTAGCGATCGGTTGGTGGACAACGTCAGCCCGAAGTGCACTTCCATCTATAGAGACGTATTGTTTCTAGCCTGCAAGGCCATTGGAAGGGCCCAAATCGATATCAACAATTTCGACAAAGAGTACGCGTTGGCTTACGCTCGCTTAGCAGATCGGCTGAACAAGCTCTGTCCACAAGACAGGCCCGTCTGTCTAACCGCGCTCTATTGCAGACAGTATTTCAGACCGCTCACGTTACCGTAGTGATATTAGTTAGGTAAGTTACATAATACTCGGTCAATCACCGATGGGTGCGTTGATAACTGTAAATAAACGTTGTAAGACGAAACTATTATGAGCATAGCTTTTATATATACTTCAATAATGTTTTTACACATGGGCGTAGGAAATTCGGAACACTCCCAACATTTGGATTTAGGGAGGGTACATTTTCAAAAACTGGTACGAGGTACCGTTATTTTGCCATCATTCACGCCCGCAGCTGACGAATCCTACTAATCGTATCACATGTATAGTGAAGAGCATACGCGTAGTGTCACTCGTCAACTTCTGACGAGAATGATGTCGAGAATAAGGTACATCGTGAAAAGTATTTACGAAGAATGGGCTATAGGTCAGTTTGACAGATGTCGTAGTGGGCGTCTGTCCCCACTATTTGGCAGCGGCCAAGCCTGTAGAACTTTTGACTTCGTAAAGGTGCCAATAAGGCAGCGCCACTTTGTGCGAAATAAATGTTAAAGTAATATTTATTTTGTATAATTACAACTAGTCCAGTCTCAAAATATTTTTCGTGCCTGACAAGGACTCGGGATAAAATGTAATGCAAATAAATTAGAAGGATTGAAATAGTACTGAAAGTTCAGAAAAGTTGGGTAGTAAATAGCTCCATTTCAATTCGATAGTTTGGATATAACGTATAAAAAAACTAAACTAGGTTTGATTCCTGAAATTATTTTAGCTGCATCAAAGTTTATATCAACCTTGTGGAACAGGTGAAAATGAATGTTAAAAGTGTTTTAAAACCTTTATACAACGTATTTACTCTCTAGTGTTGGCTGCCGAGCTCTAGTGATGAGTTTAGGCAATAAACGCGTTTCTAGAGCGCGCCACATGTATAGTAGACAGTATGTATTATTCCATAATGGAACGATCTATACTTGTCACAAAGCTTTCAAATACTTAAGATTCCAAAACACTGATAACAGAATGTTCACCCTAGAAATAGTTGATCGGTTCATATCAGTCCAATTTCAAAAATTGAACTTTGTTCCCTTTTAGTGGTTTTCATAGTTGATCAATTCAAATTTAGTTTTTGTTATACCGAATTTTTACATAGCTGGTAGTGACATATTTTCCTTTTACAGTTTATCAACAAACATGATGAGGTTTACACAACAGTTCAGAATGATAATCGAATGATTGGAACATTTAAAAGGATGGTGCGGTGACAGTACGTGCAATAAGATTTCATAAATAATAAAATAACAGATGTCGCAAACATATTGCTCACAAAAATATACAGGGTGATTCGAAACAGAGCAAGCAGCTTGGATAGACACTTTTTTCATTAACTTTTCTCGAGAATATTATATTTTAGTTGTATTATGGCTGTTCTTCAGCTTGACATTGATGTGATAAGTTGCAAATACAATAAGTTTTATGTCTAAATTGATTGTAGACATTGTTTAATTCAAACCTTTTGATCACCCTGCTGATGATATCAAAGGTTTTTTGTTCTCATATAATGAGTATAGAGTAGCTACATGGCAATCGTTAGCATTGTTACTGTGAATTTGTTTTTGTGGTATGAGCTACTGATCAACTTTTTAAGCTAGGGTAGGTAACTCACACGAAGAATAATGGGTTTTTCTGTAATAGAAAAATGAGAAAATATTGTTTCAGCCCTGTTCAGTATTGTGACAATTGGTCTAAAGGAATAAATTAAATTTACCAGCTCATGTTTAGCAATACTGATGAAAAAATACCAGATAATATAAAAGTTTAGATAGGGAAACGTTTTTTGAACCTTTTAAAAGCATATTTTGCAGTTATTTGATAAATTTCAAGTAAATGGATGATGTTTATAAAATATGTGGTGGTTAACAAACATCTCAAATTTGTACTTGCCGTTAATAAATATACATTCGTGATTGACGAAATATCTTTGTATTGTCTCAGCAGCCTTAAAAAAATTACAAAAACCTTTACTGACTAACTTTTTGTACAACTTCCTGGAAAACAGTTTTGTTTTTTAGTTATGATCTTGGTATACACTATTATGGAAGGCTAGAAAACTCCTGAGGAGGTGGGATTTCTTTTTGACACCCAACAGCGTAGAATAAATTATTTCATAAGAGCTCATTATAAAACCTTATTGAATAATAAAATAGTTTTTTCTGAAGAGAGTGGAATAAGGCGATGTCAAAATAATTTAGAACTTATTTTTTCAAATTTATACTTTGATAAAAAATACCGAGGCTGCCGGAACGCTGAAAAGTTTTTTCGTCAATATTATGTGATTTTCATTAGCGATCAGTACAATTATAACATAAACCACAGTCATACTAGAAGTTATATAAACTCGCGTATTAATTGGCAGGTTTCAAATCTGGTTAACTTTTCCAATTATACAACTACAATAGAATAGGAATTTAAATGGAATAATCTACATGAAATTACATATGTCTGGTGAATACACTTCAAGTCTGATGTTACTGAAACTAAAAGCTCTAGCTCTTAAATTCTGAGACTTATTATATGTTAAAAAATTAAATATATTTTTGTTTCCAGAGGCTGTACCAGAACTGAACTGTTATAACAGTAAATATTTTTGTTGTTTATCTATTTATCCGGCTAGACTAAATTGATGATATTCATGATATTAAAACATATTCACAATAGAATGATTACCATGTATATGCAAAACTATCAGCCATAAAGACACATTGTTAGACCCACTTTAATACACTTCAGGCATTCCGTGTTCACTAACGTTATATGGGATAGTTGTAGTTTATTTTCTACTAACCTTCATTTTATTTATTGTAATTTATGGTTCTTAAAGCTAGGATTGATTTTTTGAGTTATTTTAAATGCACATACTAAACCAACATGTGATTCCATATTTGTTTCCCATTCTGGTGACTGACAATTAATCAAAATATTTAAACAAGGAGTTATTGTATTTCCACATATTTTTGTAGCAGGACTATAAATGGTTGAGAAGTATGCAAGATAAAGTATATGTCGAATAGTCGTTTTATAATTTCGCATGTTTTTTTCTCGAATGAATGATACAAAACTCTAACGCTAAGGTAATAATATTTTTGTGAAACCGTAGAATCTACTCTTGTATAGTGAAGATTTCTTTTCGAAATACGTTGGAATTCGTTTTCCATGAAATTTATATACATATAACAGATACCTGTGTATGCTAGTTAAATTTTGTCACGGGTAAAACTATTTTTGGAGCATTAAAATAACAAGTGTTACAATTTTTTGCATCAAGAAAAAATTACAGATGGCACTGTTTTGTCTCATTAAGAAGCGTCATACGTAGGCTTTTTTTGATAAAATAAAATCACATTGCAATACTCATAGTTTGCTCCTCTAATATTGGACAAATATTACATCAGAAGGCAGTAATTAGCCAAATTAGTACAACATGATTCCCACTTTACGTAGGTTTAGCTGTAACTTCGAAATTGTATCATATGTTTCTCGTCATGATTTATCTTGCTTTTGTAGCCAGCTCATGGTCACATACATGAATCAAATTTTTTACTAACGAATATTCTCCAAATGTCTTTCGTCATTCATTTTGTTGTTTTCTCGCTTCTTTTTGAGCAGGGCAGATCTATTATCATGTATTTGAATATCCTATAATGGTGGCGAGGGTTGTGAAATTTTACCTGGAGATAGTGATTTTTTTCTAATGTAATTTATCCCGATACTTTTTGAAATGGTAAGAGCTGCCAAAGTGCTCAAAATATCTGTTGAAAATTTCATTCATGTATTAATCTAATTACCCAATATAATCAGACGCTTTTCCTTTTTGTTTTAATGATATCTACTTTTTTGAACTGTAGCGATTATAGAGAAAACATTATCAAAATATATTTTACGTTTTCACATTCATTATATGTATTTTATACTTTCCATCAATTGAAACCTCAGTTAATTTACATATTTTCACTAACGTTCAAAGTGGTTATATTTGTTTCATAGGACAAGCAGCATTGTATTTCTTGTGTCGCTGTGCATTATTTCCCTTTTGCTATCTATCAACAATGTAGACGCATTATTTGTATTCTAGTCTTTCATGATAGTTTATCCTAAGGTCTTGTTTAAAAACAAAACTTCACCCTGGAAGCAGTAAAAAATATCAATATCATCAGAATTTAGGATGTTTTTACTTATTTTGTACTTTGAAAAAGACTACCAAGGCAGCTGAAACGTTACTAAAGATATGTTTTTCATTTCAAGATATGTCTTTTCATTTTCAGTTACACTATTTCACATCCTGATGCTACATACATTTAAAAATATTACCAAATTGATCATTGAGTTTGAATAGGACTATTCTATTGTTAACTAACAATAGAAATTCCTAGTAATTTGGTATAGATTAACTGTTCTGGAAATGGCATTCCCGAAATAGCATTTCCAAGAAATATACCACTGCTTGAAGTGTAAGGCTGACATAGACAAAATCGGAGAACTCATCAGGATATTTCTTTGGCCAACATATACATAGACTAGAGTAAAAATGTTTTTTGTCTGACGTCACCACAATGTATAGTTAATAGGCGGTTAAGAGCCTATTATGAGGAGTTCTCGAAAATATGATAATTCGAGGTAAGGGCTGACATGTGTTTTTTGCTATTTACCAGCAACTACACGTGGCATATATGAAGAAAAAAACATGCGAAACTGGACGATTACATCGTTTATTGTCAATATTTTGAGGTAGGTTGTACACTGAAGATTTGCGACACATTCGTATCCACTGTTTTTTTTACAATGAATTTAGCCACGTATAACAAAAATTTTATTTCAGAAAAATCAACGTCATACATTTACAGTTTTCTTTTGAAAAGCATTAGTGACTATACGTTTTTAGCGTTGCGCATCTGACTTGAGCGCCGTTCATAAAGAAATGACTATATTGATATGTTTATACATTTGTAAATTATTTTTTAGTTTTTTTCTAGTAATTTCTATAAACACTACAGTTTTACTGTGTAGTGTCTGTGGTGGCTACGCGCAAGGATCCAGTATCACATATTTCAGTACTGTCTGAATACTTTTTTCTAAACTGGGATAATTTGAATGAATACTTAAAAATACTGAATTTGCGAGTACTCGAGAAATGTGATTTTAGGTCTTCTGTTATATTAGTATTTATAAAGTATAAAACTGTGGCCTTTTCTAGTTCTGTTTTGTTGAATATTTTAACTTTGTATTACGAATATGTCTTATTCAGTTTATAGTTTGTTTTTAAATTGAAAATTGCTTACATTTTAGAGTAGGCACGAATAAATTAATACAATCTCAAACATGTGTTTTTTTAATATTTTTCAGATTCTTACATTGAAATTTACTGTAAGATTTATATGCAACAATTCCTGCAGATTCATCTCACCTCAGAAATTTATCATATTTAAAAGCTGATTTGTTGATTGCAGTAATCAAAATTCATTTTATATCGGCGAACCTATCTCCATGATAGTATAGAATGAATATATGAAGTTTCTCAATATAAATTTCGACCTTATCAACGTTTAGAGTTTGGAGAATCAGGACAAACGTCTTTTAATATATCGTTCCAATTTTTTATACTGTATAAACAAGGAACCGGTCTTGCGAGCTCAAACGTGTTCGCAGTGAAAAGCGTGTTCAATTACCAAACAGTAGCCTGTGTTTACACGTCAAGAGTACGCACGTCTGTTCAGAAGTAGGATGAAATCAAACTAGTTTTTTTTTCATGCGAGAATGCACAAGTCAATAATAACTATTATAATTTCCAACTTATAGAATTGCTACTGGACATTAAATTGTTTACGTGCCGCCAAGGAATACGTTTTGGGATAAAAATCTGTAAAAATTACATTCTATTATTATTACAGACATCTAGTAAAGAATGCGAACGGGAAAAATGGTCAATCGAAGAGACAACCAAAGAATAAGTTTTAGAAGCGAGATTAACAGTGTCAGGCTTCGACTGAGCATTACCTAATATTCCTGAGTCCAAGTCTACCGAATTATGATTTTATTCGAACTGATAGACTGAGTGGACAAGGCGGCAGCTTAGCAGTGTTAATAAACTATATGTAACGTTCTTAAAACACTAATTTATTTCAACTAATAACACAACTTATAGGCTAATCGCCATGTATATAAGGCAGTGACAAGAATTATCAAATCCTGGCTCCGAGAATTTTTTCAATTAAAAGTGAAAAAAGGGAAATAATAACATGGAAACCGACCCCGGAGGGTCCAGTGATGGTGTATCGACCATAGTGATCGGAGGAGAGCTGAGCAAGAGCGAAATAATGGAAAAATTGGCGTTCATGACAGCTTTGGAACAGACAAGACGCGACAAAGAAAATACCGGATAAACACTAGAACTGGTAATAGCTGAGCAAGCAACACGAATCAAAGAACTAACAAATACTATTAGGGTACTATCAAGCAAACTGAATCTATTTACAAACCAGGTAAATTGTACAAACTTAAATCAATGACAAATCCCACAAAATATGACATTACTGCCAATCTGAAAAGACCTATGCAAAACTCAAATACTTCTACGACAACGACCGCAGACGAACAGGATAACGACGGCATCACCAGAGTAAAGGTAAGAAATAGGAGGAACAGGAATACTAAAAAACGGACCAATGATTTTCCTCCTCTCCCAGCTCTAAAATTGACAGCTCCTACGACAATACCCCTATCGACTTCACCAATACAGGTATCTGTCTTTAGCTTTTTTCCGCTAGTGCAGCGCCTTTGGCTGACGGCACCACTCCACAGCCGTTACAAGTTTCAATTGACTCGCCGCGTCACAAGCGAATCACACCTATGATGTTGCGTCCATGCTGTAATCATAGGGATCCCTGTACTTTTTGAAGAAAATGCAATCAAGAAGGATCTAGAGCAGAAGGGCTATGCTTCCCTACACATAATCCATCTGAAGCGCAATGGCGGCGTGCCCATTCCACTGGTCCTTCCTAAGACTAATCCAAGCTGATTTTTAGCGAACACGAACTAATGGGGCTGTCTATCAGAGTCGAGTTGAACTGTGGAGGGGATCACCCCAAAAATAGTCCAACCTGCAGAATCGTCCTAGGACACAAAGGGGAGCTCAACCCTACATAGATGCAGCCAAAGATACAACCTCGACTGACCCTACTGCATCTCGTTCAGCCTCGACTGCTCAGGATGTAGACCTGGGTCTCAGGTCTGTACAGCAGATAATCAGTCCCTTGATCAGTGCAACCCAGGCATTGCAGGCGATCTTTCCAGTAAAAGTCATAGATAAACGTTATTTTTTTGGAATTGTTTGGGTTTTATGGATACTCCCAAAAAACGGGAGTTTCATCAAGCTCTTTCGGACGAAAGTATAGATGTGGCTTTGCTACAGGAAGTATTGTCCGGGAAGATTCCCGCATTATGTCATTATCCGAGCTGACATATTAAATAGACGAGGGTTAGCAGTTTTGGTTAAACATGGCATTGACTATTACAGAAGCACAAACGCTGAGATGCAGAGCATCGAGAGGGCCTCCATGGTAGTCAATATGACGGGAGGTGTCCCGTTAAAGATAACATCGGTGTATATGAGGTTTGGTGCCAAGCTACAAAAATCGAACCTGAAAAGTCGTTCTGGACTGCTCGGGTCCACTCATTGTGGTAGGGGACATCAACCGCAAACATGCGAGCATGGCATTCCAGGTTGAACACCACCAGTGTGATTCGGCTGTACAATCATGTTATACGAAATAGTTACCTCATACACAGTACTGAGGAGCCGACGCACCACCCATTCAATCACATTTGTCACCAAATGTCACTGATTTTGTGATTTCTAGAAACTAGATAGAGTATCACTCCTCGAGAATCATGTATGATATCTCACGAGATCATCTCCACGTTGTCTCGGATGTGTGTAATGAGCGAAATTTGGTGGAGGAAGCTCCTCCGAGGAAACGTATTGATTGCTCCTCAAGTAGTTTCCCAGTATCGGTTATACAAGGTGAGAATGGAATAGATGCTACTCAAACTGAATGGACATGTTTCGTTCAACAAACTCTACAGTGTGCAGCTGTGCTTCCAGTGCAGCGACCAGGAAGACCTTCACTCCCTGCGGACATCCGGCAGAAAATTTCTGTCAAAAGAGCTGCGATTAGATAAGCTCAGAAATAATGATAATAATAAACAAACAGGAACAGCTTCCCCATATCCATGGTCCTGAGGGCCGTTGTCTTTAAGAATGAGGATAAGGTGGAGGTTTTTTCCGATGTCATGTAACGACAGTTCTCACCTAATTATGATCTAGATAATGACCTAGACGAGGAGCGACAAGTTGTGAGATCCGTTAGCGCTGCTACTGTTGACGAGTCCTCTTCAAAAGATTCTTCTTTAGAAGATTCTTCGACAGAAACTTCGCATAGCAAGCTGTGGAATCTTATGAATTCTGTATTGCACACCAGCGGAGCTTCTAGGTCGTATTAAAGACCTCAGTGGCAGATGCGTAAAGTACCTAGAGAGCATCAAATTACCAACAAAACCCTAAAGCTGCTTTCGCCAAAAGCTTTTACTTATATGGTGACAATAATCAATACAATGCTCAGGACTCAATACTTTCCTGCGGCGCGGAAGACTGCGGAGGTTATCATGATTCCAAAGAAGGTGGGTTCGATATTTACTCAGGATTATCGCCTCATCAGTCTGCTCTCAGCTCCCTCTGAGCTTGCTGAAAAGGTGATTTACCGTTTCCTTGAGAATTTTTTGTCAGATCATTACGTGATTCCTGACGTTCAATTTGGCTTCCGGTCAGAGCATAGTACGGAGTTACAGGCAGTCAGGTTGGTTGAGCACCTAACCAGGGTATTCACCCTTCAATAAAAATACTGGCATCTTCCTTCTGGATGTTTCGGAAGCATTTGACAAGGTGTGATACACGGGCCTCCTCTATAAACTAATCCAAGAGAGTTTACCTTATCATTGAAATCCCTTCTTGAAGGGGGAAAATTCTGGATCAAAGTTAACAGTGTCTTATCGAAAACACGGCCCGCGATGCTCGGTCCTTGGACCAATCGACCACTCTTTGTACTCCCTTGCCCCAGCAACTGTGAAGTCTATCGCTATGCTGACGATACTGCACGTGTGGCCCAGTCGTGTTCTAGTGACCTGGTCCATGACAGGTTGCAGGAGGTATCGAACGAAATACTAGAGCACTAAAATACGTCGTGGCGCTCCGTCTGAAGTCTAACGGAGCCCGCATACCGTGGGAAAAATCTGCCAAGTATCTAGGTATTATTCTTGAAAAAGAACTGACCTGACAAAAACACACTGAAGAATTGAAATCCAAATTCGATAGTATGTTTCGGCAACTCAGTAGTACGAGTAGTTGCTATTCCTGTGAATACGGAACAGCTGCTACTACTTTACAAGGAGCGGAAAAGAACATTTAATTGATCTGCCATGGAAGAGCGTTGGCGAAAGGATAGATCCCTGGACAACGCTGATGCTAAATACGTGGGAAGCATCCCAATCTACCAGTGCAAATAGGGATTGGTGCCTAATAGAACTATCCAACAACTGGCATAGACCCGGTGATAGATCATAGCCAGCATGCTTGAGTGAAAGTCCCGCATGCTACATCCATCGGGAGCTTTTGATATATTGAGCGCGACGTCTCGAGATTATCCATGAAATTCAATTGCTATGCTCCACATGTTGGTGACAAATATCTCCCGTGGATCTATGCCTACGAAAGCCGTACTAGTAATCATTCATGATGTTGTCCACGTACTTCAGAGGCTGCAGGTCAATAATATTCTTCATAACCCTGGACATGATTGGTGTATAGTTGCTGGGCACAATTTTTCTGTATTCAGAGAAGAGTTGTATGCGACCAATCTTCCAGCCAATAGGGAGCACGCCTCACTTGACAGTTTTAAGAGTTTACAACATCCACAGTGTCTATAAATTTGAAACAACAATTGGCAGAGTACTGTTAGCTCTGGGACGCGTTTCAGGGCGATTGTTATCTGTAATTTATTGTAGAATTAGCAGCGAAAACCTGCCCCAAGATATCTGCATTTTACTTGGGGGTGGAGGTAACGGACCCATCCTTTCTTGTCATTGGAAGTTCTGACTAACAGGCTTGATCACAGATCAGAAAGAGGATGAGTTAGTACCAGAGAGGAGTTGTTCTGATTTTCTTTTATTATGGTATCTTTGCTGTTATCGATAATCAGTTTACAGTAGCTTCTGGCTTAACTGCTGTGATTTTTGGTGTGTGGGTTTCTTCTCCATTCCCTATATCGTTGTTTTTTTTGGCGTAACTGCGTAATTATGTCAGGCGGATGCTCCTAGTGAAGGGAAATCATGAGAAACAGGTCCAGCATGCTAGCAGTCTTTATGGTGGTTCATTCTCTATCTGTACCAAGAACGAATCCTTCATCTTCGCGTCCCCCCTCCTCCACTTTGTTGAAATGTTTTAGCCAGCATGTATTGTGGGTTCTGTGTTGGGATGATCTGTGAGGTAGAGTGGTTGGAAGACTCTCGAAAAACTCCGAATTGAAATACCTGGCCATTCGGATCTCTGGAGGCATTTTGAGCTAGTATACCAAGTCATGCTGCTGCTTATGAGACTAACGAAACCAGCCGCCCTCCGTCAGAAGCTCGTATGACGCATACCATGGGGAAATTTCGTGGGTACCTTGGTGTCGTTCTTGACAGGAGTATACTGAAGCGTTGAAAATCAGATCCTAAATTACGTTTTGACAACTATACCCAATAATGGTATGTAAAACTTTAAAATTAAATTCTATTTTATGAAGTTTGGCACTGTAAAATGGCTCGCTATCGTTCATACATATGCGAATTGGTATCTTACTACTTCATCTAAGTAAAGTCATAGTAATACGGTGATACTGGATTTTTTTTTCAAGAATGAGGTAAAGACATATAATATTTAACAATTTATTAATAAGATGTTTTAGTAAGATATAACTATATCTAATCATTGCTACATATATTCTCTTTATAATATGAAAGGCAAAAATATCCTATATTAGTAGAACATTAAGAATTTTTTTTATAGAAAACATTTCATCATCTTACTTTCAAGGAACACTCTCGTGAATAATAGTTCAACATTCTAATTGCTTAGATTGATTACAGTATCGATTGTATAATTGTTAGAGAGGGTATTTTCATTGAATTCATACATAGCATATCAGTTAAACATATACTGAAAATAGTATATCGCAAGTTTTTGCTAATGCTTAAGACAAAAGCATCACCAATCATAGCAGCGTACAAATATGGAGTAATTTGAGTCAAGAAATCATAGTTCCTATGATGAACTCAATAAAGGTCTTGCAAGTGAAAGAATAATTTTTCTTATGTTTTAGCAGCTTCCAAAAATTCGTCTTCAATGTTAATCTATAACGTTAAAGCATTTTTTGTGTGCGCTTAGTTGTTACATTCTTTGCAAGTACTCAAAATCAAAATATATGTAATACTGTTTCTGGGACATTGTGCATATAGTGACATTGCAATCCAAACACTTGCCATCTGTATTGAATACGTCGATATAGGTAGAACGATGGTAACCAAAGATGCATTTGCCGATTTTTCAACTTTGTTTTATAATTTTATTGCTCCGAACCAGCATCGCCCTGTTATGTTATGTAGAACAGTGACCGTTGATGTGTTAGTCTCACAAGGCGCTGGCGCTCGTAAGAAAATAGATGGCGGGCGGGTAATGGGGCATTGAAATGTTCCTTATTCACAACACATTTGCCATGTTTTAAAGGATTTGGTGGTATTGAGAGTAATGTCAGGTTGATGAGGATTAGAGCATAATTTAAAGTTTGTGTCATTGGCTTGCTCTTGTTAATCAGTGCCTTGTGTGACAACAGCATGATAAGTGCTGCACAGCCGCAAACCAGAGACTGTTTTGCAACATGAGGAGGTACTTTAATTTCGTGGCAAATACGTTAATCAGAAAACATAATTTTCATGATGTAGCTTGTTCACCGCGGAAAATAGTAATGACTTCATTTCTCGCTAAAATATTTTCAGGAGTAACCGCCCGTCAGATGTCAGGTTAGTTCAAAGGCGTCGTTTCACCGGTTACATACAATCTCGCGTTTTGTTATTGTCAGTTTGTACTTCCAAGCTTAAATGATGTTCATGCACTGTGATTATTCAACCATGAACGATCAGAACCATGCATAATACAAATTATGTACATATTGTACATATATATGCTTATGTTTTGACCAAAAAATATTACACCCTCTTTAACAATTACAAGAGTAGTCAGTAAGAATTACATCACAACAGTGTGCGTAAAGAACTTAGAAATGACATTGACATTTGTCCCATTATAGTATGACTTGTGTTTGAGATGATCTAGAAAAATATAGACAAATATACAATTTTTGTTTACTAGATCAGCTCATAAGTCGTAATATTTCATACATTATAAATATATTCAGAAATGTAATGGTACAACCTGGGTTTCATAATACAACGATTGCAGCTTCCAAAACAAAGGGTGAAAAATTATCAATTTAACCCTCTAGTAAAAATTTAGTTACAAAATGGTGATGCCACTGATTTTTCGGCTCACTCCCAAAAAATTTTACGTAGATACGTGAAGGGATTCCCAAAATTCACGAAAGATTGTAAGTATTGTCGAGTCTCCAGAAACATCAAATCAGCACCGTAATCAAGAAGTGGACATTTCGAGAAGTTTTCTACAGCAGATTATCACGAAAGATTTGCATCTTAATGCTAACAAACTTCAATTGACACAAAAATTGAAATCTACTAACCACGGAGAGAATTTGTTGAATGGATTATTGGACAAGTGTGATCTTCTGAAATGAAACTCATTTTCATCTTGATTGCTAAATTAGAAGATTTGGATACGGACGATATTTGGTTTCAAGAAGACGGTGCCACATGCCAAACAGCCCAAGTAACAATTATTGCATGGATCATTTCCTGGTAGTGCAATTTCGCGTTTTGCTGATCCGAATTGGCCTCGCTCATGCGATTTATTGCTTACAAGCCTTGAAGGAGGAAGTTGAGCGCTGTATCAGAAAAATTCAGCCACATGTATGCAGAAAGGTCAAGGAAAATTTGTGCAAAATGGTGTGTATGTGCCAGCAAAGTCGTGTAGACCATTTAGTCGAAATTATTTTCCACAAATAATTCTATACTGTATACATTAGTAATCGATGAAAAAACAATATTTTTGATAAAATACCTGTATTTTCTATCATAATTACTTCTTGCATCTATTTTGGGATACCCTTCACTATATTGATTTTGTGACTGTAGAACACAGATTGAGTGTTACTCTATATCATTCATATTCAACCACTTACTGAAATCATTACAAAACATATGAAAACCACCAGATAAATGCATGGAGAATCCTTCAACTTCGGATGCAATCCCAAGTCTGTTTTGTGTCAATCAGCAAGTTTTTATCCACGATGGATGGTGTGCAACATTCTTAGAAGACTAAGATACTGTCATTATTCCAGCTTCTAATTCTTATGAGGCCCGTATAATCGCGGAAGAAACTCGTCCATTAATGCAAATCAGACAGGGTCCTATCTCGAATTCGAACATTCTCTGGTTCTAACACCAGTGAGATTTTGCATATAGCATATCTAGGTGAGGTCATAAAATCTTTTTTGAGATGAACAAACATGAGGAAAACTTCATTAATTGATGGTTTTCACTGACTGAAGGCATTTATAGTGAGTACAATTAGAGCAACAAATCAAACACAGGTCATACTAGTTTCAGTTTCATACCTTTTACTATTTGGAATTCAATAGAACACTATATCTAAAATGAATATCATCAGAATGAAAATCTGTACACAGAAGATTTATGAAATTTTACGAATTTGTGAAATAGTTTAGAATAATTTAAGCAGAATACTTCTTTCTGTACTTCTCGAAAGCTTCATCCAACTATCATACGTTCACATACACACATATAACATATTCACACATTTACTGAATAACTGGAAATATTCACACATTCAATGTCCTCAATAATTCAGCAACATACTCATGGAGGGGTTGTCAGTGGAGGGAAGCATTTGATCAATCACAAATCAACCACAACAGCTTAATCAAAAAATTTTGAAACACCAATATGTAATAGCAGCTGTCAGTAAATTATGTGTTGGGGTGAATTAGTTAACTTCATAAATGAGTAGTAGATATATGAGGTATAAAAATAATGAATATTCATTTTTGATAATATATGAAAATTTGTGTATACCAATTTCTAATTGAAAGGGGCACTGATACGTTCATTACTTCTCTCATATATTTTACTTTAAAGCAATAACATCGTGGGAATAATTAATAAAATAATTTATGGTACCTGATCTGATTGATAAAATGATATCTATCCATTGGCGACCACTATTAATTAGGGCTGATTTCGATGATATCAAAAAAATTATAGATATAAACATAAAATTTTACAAATGTGTTGTTTACCCAAGATCTATGTGACCTATCTAAATCAAACTGTATAAATTTTGTTTTTTTATTGTTTTAACTATCATGAAAATAAAAATAATACAAACAACTTTGATCCGTTATACTTGCACTGGTCGATAGTTGAAGCCACATTGAATCATATGTAGTTTCAATTATACGCTAGACAACGAGACAACCACAGGATTTTCAGAAGTTACCTTTAAAACCCTAGTGTGTAACTTCAAAAGTATAAGTTCTTATAAATATCGGTCTTAGCGGCATTTTTACCAAGTTGCAAATTTTTGAGGTGTCATCAAAAAATTGGCCTATTCTTGTTTATAAAGCATTCAAGTATAATTATATTTGACGTAAGCAGCACACTACAACAAAGAAGGATTACTAGTATTTTCCTGATGTATTCTAAACTCTATTGATATATATTTTTTTCAAAACCAAATAACTAACACATTTGAGCTTAGTACCGCATTTATGATGGCTTGGTTAAATGATATAATTGCCTGTGATATGCAAGATCTTTATAACTGTGCCACTAAGGACCAACATTTATAAGAAGTTAGCATATTCATTTTACATAAAAAATTATCTGAAGATTATCAGTGGACTTCTTAACTACCCTTATTATCTATTAATTTGTCCATCATATAATGAATTTTTATTTTTGTTTGTGACATTTCATGTATTTACATTGCTTTTTTAAATTGTCTGCTTTCTGCTTTCCGAAATATTTCAATGATGATCAATGAAACGTGAAAAACTTTCAAGCACGCCAAATATCTAGATTAAAGTTAATAACCTATCAAAAAGATGTGCTAACTGTCATTCTATTTGAAATCGTCTAGAAACTGAAATATGAGATCTTAGTAATTACTAACAATTAATTTTGAATAAATTCACAAAAAAATTGATGAAAATATTTACTGGACGACAGTGGCGGCTGGTATATAGGAGCAAAGGAGCACATAACCCCTAAGTGTTAGATCCTTACTGCCCATACATAAAAAAATATCTGCAAGATAATAAGGAACCGCGAACACAATTTCCCATAAAATTGCCCAGCATTATATACATAAATATAATCTAAACATATGGAGCATACATGATTTTTAATATAACGTGATGCAAGTTTTCGGGCCTACTATTTTCGAATGTGTGTACAAAAATGCACTTTCCAAGTGTACTATATTTTTTATTTTCCCCCCAAACTTTAAATTTTGTTATAGAAATTTTTGTTTCAGGCTTTCACAATTTTCACATTTTGCCTACCGATGAATATGAATTGAATGACCTCTGGCAAATATTTTTCAGACAATGATAACAATACCCTGGAGATTTTCAGGCTCTTAACTGACCTATCATAATCAAAATATCAAGAACTTTCAATGAGACAAATTTATTCCTTTATATCTTGAGCCACTGAATTAGGTTAACAAAGCATCTTTTACGATTAGTTTCTGACTTCTATAAATAATCAACACTTTGATATCAAATCGTGTTGTAGTATCCGCAAAAATACAATATACCATAGAGCGGTCTATTATCCTAATCAAGAAAAAGATCCTGCAAATATTATCATTTTAGTGCGTTGGCATTGTAATATTCAGAAGATATATCATTCTGGAGGCATTCACTATGTGTAGTCTCACAAATTTCCTTGTCTACCAGGCTTATATTAGAAAAATTCTTAATTTAGGATCAAAAGAAAATAGGAAATGTGTAGCTTATTGCAGTGCTATCTGAATATGAGTTAGAGTAACAAGAAAACATTCATACAAATCGGCCTGGATTATCGATATACATTGCAGTGTTAATGATCACACTAGTATGTTGATACCCACCCGCCAACTGCTCACCCAATTGTGTTACATATTTCTTTTCTTGACAAGGAGCAAACAACCACAAAATTTGTCAAAACGCCATTTTTGACAAATTCCCGTGACTTATATTGAAAGCGCTATTTTTACTTTGGATTCGGTCTCAAAGAATAATACATGATTATGTGTCCACTTATAAGTCCTTGATATTAATTTGGCTTTTATTATTAATCGGATTCAACCGAAACCAGCCATACGCAGACCTCCGCACACTCGACCGACGCTCAGCAGTTCACGTTTTCAGTCCGTGCGTTGGCAGCTGGCAGCTGCACTAGCCGGAAGGAAGGCCGCTTCTACAGGATGGCGCACCGCAGCTTAAATGGCACCCTTCCGTGGCTGCCGATGTACTTATGCGACTTTTTGCCGCGCGACAGCTTGTCTTTGCGGATCTCGCGCACCAGAGTGTAAAACGCATCATCTACGCCCATCCGCGTTTTTGCAGACGTTTCTACGAACGGTATGCCATACTGCTTCGCTACCTAGAAAAGAAAAATACCAATTATGTGAATTGTAGATGTCCTTATAGTATGTTCATGTTGTGGTAATTCAACCTTAATGTAAGTGATCCCTGAAATAAGTAATCATCTGCTGTAGCAAGGATTATTATATCAGGATAACCACGTCAGAAAAAGTGCGGTTATTGGATTTTCAATTGGACGGGGCTAGTATGACGTCATGTTGTAGCTTAAAATCAACAGCAGTCAGGTGACAATTTACAAGAGTCAAGAGGCATAACTGACAACAGAAAAAATGACATCTTCATAGATGACACCACCCTCATACCCAGCGAGAAACCAGGCACACCACTACCATCACATGCAAGGCAGTAGCAGCATCCTATCCATATCAACGGGAACATAGAAAAAAAATGAATGGAAGTCTACAACTAAAGTTCAGTTCAATGTATAGAAGAGTCAGACAAATTGCCTGACAAGAGTATTATATCCTAATATAATGGCAGCAGCACAAGTTATCTGAATACATGAGAGGCTCACATAGTCGACACAATATTTATTTAATGAAATTTGCCTTGCATCCCCTATAATTCTGATAATAAAAATCAGAGTTTGATGAAATTCTAACAGATGATCATTACTGTGGCAATGATACAATACAGGAACTTTTTTGTTTACATAATCTGCTGGTGTTGGATTATCATCAAAAAACTAACAAATTGAAAAACTCAAAGTAAGATATTTGATTCTATTAAAAAAATGAGGGATTGGACATTAGAGTTGGTAGAGTGACGCTGGTAATCCTCAAAGTTCAAACCATTCAATTTTAACATCATGCAGCACTTTAGGGCAAGTTTTTTTTTTGCAACTTAACTGTTCCAGTACACATTTGAAAACAACAACTACTACTACAGCTTACTATATTTAATAGAATAAAGATATAAATTACACATCCAGCTGCTATTTAGTCCCTTGCAAAATAGCATCATATAGGTTGATTATGTTTTCAATATATAGCAGTTTCAGTGTATTGAAGGTTTTGATTAGATTTTAGAAGGGTGAGTCTAATTAGAGTAAGCTTTTGGAAAAATTGGATATTATGGATATTTTGTGAAACACAAAACTTATGGGAATATTTGAAAATAAAAAAAGACAAGGGTTTTCATTATATTCAATATTTCAAATTTGATTATAAATGATCAAGAGTTCGAAATCCAAACCATTTGTTTATTTTTAAACTAATTAACTAATACACACTTGACAACCCATTTTTATTAACCTGATAAGTTTTGCTAACTATATTAGCCTCTTTTATTGGCGAGTGGTGAAACTATGTAGTGTTTGAAATTATTATGATTGTTAATTTTTGGAATCATTGAAATAACCAGCTATTATTAGTATTATATAGACTAAACACCTATCGATGTTGAGGATTTCTTTTGCTATAAAAATTTGCTGGAATCAGCTAAGTTACTAATTAATCACAGTTTTTCAGCCTATTCAAATGCCCATTGTTTATAAACTTCAATATAACTACACTCATTCATCATTGTTTCCTCCCCTACTTGCTCTAACAATCAGACTACATTTACCATGTTTTGAAATATATGTTGCACATGCTTTTTTTAAATCCTTCCAAATCAGTAGCTCTAATATTTTATATTGGAGCTGCTTTATCGTCATAGATATTATCTGCTGATTGACACACAAACATTGTGCAATACTTTGTGCTCTCACAGTTTAATTTTTGTTCAGCAATATATGCACCATGCTTGGGTAAAAAACACTGACTCACATACAATGTTTTAAAAAAACATGCATAAGATTCATTTATGGCATTAGAAAATTTGACCACATATCACGTAAGTTAAAAGATTTGAGGTGCCTTTCCATGGAAGATAGATTCATAGTTCACAACATATGCCTTTTCAAAATAATATACAAAACCATACGATCTGCATGAATTTGTTTCCACAGAAATATTCACAAAATTTATACCTAAATTAAAATCAATTTCTGTTGGTCTTCATTAAACTATCTTATTTAAGAGAGATTTCCAATCTATAAACTCCAATGTAATTCCATCAACTTTCAACACCCTAACCTTTAAGAAATATGTAATTGTAGACATGTTCTAGGTTTTTAGGTGACTCTGTTGATGTTTATTTTATTTTGTGTCTTAGATGTTAAGCTCAGATTAGTAACTTTTTGAAGCTATCACTAGGAATATTATTATTATCAATGGTTGCGTGGTAGAGCCATTGTAGTTTTCCTATTTTTTTTTGTTTGTACAATCTTATACTGTTCTTCTATCCATTCAATGTGAAAATAAAGCATTTTATTATTAAAATTAAGGGAGATTATACTGTTTGCTAGTCACATACCTCTCTAGCTTGGTTCATATCTACAGCCCATGCTGAAAGATCACACTTGTTCCCTACCAGCACCATAGGTACTTCTTCTGCATCTTTAACTCGTTTGATTTGCTCTCGATATGTACCAATGTCTTCAAAGCTCTTAGCAGAGTTCACTGCAAATACTAAAAGGAAACCCTCTCCCGTTCGCATGTACTGGTCCCTCATTGCACTATATTCTTCTTGCCCAGCCGTGTCCAGAATATCCAGTAGACATGTATCTCCATCTATCACTACTTGTTTCCTATAAGAGTCTTCGATTGTGGGGTCGTATTCGTCCACGAAATGGTTCTGGATAAGTTGTATCGTCAAAGCTGATTTACCTACACCTCCAGCGCCTACTACCACTAATTTGTATTCAGTCATGATTCAGGATGCAGGGTGCTACGGCTAGAAGGAATACTTTGATTTTGATGGTCAGATTGTTGCTCTCAGGAGATTCTTTTGGCCAGTGTCAGAGCATAATAATGACTCCGACTGAAGGCAATTAAGCACATTCATATACTCGATAAATAGAGTTTAATTAGTCGCAATCAAGAATGAAACTGCATAAAGTTCTAACAAAAGTTCTGAACCGTCACCATAAAAATATTAATTTTTTGGTGATTTTGGTTTGTTAGTGCCTGAGCTACAAGTTACTAGATTTAGAACTAAAAGTTACCGCTTGCGGTGTTGCCAGATATGTTAGTTATGTCTAAGCATGGTACAGAAGAATTGCGTCAATCCGTCATTTGGTATTATCCTCGATTGCAAGATAATGGTCTGCCAATCGCTACTTCTCATTTTTGTTTCTACTTTTTAGGAACATTCAGTATATACTTGAGCATCGACTGTGAGTTGGAATTAGAGAACTACCAAAGGTATTGTGAAATGTGTTTCCCACCACATCAAGCGTTCTCAAAAATGTTCCCACCGGTCCTGCTACCCCATAGATAACCCCCTGCTATCCCTTGGCAATAATTAAATGAAATCAAATGTTTCTTGTCATTACAATTCATTTCCCAGCACAGAACATATATATGTTTAGTTCTCGTGTAAATCGTTGGTCTATGTCACAAAACTTACACTTCAGACTTCAGTCAAAATATTAAAATAATAAAATTCATAATTCAACCTGGGCTAAGTATAAAGCCGACCGCGCACCGCGCCTCCTATTCAACCAACGCCAATAATTGAAATAACCGATTCGCAGGAGATTATCGAACTCCCCGATTCACAGGAATCAGTTGGGGCGATGTTGAAGACAAATGGTATCTCGAACGTTCTCCAACCCTCTTGGAAAGGTCTAGATCAATGGTTTTTTGATTTGGATCTTTTTGATGCATGCAATGAACGTGCATCATCTCCCATATCACTCGTGCCCCCATCCAAAAGGAAGAACGTGGCTGTGGAAGACAAGTGCAAACGAGCAACAGGTGTTCCGGACGTAGTGGAGGCACGTATGGTAAGATCATCACCGGAGGTAGTCTTACCATTGCTATTCGAGGCGCTGGAGTCGTTAAGTTCCAAGGTGGAAACTTTAAGTGAGCAGGCTAGCCTTGAGTGTACGCAACGATGCGAATATCGTGACAGAAATCGTGACTGCAAAATTAAACAGTGCATGTACACTGATTCGACGATTACGTGATGAAATTTCTCTAAACACTCTACAAAAATTCTACTTTGCATCAGTACAATCTATCATGACCTACGGCATTCTGTTTTGGGGCTCTTCTCAGGGTGCCTCATCAGTTTTTATAGCTCAGAAACGCATCATTAGGTGCATGCTCAGACTTCATCCAAGAGTATCATGTAGGGATTACTTCTCAAGATTAGGGTTTCTTACAGCGCCCTCCTTGTACTATTACTCACTTGTTGTTTTTGTGAGACAGCATCAGAATCTCTTCAGCTGCAACTTTGATCACTATGCTGAAAATATGACAATCACAACTAGGGGTAGGTGTGATCTAAGCATTCTGCTTCATGCCTCAACTTTTTATGAAAGGACCCCAATATACATGGCTGTAAGAGTCTATAACATGTTACCACTATAAATCAAAAATGAAACCAGTTTTACTTCCTTCAAGAAAGCCACAAACAAATATTTGTTGGAAAAGTGTTTGTATAATTTCAGTTTAAATTTTAACGTGTAAATTGTAAATGTGTCTAAAAAAAATCATCTTTTATTACAATGTACCATATATGATTTCATTCTAAATTTTTGAAGTGAGAATTGTAGATGTGTCTTATTCTTACTCAAACTACTACACTGTATCAGTGAACTATGGAAAATAATTCATTTTATGTCGATTGACACGACATCACTCTGTTTTTTTTTGACGTTGCTATGTCGTTTTTTTTTGTTTTGATTGAAAGCAGGTTGCAGTCTAGTACCCCTGCAGGAATGTCATACCCAGCCCAAGCAGGCTATCAGGTAGTGTCAGATTTGGAGACATTCAACATCGAATAATATTTGCAATCAATTAAATCAAAGAGTATCAATTTATTGGAACAAGAAGTAATGAAGCAGACTTGCATTAAAGCTAATATAGAACATTTCGCTGTATATATCTTACCTACTAAGGAAACTAGAGGTTACTCAATTTATTCATATCATTACAAGAAAAGTTTACATTCGTCAGGACATTATGTTTTTATACATTTGAAAAAATTATTGATATTTAAAATCATAGAATACATTTAAAAAACATACAATTACAACATACAATTAAAAAACACAATTCAAACTGCTGCATAAATTCTTGTATCTTTCAATTAAAATATTTTTCATTCTATTTCTAAACAGATGTTCTGGTAAATTTCTAATATTTTCTGGTACTTTATTATAGTACTTAATTCTCCAGTAACCTGGGCCATTTTGACACTTCCTTAGTCTCCAATAAGCAGGAACCAAATCTTGCTGGTGTCTTGTGTCATGGTCATGAATATCCTCATGTGCTAGGAAAGAGTCTGATCTCTGCCTCACATATGAAAGATTTTCCAGAATATACTGTGATGGTAATGTCAGTATTCTCAATGATTTGAAAGCCTGCCAGCAATCATCTCTATAACCTAGTCCTGCTAATACTCTAACTGCCTTTCGTTGCAGACCAAACACTCTCTCAGCCTCAGCCGAATGACCCCAGACAAGTATTGCATATGAAGCCGGGATCCCACGGCGTGTGGAGTGGCACTCCTCGCGCCAAACTTGGCAGTCCGCGCGCCGTTGGATAGGGTAGGCTTGGCAATCTTCGGTCGGCGCGGTGAGTTCCGTCATTTGCCGGTAAATCAACACAGTTCAAACGAGCGCGCTCCAGTAGATATGTATTGTACGTCCTGGGGGAGGTCAATGACATGTTAACCTTGGCCTTGAGTATGACCTCAACCTTGAGGGTTACTATGGAGTTGTCTTTGACTATGGCCTCGACCTTGAGAATGAACTTGAATTTAACCTTGAGTATGACGTTGAGGCATATGCTGAATTTGACCTTGAGTATGACTTCGACCTTGAGGGTGAACCTGAATTTGACTGTGAGCGTGGCCTTGAAGCAGATCTTGGGATCCTTGACTAGGATCGTGGAGAGGGGGAGAATGAAGGTTGTTTGAAATCAGTTGTGTATGGTACGCTATTAAGTACATGTGAAAGGTGTGGGGCAGCTTGGACCAACTGCGTTTCATATCTGATTTATTTGGAAGGTCTAGGAATCCACAATGGGCAGCTAGCACGTAGTGGTGTCCGAAGTATCGAGGAAAAATACATCAGGTGTTTCAAGGAGTTCGAGATGGAAATGGAGGGGAAGTGGGAAGGAAACCATTTGATAAAGTGGCAAGAACTGCAGAAAAGCGAGATCCAGCGACACCCATATGGGATGATGGATTTGAAAAGTAATACAGCGGACAATGTGAATAACTTATACGTAGAATGCATTGCAATTGTGGAAGCATACGCAAGGGGTATTGAATGAAGTAAAGAAATGTGTCATATATTTGTGTGTGTGTGATAAATAAAGTATAAAACCGAGTTGTGTTGTCATTAGTAATAAGCTGTGTCGGTAAGAGATCCTAAAAGAAAAAACAAACCAGACTGGTAGGATATATATCGTGTAAGAAATAATACGGTTAATCGCCCTGGCATTGGAAACATTATTAACATTTTTGGTTGACCGTCGACAAGGGTTGGCCGCGATGTGTATTTATAGAGCAGATATCTCACGGATATACAGGGGTTGCAGAATATGCAAGTGATGCGAAGCACATACATAAGGGTGGAAGGATAATAAGCGTAAAAGATATTGGATTGACAAATAGATTGTATTTACGAATAGATGGTATTTAAAAAAGATGTACAGATATGAGGACAATATAATTAGTCGCTACAGTATGCTGAATCTTCCGATTCGGTCACTTCAGGGATCATTTCGTCTTCGATGTCGGAGACATTTTTAGCTGTAGTGCTGCTACCATCACTGTCCCCATCGTTATCCACGTCTGCTAATGCGTCCAAAATATCCCGCAATAAGGCGTTACCGACTCCTTCAGCAGGATGATCGTTCGACATCACTGTAGATGCAGTGGAATCATACGACAGAGGACTCATGCGACCATCATCAATAACGACTAAAAGCTGATCCATACTGAACAGCTATACTGCGTTATGGCGGTAAGAAGCACCGAGTCCTGTATATGAAACAGAATGAAGCACCAGTGGAGTAGTGGTGGGCCGACATGTTGATCATGAATTTGACCTTGACAGTTACCTTGACAATAAAGATGACTTCGACCTTGAAACTGACTTGGACGATGACCTTGAAGGCGACTGTGAACTTGAAAAGGACCTTGAGTGTGACGTTGAAAAAGATCAGCGGTCCGGAGTTTTTAAATCGACCTTGAGCTGAGAATTTGATGATGTTCTGACCTTGATATGGTTACTGAGCTGACCATGTCCTTGAATGGAACTGCGACCTTAGAAAGGACCTTGAACTGACGAAGGGATGGTCGATGGAAAAAAACTGGTGGGAAATGAAGACATAAGTGGCGACCATGTTAACCTTGCCGAGGTTGGAATAAATACGAGTCCACGCTAGCGAACCAACACAGATTTAGTTTAGAATCAATACGAGTCCACGCTAGCGCACCAACACAGATTTAGTTCGAACAGTAAGTTGCCATGTCACCCCCGTGTTTTTGTGTGCCGGGCTACCAGTGCCGATATTGCAATCTGAAACAGATGCATACCCAAGCGTCGCAACGTCCTATATTACATACGCTTCTCCATTGCCAAGAAAATTGTTGCGTAGGCATGCAAGGAGATGCAGTGTTAGTGAAAGGTGTCAATCGTGTGCAAAAAAGGAATGGTGTCAGTCCACAAAGAATCTGGGTTCATCAAAATATTGTCAGAAGAGGCGGGAAAGGTGTAAAGCGTATCCCAGCGACAGTACCAGAGGGCAGCTCCGAGGTACAGGGGGAGCTCGTTGTGATAAGGCGGCGTGGCTAGGCGCGTTGTACTGTCAGTGTCGTGGTGCTTTTACTATGAACTGGTCGAACGAGGTGGTGTTAGATTTCCTGTACAAAGACACTCTTCATTTTGTCCTCTTGCCATCCTTTAAATTCCTAACATAAAATAATGGGCTGCAGCAGAAACGATACGCGTCTGATCACAGTACATCTTTTCGTGTACTTAAACAAAGTTACTTACATTTTTACCGCCGACACTGCCGGCGTACAACATACTATAACAGCTGCCTGTCCACGTCTGAAACCGCGATCCTACATGCGCCGTGGGAACGGCCCGACCGCACTTCGACACGCCAAGCTAGACACTCAACGGTCAACCCAGGATTGCCATTCCACGCGCCGTTGAATCCCGGCTTGAGAGGTGTGAATGGAATATGGAAAAGTATGCAACTTTAAGTATGTCATGCGGAACACAATGGCTTAGATTCCGTAATAAAAATAGATTTTTAGTGATCTTGTTGCATACTCTATCTATGTGTGGACCCCACTGAAGTTTAGGATCTAAGTACACACCCAGGAATTTCACCTCATCACTCTGCTGCACCACATTCCCAGTATCCCTCAGAGAAAACACAAGCCGAGTGGTCTTGGTCATGTTTAATAATAATCGGTTAACACAGAACCATTCCTCAGCTCTCAGCTGTGCAGACATGGACCCTTCTAAAGCTCTTTCCAGGCTGTCAGCCGAGGTGGAGATCGTCATGTCATCAGCGAAGAGAATGTACTTTTCATTTTGTACGATGTTAGGTAGATAATTAATGTATATCAAAAACAACATAGGCACCAATATTGACCCTTGGGGAACACCTATGTTGACCACTCTCTCATCTGACACCACTCTCGCCACCTTCACAGCTTGCGTCCTATTTTGATGATAGGACTTTACAAGCTGTATGCTGTCATTTTTGGAGTTGTACTTTTTTAACTTCTTAAGAAGGATACTATGGTCTACACAATCGAAAGCTTTAGTTAAATCATAAAACAGTACTGCATCATACTCAAGCTTGTGAAAAGATTCCAAAATAAAGGACACCAAATCAAGAACACCCAATATAGTGCTTTTGCTTCCTCTAAAACCAAATTGGCTATTTGAGAAGCAGTTGTTATTCTCAAAAAAATTACTATTTGTAATGCCATGCACCTTTCTATTAACTTGGAAACTGATGCTGAATGTATTGAATTGGTTATCTGTAATTGATAGACTGTTCTATTTTTCAATGGCATTTATTTTTAAAATATCGCATAATTTCTGTCCTGCTTTCTTTGGAGAATATAACATTTTGTCATCAAATACACAACTATGCTACTAGGAACAATAGAGATTTTTATGTTATGAGAACTGATTATGCTAAAAACATGAATTCTTTATTTCACCAAGGACTCTTGAAATATAACAAACTTCCAAACCACATAAAAGAATGTTTAACACTCAATTCATTCAAATCAATGTTACTTGCATATATTAGGAATAATATTAATTAGGCAAAAATCAAATTAAAGGTGTTTTTTATTATTATTATATTTATGTGTTATTAGTAAAGGATGTGTGTGATAGTGAATGGTGTGTGTGTGTGTGTTTTTTTATCAATAGGATAGGTTAAGTTAGGTGATTAAATATATAATTATATTTTGTATTCGATTTTATGTAACACATTTGTATATTAGGATTTCCTATTTAATAAAGATTTTCATTTTCATTTTTGAATTTTTCTACTATAGAATTTCCAGTATCACTTAAAGATATCCCGCAGTGGAAGCATGTGAATAATATCTCAATAAACGTGTATGGTTTGGAACCAGTCCTGGTTGATGGTAGATGGAAATATCATGTGGTGGGCCCTTTACATTAAACTTCGGAAAAACAAGCAGTACATTTGAATTTGATGCTGATTGATTATTCGAATGGAAAGCAATACTACTGTTGGATCAAAAGCTTTTCTCGTTCACTCTCGAGTCCAATCTGCAAACACGAGGTCAAAATATTTTTGCAACGGGTGTCTGCAGTATTTTCCATCTGAAAGTGTACGGGACTGTCTGCAGTATGGAATTGTGTAGAAAAAAATTCATAAGGGACTACGATTTGCGCAATCCGCATGGCTTGATCCATATATCGCTTTCAATACAAGGTTGAGAAATGTGGATAAGAAAACGAAATTGGGAAACGGGATGTACAAGTTGATAGTAAATTGTATTTTTGGGAAAACGATTGCGAACGTGGAAAAAAGAGTTGATATCAAACTTGTAACAACATTTGAAAATAACAATCGCAAGCGTGGAGCTGCTAATTATATCAGTAAGCCAACATTTAAAGAGTTCGCGTTTTCAGTGAAAACCAAGTTGCTATTCAAATGCAAAATACGTTGATTATTACCGACCAACATATGTTGGATTTTGTATTTTAGATATCGCCAAAATTTATGACTATATATGATTTTTTAAAACCAAAATATGGTGAAAATTGATCTATTTTATTTTTATACACTGAAACAGATAGTTTGGGAATTCATGTCAAAACGCCAAATTTTTGTGATTATATGAAAGAAAATACATCCGCTTTGATACATCCAATTATAGTCTTCTAAATTGTCACAACATACTAAAAAATAAGTCAATCTTAGGCAAAATGAAAGATGAATATGCAGGTAAGGTACTAGCGGCATTCTACGGGACAGGGGAAAAAGCATACTGCATTGATTCTGTAGATGAGATCTGTAAAAAAGCTAAAGGGGTTAGTAAAGCCAGCGTCGAAAATCTGTTTGATTTAATCCACTACGAAACTATTGTTGAAGGCTCCCAAAACCAAGTTTATTGTATGATGTGTGTTCAAATCCGAATCACACACCCTATATACGACTTATAAAATTAAAGGTATTTTTTATTATTATTATATTCATGTGTTATTAGTAAAGGATGTGTGTAATTTTTTTATAAATAGGATAAGTTAAGTTAGGTGATTAAATATATAATTATATTTTGTATTCGATTTTATGTAACACATTTGTATATTAGGATTTCCTATTTAATATAGATTTTCATTTTCATTTTTAAATTTTTCTATCATAGAATTTCCAGTATCACTTGAAGATATCCCGCTCTGGAAGCATGTGAATAATATCTCAATAAACGTGTATGGTTTGGAACCAGTCCTGGTTGATGGTAGATGGAACTATCATGTGGTGGGCCCTTTACATTAAATCTCGGTAAAACAAGCAGTACATTTAAATTTGATGCTGATTGATGATTCGAATGGAAAGCAACACCACTGTTGGATCAAAAGCTTTTCTTGTTTACTATGGAATTGTGTTGAGAAAAATTCATAAGGGACCACGATTTGCGCAATCCGCATGGCTTGATCCATATATCGCTTTCAATACAAGGTTGAGAAATGTGGCTAAGAACAAATTTGAAAACGGGATGTACAAGTTGATGGTAAATTGTATTTTTGGGAAAACGATTGCGAACGTGGAAAAAAGAGTTGATATCAAACTTGAAACAACTTTTGAAAATAACAATCGCAAGCGTGGAGCTGCTAATTATATCAGTAAGCCAACATTTAAAGAGTTATGCGTTTTCAGTGAAAACCAAGTTGATATTCAAATGGAAAATATGTTGATTGATTATTACCGACCAACATATGTTGGATTTTGTATTTTAGATATCGCCAAAATTTATGACTATATATGATTTTTTTAAACCAAAATATGGTGAAATTTGCACTATTTTATTTTTATACACTGACACAGATAGTTTGGTAATTCATGTCAAAACGCCAAATTTTTATGATTATATGAAAGAAAATACATCCGCTTTGATACATCCAATTATAGTCTTCTAAATTGTCACAACATACTAAAAAATAGGTCAATCTTAGGCAAAATGAAAGATGAATATGCAGGTAAGGTACTAGCGGCATTCTACGGGACAGGGGAAAAAGCATACTGCATTGATTCTGTAGATGAGATCTGTAAAAAAGCTAAAGGGGTTAGTAAAGCCAGCGTCGAAAATCTGTTTGATTTAATCCACTACGAAACTATTGTTGAAGGCTCCCAAAACCAAGTTTATTGTATGATGTGTGTTAAAATCCGAATAACACACCCTATATACAACTTATATTAAGAAAGTGGCATTAACGTCCCATGACGATAAACGGTCCTTGATCCCAGAAGCATCAAATACATTGGCATGGGGTCATAAACATATCACATTTTAGGAAACTCCCTCGTAAGAACGATTGGATTTGCTTATACATCTGCTAAAGGAAGCGGCACAAGCAAACGGTATTGCAGTCTAATCGATTGCTCAGCTTGTAACTTGAGATGTTGAGAAGGGGGTGTTATATTTAATCTGTGGTCAGTGCTGAACACTGAGTAGTGTCAGTTATGAGTGAGCAACTGTATATCTCACTGTTTTCACAGTTGTGCAGCGCTCAAGTTGCGGTAATCAATGAGTACTTGCGATCAATTGTGATGAAAGCACCAAAGGAATACGAAGTTCGCTTATTCACTTTACTGTTGGATGAAGTGGTTGTACCAGATGATGCTTTCCGTTGGATTGCCGAATCTCACAATTGATGGTTTAGCAGAAATTACTATCCGTAACCTGTCAAAACCATGCTGCATGAGAACGGCATTAAGTGTGTGATGCTTGCGTCTTAATTCAGAAGCTATATGATGCACTCGAGACGTGAAAGGCCTTCCGTCTGCTTAGTATTCCATTACACAGTTGATACGGGATGCTTCTTTGCGAGCCAACTGGATTTCGTTTCCATTTGCTGCACCCGTCTCTGTGCTCTCTCCGCAGGAGAGTCTGCCACCCTTACTTGTCTAGACAGCCTCAGATCCGCTGCGTATATTTCACAATTAATGCTCTAAATGTCATGGTCCTCTGAGAGATGTTATTAACCGCGTCCTCTCTTTTCAAGTCTGCCAGCTTCAACAGCGTCTTGCCGTTGTGTAAGGCCCTTCGATCACTGAAATCCCCAGGCGAACGACGCTGTCGCTTTCCCTTTCAACGGGCCTTACTGGCGACCTTTCAGCCTGTGTAACAGGCTTTCTGGTCCCCGGAGAGGCTGACTGGGCTGGAGCACAAACATATCCCTGTCTTCGCAGGTACAATACACCATTCGGCAAACTCTGAGAGGTAAGTGTGCCATGCTCTGGATGTATTTCACACCACCTCTCATACATGCGGGGCATGTATCTCCTGCGGAGACGGTTGCTGCTCTCGTAACAATCCAGCAAGTCATCTCTCAGCTTTGACGTCCACTTAAAGCGGTCTATGTTCATTCGGTCGTCATCGTCGGGGCGTAGAACTCCACCACCTTGCCCGGGATCCGTTGCCTAAGGGGCTCGGGTGTGGGAGTATGTTCTCGTGTTGTTGAGAACCGGAGTGGAATAGGGCGAGAGTGGAGGTTATCCACTCAAGCCTCGGTCGATATTTCAGGGAGAAGGCGACAAAATTACGCGCCGGGGGCACACCTGTGTAGGTTGCCGACCGTTATTGTCCACCCAGCTCTCTGGTTTTTCTGGTTAGGTCTTTATATGTTAGTCTTACTACCTCCGATACTACAACCTACAGTATACAGCTTCACTCGTTTCTTTGCAACCATCACTTTAGCTCTAGTTTCTACATTATTGAACTTGACTAAAATTGGTTTTGTAGCTGATTCACTGTTGAGTGTCAGTAGTTTGTGTTAACTTCCATCAATTGTGAAATCGTCTTTGAAACAAATTTTGAACTTCATCATTTGTGTCTTGACCAACAAGGCCAACTATGATCGCATTCGTTTTCTTCTACTCACTGTCAGAAACACTAACGGAAGATATTTCGCTGTCGGCTGTACTTTGTTGAACACAATTCTTACAAATCCATTTTCTCTTAGTCATCTTGTTTGCAAATGCAGTGTATTCGTCCTTATTTAGATTTGTGCAGTTTTGATGGAACCAAGTAGAGCAATTCGAGCATTGCAATGAGCCTTGCGTTTTAGTTATGGTGATTTGGCAACCTCCACACTTAGTTGTTTTCTTCCTTTTTTCGACATTACGCACACTTATTTAGTTGCCCTCGTATACAGCAGCGAAATAATATTATGGAAGAATTGTATAACGACCTAGTAGTTGTTTTCGTTTTGTACGCGTATATCCGTAAACCAACAAAAAACACAACTTTTTCTGGCCGTTTCGGCTGCAGCGAGATGATAATTGACCATTAATTTGCCTCTCACGTAATTACTGCTGGGCGATTTACCTCGTATGATAGATACATGCCAGTATTAGTCATCCACTTAGCTCCACAATATTATACATTCAATTAAACTTTTGACCACTGAAAACACGATTTCACGAAGGCACAGACTTGTGTACACCGCACAGACTAGTTACCATATACATATATTAATCTTTCTTGGAGTTCATTGAATATTTTCTATAACGAATTGCAACTTAAACTTTTCAAACCTTTTCAAATATTGCAGGGCATATTTTTGAAGTATATTTAAGTTACCAATATGTAATATGTATCCTCTCAAATCATTTTTCAGTTCGCGGACAATATTCAATATTTTGTACAAGTTACAGATATCGTTGAAATCTTTGAGTTAAATAATAAACGTCTTAAAATTTAAGACGTCGTTATTACTATTATTCGTCGTGTTTTGTACTGCTTGACAGTACGTCCTATTGGAAGAATCTAAACTTGGTCTATTTATCATTTAGATGTTTGATGCTTCGGTGATTTAGGTTGGTTTCTCAGTGTAAAAATTTATTAAGGGCTGGACACTCAATTTGCAACTCGAGGTTAAATGATTTTTGCCACATTTGAGACAACGCGGGATGTTACTGCAATTTGACTATGGCCAAACACATGGCATCCATATCACTGAGAAAAGTTTTTCAGTCTCCCATTTGACCTTCATATGCAAAACCGCATTTTTGTTCAATTCACTGTATATTTAGTTCTTTGGGAATGTCAAGAGGTGAGAATGAGATACGTTACCCCTACCTTTCAATAATATACAATCTTCAATATTCATAATTCTTTCTGATGTCTTCAAAGTCCATATTTGGAGTTGCTCTCAAAACATATTTTCTTGATTTTCTTCGAAGTTTTGGTCAATGTAGTGTTGTGTCTGTCTTCTTAAATTCCTACTTTCCTGTGAAGTTCTTGTTGTCGCTGATATGTCCAGTGACCACAAATGTTGGAATCCCAGGGTTTCTCTTTGGTTGTACAGTTTTAATGTCCTTCTTCAGCGGTAGCAAAATTTTGCCCTGTACAAACTGCATGCGCTCAGTTGTCCAAAGAAATGACTAGAACGTCGAATTCCTTTTGAATTGGTATGTTTTTGGTTATGGAGCTTTCGAGACTCACATATGTGCTTATGATTGATTGCCTTAGATTATGAGGTTGCAACTGAAGCTTCTCGTGGACATGATTGAGTTCGGGCTTTGAGTAAGGAGGCAAAACGGAGGAACTATTTCGATATGACTTAGATGAATTGGTGAGTCTAATGAAGAGCTTCTTGGAAACAAGAAGATGATTATCAGATGTTGGAACGATGGGGAGCTGGCAAATGTAGAAAGTGTATGTAAACGACCAAGAAAGAAGAAACAGGAAAACAGTCGCGCATCAACAAAGAAGAAGGAAATCATTGTGTGTCGAGCTGTAGTAGTTAGCGATGATTGTACACCAGCAGGGATTCGTCAAGAACAAGAAGGTGATCCAGATCTCGGCAATGGAAAATGGTTTGCAGAGCCTTAAGTCTTATTGGGCTCAGTGGGATTCACTGACGTGGGACTGCTGCAAATAATTCGGGAAAACGACGATGGAACATAGTTGCTGAAACAACTTGTCATTCCAAAAAGCATAGTTCTGAAAATTTTGCCTCACCTAAATCACAGGACATCGGAAGGTCGCTTATGAGTAAAACAGACGCTGCCAGAATTTTGCGAAGAAAATATAGGTTTTTAGCGGTTTAAAATCTACCTTCAAGGACAAATACAGGCTAAAACGTGGTAGATGAAGTTGTTTATCATCAGTATTTGAAGACACTATTTCTTCAGTGTATCATTAATAACCGTGCATGTTCCAATTTGACAATAACTTGAATGAAGAAGGTTTTATATGGGACAGATTTGGTTGAATAATAAAAAAAATTGCGAAAAGTATATATTTGACAATAATATATATCACAATAAAACATCAAATATAATGTTTCACCCTTCTGATATGTTTTGTTGTAATTCAGGTGTTCATAAAATTTACGTTACAGTAGTTTCAACAATAGAATTATTTCTAGTGACCAAATAAACAATAATTTCAAGCGCTTCATATTAAGTATCACAGTAAAATGATAGATAACTGAACATTCAATACATCCAAGATAAATGAAACATAACAATATAAAATGCCATATGGAAAAAAGAGTAGCTACCAGATTTATTCAGATAATTAAAAACACGTAAACAAAATCACAATGTAAATAACAAACAAACCTGATTGCGATTGTGTTTCCATTTTAAATAGACCGAAGTATTGCTAAGTAATCTGCTTCTTCCAATTTACTAATCTACTCTCTAGTCGTTGTTTAACTTCTTAAATATGTTTGTTCAGTTTTCATGACTTTCAGAGACAGTTTTTTTGGTTCTGCATTTGATTTCATTTTCTACTCAGCATGATAAAAGTCGGTGATTTTTCTTACTTGCTGTAGATATTAGATATGTCGACTCAAATATAATAAAGAAGGTGAAATATGATACATAGAAATAAGTGTAAAAACAAAATACTTTCAATTAATGATAGACACATATGTTAGGGACATACATGTATGGAGTTGTGCGTGTCAATCACTTTTATTTCTGGGACTCTTTTTTCCAACATAGCTTTCAGAAAATATGGCTGGTTTTTGAATACCTAACGCATTTTGCTTCTTTAGGTATTTACAAATAAATGATTGTAAAATATGTACCTTATAGACTGTTTCATGCTTGAAGTGTGTAATTCTAATAAAAACATACTCTTATAGTAGGTAAAAGGTCGAGAAGCATCTGAAATACAAAGCGTATGGTATATTAAATCTCGTCCTTTTACCCATTCGCTAAAATTTCCAGATATAATTTTACAAACATTCAGTATTTATGAATATCCTTATACATCTAAAGACATGTTGTTTTGTATATCTATATATATTACGATGCTTATAGCATATTAGTGGACATGTTTATACTGTGCGGGCAATACCAGTTAGTGAGCTAACTTCGAACGCCTAAAAGTTACAATGTGAAAAACTGTAAGCACGGAAAATATTTTTCAAATTATAATCCTACTGGAAAAATTATTATAAGAAGATACAATCTACAAATTTTACTGACACTAGATGGCAGCAGTTGCGTATATTTGCATTTTCAATAAACAGAAATTTTGACTGGCTAATATGTAAAAGTACGTATATCCACATAGGGCGGAGTCTTATTTAGAGCCACCCTCCAATAATTCAATGATACCAACATTTCAATTCCAAACAATAAATAAGGAGTAATGATAGTAAAAGACAAAAATAACAAAACGTACATGCCTGAATGTTGCTGTGCTGTGGTTAATAAAAGTCTGCTACAATGTTGGCTTGGTGGCGATAACGTGAATACCTGCTTATTTTTTTCATCCTATCTTTGCTTTAGCTGATATTTCAGTTATTATTTCGGCTGTTCCAGTACGATGACATGAAGTTTTTCTAAAAAAGTTAGGCAAGTTTGCGACAAAAGCTTCTTTAACTTTTCCACCTTCATAGATCACATTTCCAACAAATAAAGTTGAGTATCTATTGACATTGTACAACGCCATATTTTCCTCAGAAATTGAGACTGAACTGAAGCTGAAAATACTGTGCATTCAGGAGCGCGATATGCCCTAAATATGAAATTTTAGTGAACTATTCATTTTATTATCGTAGTTATATCAGCCAGCTCAATAAGAGAAATAAATAAATGTTGGCGTTGAAAACAACTTTTGTTAATTGTATTTAAATTTTTGACCCCAGTAGAATCCTCTGTATTTGTTATATACCATATGTAGATCATTGTCACACATTTGTTGAAAATACAGAAATGATAACACCCAATTCAAAATTTAATAGCTGTTGGCGATACATTCGAACAATCCGCACTCTACATTCACCATGAATTTCGGTGTTCCAAACAAATCCAATTTAAATTCTTTTGTACGAGATTATATTTCTACGAATCTAGTTTAGCAACTACTACTACTTCAGATATTGTATCTTATGCAAATAAATATCTTGAATAATTACGAGGGTGCTATTAAGCTTCTGCAAAATGACTGCAAGCAGGTTGACAGTTTCACGGCCAGTGGTACCAGTTTAATGATGAATTAGGACCAATGGCGATGTTGGAGCAATGCTTCTATTTAAAGTAAGCATTGGAAATTTATGAATGCGCGAAAATTTTCAGAATGTCTGAGATTCAAAAGATTTTGTTTTTCAATATTTTTTAACATTAAATGGTCTACAGATTATAATGTTTTTTCCACATGATATCCCAACGAGCGAAATTTAATTAGAATTTGTAATTTGATTGTTAGCCTTTCTAACATTTTTTTAAGCTAAAACTGTAGGATAGGTTCATGGACTAAAAGAAACATTTTTATAGGTGTGTACTCAAAACCTTTTTTTTCAATCAACCACATGACCGTGATTCTACATCAACATGATTTCGGTACGAATTAAGCCTAACATGATAAATCCATTTCAAAGGTATGCCATGTATATTCTGAAGAATAGCTCAAAGCTGCTATCATAACCAAAAGACATAGACGACGTCATCATTGATGATTTGTGAATAAGTCTGATAAACATTTTAACGGTTATTGTAGTGGATACGAGTTAAGCCATTAGATTTTGTCCAAATCAGGTAATATCTGCTATTTATGTAGGCTTGTATCTCCTCCAGATAATCCAAATTATCATGCTCCACAATAAATTATATAATATTAAAATATACAATCAACATTAAAGCCATTTTCAGCAAAAATAAAATAGCATACAATTTGTTCTTCTTTTCTACTTTATTTTATTACATCACTTACACCATAAAAATCACTGATAGAACTGTTAGGGTTTCTCGCCAAACTGATTGGAATAAACATATACAGTGTTTGTCGAAAATCAAGACCAAATTCCTATTTAGTGAAAACGTAGGAATTACATATAATTTTGTGATAGTACAGGATATTGTAAATAAGAGTATAACAGCAATTCTCTTTATACAAATAGATTTGCAGTATGTGTGCTCGTTTTTTTACATAACCAATCATCGAGGCTCATAGTAAAAATATAAGAAAGCGAGTGACATTTTTTTGCAATTTTGATGAAGAGTTTTGAACATACTGTATGCGAAATAAAGTCGAGTTTTACAATACAAATATGTATATTTTTATATCTGCTTAGGCAAGCATACGGGTATAACAATTGCACAAAAATATAATTATATATTTTCCTGTACATACATTTTTTGTGCTCTCTATGAACATAAATATACACTTGTTTCGATATTGCTAGTACACGAATTTTCTAATCTATATACATATAAACTCAAATCATCTACTTAATAAAATTACTACTATTTTTACTAATTTGTGATATGTATTATTTGGTACGATGCAACTTTTGTGAGAGTTGAGCACCGAGTATCTTACTATAAAATAGGGATAGATTTGAGTTAAAATTTAGTAATGCAAAGTATCATCGTCAGAAAGTAATTTGTTCCCCAACTCTGTCGCAAAAGTTATACCAAACCTTTCTACCAAAGCTATATATCCACATAAGGCTTTTCGTTATGTAATAAATACGACTGATATGTATCGATTTATATCTTAAAATACTAATATAATCATTTCACCACATCTTCGAGAGCTTTTTTGTATGCAAACTGATAGTGTTTCATGTAAAATCGTATCCCAGATACTTCGTTCGGAAATGATGGAAAATGCTTGACAAAAAGTAACATTTTTATAGTATTGAATACATTGGCTTCTGTATTTGTATTGTGGTATAACCCTGCAAATTACCTGTGATTGGTGATCAATTACTACATAAGTAGCTTTTATACGAAAGCATATGGTATTTTTCACGTATTTAAGTGCAGGTAAAAAGCTTTCAAAAACTGGTGAATGATTCAAATAGATTTACAGATGTAGTGATATGCCATCTGAAGGCCATTAAATCATTATTGTTTGTACAGCTATTTTTTATTAAAGCAGGGCTGAACTTACTGATAGCAAAACACTCAGTTCTTAATGAAATTATCATAAACCAACAATGCTGCGATTAACTTAACTAACTCCTTCGAAGATTCAAAACGGAACGCAGAATTTTTGAGATGACAGCTGATGCAGTAGCAAAAGCGAATGTTGTGCCATCAATAGTAACAATTCTTTTATGTATATTATAACTACAAATTCAAATACAAATAATCATAATATAACTGTGACTATACACTGTTCTTCATTATGCTATCAAAATATATAGTATATATAACCTGTAGGATAAATATATATACAAAATAATTTGTTTTCAAGGTAAGTATTGATATGCATGTCTTAGGAACATTAAACGATAAACACCAGAAAGGTCCAATGATTCAAGCTATAGCAATATTTTTTATGTTGCATTATGACCCTAGCTGATTTGAATCTTCTATATAGTTGCTTGGCTTAATTAAAAAAACTAATGGTTCCAGCATTCTACATTTCAAAATAAGTACATACCTGGTATTGCATATTGGGTATGTAATTAATTTAGCTAACTTCATAACAAACAAAAAGCTGTGATGATGTCCACCCCTTTGCAAATTGTAGCCTATGGTTGAAACGAAGTTTCCTCATTTTCCCTATAGGATACATCAATGCACTATTACGTTGTCTGGAAATGTAGGAATTTTCAGATTTGTCTGCAATTTGTCAGGGTGTATATGTGACTCCATTCTCTTTATTATAGATTTAATATACCTGTATTATCTGAGGAAACACCCGTGATTGTTTCAAGACTTGAAGATATTGTAATTATTTCAGCAAATACAGTATAATAACACTAAATTTTTGTGTATTATAAAAATTCAGATAGAAATTGAATGAAGCTTTGTATTCAAATTACATAATTTTTATCTGAATGATGGAACCAACTAAAAGCATCTACAATCTACATAATATCAAAATTTTGATAACAGTAAAATGTATGTCTCTGAAGTTTTATGACATCAATTGCTTTCTATTATCTTCATATATTATACAACTTATTCATGGTTATTTCAATTCACATTATGTTTGTGGGTATTTTTACATTAATGAAATTAAAGTTTGATTGGAAAGCAAATTGAATTTTGGCTAGGAGTATTGGTTTTTGTGTTTTCTTATATAAAAGCAGCTCATATGATTATTTGTTATGTATATTATCATCTCCCAATTCGCTAAAACGTCAAGTTGCCGCGTTACAAAACTTCAATGCTCCGTTAATTTGAGGTACCATTTGATCATATGTAGTGTTGGAAAGATTAGTATAAGAATAATGACAGAAGTTCTGATTTGCCAAGTTCAACCTATGCTATTGTTAGCAATGGTTTCAGGTAACTGATTCATAGGAGTAACGATAAGCAATACGAGTAGTTTCGTTTCAAAGTCAACTCGTGGTAATATAATTATTTTTCGTTACCACTGCACCCAATGAGACATCTAGGATCTATTTATGGTGGAGAGGGCTTCAAAAAAGTATCAATATTATTCTAAATTCAGGCAACTCTAGAAAAAGCTATTTCCATGGTTTGTTCTTGGGTTAGTTATTACATTTTTTCGTCTGTAGGAAGGGGAGTCAACTTATGTCAAAACTTATGAGACATACTATAAAAATTTAAGCGCAGTACTAACTGAACAATAAGCAGAACCTATCATCCCAGATAAATAACAGCTTTCACTAAAACACATTCCATAGAATTTCATCTTTTTGTGGATATTGGATAAAACTTCCGAATAACGTTACATAACTACATAATATCGCTAACATATTGATTGGAACTGATCATAATATGTGAAATCACAGACTAAATATCCTAACAAACAATGTTCTATTCAGAAAATCTTCTAAGTGCAAATACAACAACGGTGAGTTTTCTTTTGTCTTCTGCAGTATCCCGAGATACACACAAAAATAATCAATGTGAACCATATTCTACCACAGTCAACATAGATTCCTTCAATAAAATTATGTTCCAATAATGTTTGCATTGTCACATGAGTTTTTGTCTTGATTTTCAAATCAGTAACATGTCTTAAGACAGCTAAAACGTCGGCTTTATGAAAAACGTTTAGTTTAACGAGCTTTGAGGATTTTACTATAATCAAACCCTTATTCTTCTATTGTTTATTATTCCTGATACTCATTTAGTACTTGATTCTCCAAATGCCAGTTAAGTAATTTTACGTTTCATTTGTATGATAACAACTGTTACTGAAATGATCAACGAATTTCAATTGTCCAGTATATTTATTCAGATACTCATTGGTATTAAGGCCATTGGAGAAGAACTTTTGGCGATCAATAATATACAGGACTGAACGGTTGACATTTTATGTAATTTTGATTTTATCAAAAAATGTGTATACATTTTTGCTCGAATTAATAAATAGAGTTCTACAAATTCGTGTTCTCGATATTTTTTCTTTGCAAGTCTCAAGTTACCAATTGAAAAAATTATTTTATGCATTATTTTATTTATCAAAAGGTGTTAAGTTTTCAAAGTAAAATGAACCTGTTTCTGTCAACTCAACGACTTAACTATGGAATCATTATTTCACCGAAATTTATATTTCTGCCAAAAACATAGAAATATAAATTTAAAATTTTTTGGACCTCTCAAATTGCGGCTACTAAAATAATTTTTTTATATTTGAATATCAGGAAATTAGTCACATATTCAAAGAAATAATTGTTCCACCACAATCAGGAGCTATCTAAAAATTGGGTTTAAGCTTCCTATATCGTGCAATAATTATCGCAAACAGTTTTTTCCCCAGTTAACTACCAAACCCAATTACACTGGACTATTAAAACTGACATCAAACCTAGTACTATAATATAGGTAATACGCTGCTCAGACAAAAAGAAATCTAATAAAATCGTAGCATACTTTTGTAATACATAACAAGTAACCATTATCTCTTTGAGAGTATACATATACATATAAAACAACACTTTTATTTCGTTTTTGCAAGAATAACACATTGAATTCTACAGCCAATTTCACTATTAGGTTAATACTAATTGATGCTTGTCCAATCAGTAAAAAATGAATGCTCTGAAAATGTCTTATGTCGGTAAATGATCAAAACCAGAAAATGACAGAAAATTGATTTTTTTGGGGCATGGATACTTTATAATGGCTTTGATAGACTGACAACCCATGAGTTTTATCCAAGAATATTTTGAATATCTGAACCGAAGTTTCATGACCTATAGATCATTTTTTCTATTTCAATAGTAGTTAAAAGGCATTTACAGTAAAAGGTGGATGATAATCAGTACTCTCAGTATTAATTATTAGTTTTAATGTGAAGTATTTATTTGGTTAACTTTTGTATTTGAAAAGCATATATTTACTTAAAATACATGAAGGAAAAGAAAGTATCATAGTCCTACGGCGTACAAAATAATTTACTTGATGTCAACAACAATGTTGTTCTATACTTATATACTCGAAAACATGGTACTGTAGATCTGTACTCTTAAGGACTAAATAGCCATACGAAGATTTGTCAAGACATTTTCTACTTCTTCATTCTACTGATTTGAATCTGCATCAGACTTCGCCTACCATGACCGATAGACAGACACTGCCGATTATTACTCCTCTAAATAATTTCTACCTTCGTAGTTAGTACCTAAATTACCTCGAATTTATTATGTAGGTGGTCGAGTGAACAAACTTTGCATGATGTTCAGGCTCTCTTCTAAGCTTTGCGCAAATCTGGATGTACTAGTGATTTCTGAGGACCAAAATGCTGATAGACAGAAGATGATGCAGTCTTTCTTCGGGTTGTACGATGCACCATAGCCATCTGGTTCTACAGGGCCATATCCCATGAAACTATCTGTAGTTGTAGCTACCTAGTAAAACAATAAAAAATGCAATCTACATTTACGAGAAGCTATTGACAGACGCTTGACGTGTTGGCCGTGGTCGACTTTTTAATATTAAACTTTACATGGTAGAGAAACTGCCAAAGGAAATATGGTGCTTTACTTGAGAATGTGAGCCTTAGGCACAAGGGATGCAATAGATCCGATGGTTGGCAAACCAGGATTAGGTTGGTATTCAGAAGTTGGCTTATCGGGACAGAAAATTATCTCAAATCTTGTTAAAAGAGGAATATCTAAGTGTATCCAGAGGAGCGTATATTTCTTCATATTAATGGACTAATCTACAGGAACATAGAGATCATAATTATTATTCACTTAATCTGCAAGAGTGAAATAAAGTTTTACATTTGCAGCTTTGAACGCGAATAAAATGTGGGATTGTTGAGTTGAAGATATGTATCATAACTCAATTGTAAAAGCAATGGCTCGACAAACCACCGATATGTGGTAATTGCGGCTTTTCGGAGTTTTTGCATCGTATTCAATTCAATTCAATCCCCCCTCGTTGATATTTTTATCTTACTTGGCTAGTGCTCAGTAGGAACTTGTTGGCTAAACGATAAGAAGTATGCGAAAAGATCTCCGGTAGCGGCGAGGCAGCCGTTGGTGAGGTTTCCCTTGCAGCTTCTCTCAGCCCCAGGAGATGAATGTCGATACCTAGACCCAATATGTTGTCAACCATTTCTTGAGTTTGGGCAATCACAGCTTCGTTCCACAGTAGAAGCTTTTTCTCATCACTAACTAGATGGAAAGTCACCTGAAAATCATCTGTGTATTAGCTGACTACTTTCCAACTACTGATTACACTTTATTGTGGAGGCTGATATCAATTTTCATTTGTTCGAACATTTAACATAAATTATGGGAAACCAGCGAATTCCTGATTCTTCAAGTGTAGGACATCAATAATGTTTCAGTTCCAATGTTTTTTGTATAGATGAACTCACAAAAAGATAAAGAGAGGATAAATTATAGACGTTGACCTACGCTATAGATTGTAAACATCGGGGCAAAAGTTTCCGGTAGCTCATTCCACAACGCCAAGGTTCTCCAAAAGAACGACATTTTGAACAGGTTTGTTCGGCATTGAAAGCTCAACCTGGTGAAGATGCGCCCGACGAACTCCTCTAGTATTTGCTGTAGGTACTGGTTGGTGACTAGCATCACCATGAATTAAGGACAATTGATCAGCCACCCTTCTTCAATGTTCTAGACTGCAGAGGTCACTTGTGAGGTCAGGCGCATCAACTAGACATATTGCTCGCTTCTGGAACGTGTACAGAAGCTTCAAGGAGTGGTTTGGGGCACATCCCCACACATGTGAGGAGTACTCCAGTGATGGTCTGATCTGGGCTCTTGCAATAGCTGTTCAGGAAATTTAATTTCCTGGAGCGGAAGAGAACCCACAGCTTCAGGGACGCCGACCTAGCGAGGCCAGCAACATGATCGTGCCATGACATATTGTTTGGGTTGTTATCTGAGTCTTTTACGCATTAAATTGAACTCCGTTTGTATATCCCCATTCCACAAGTCTCTCAATGTCCTCAGTGATCTGAACGAAGAGCATGCTACCATCGCGAAACTGTGGTATCTCGGGATAGTAGTGGTTTGCCCGGTTCTATGTAAGAAATAAGCTTGCTATCATCATTGCAGTTGCCAAACCCTTACCATAGCTTGATGAATTACCAGTAGTAATTCATCTTGGCAGTTTCAACAATAGAATAGTTAGGTCCAAAATTCCAGAGCTATTCAAGGCCGTTTGAAAGAAAGTTCTGAGAATAAAGGGATTGGTACCAGCCAATCTTATTTCCTTGCAACTGCTGTCTCCTGACCTGACAATACTGGACTTTTTATTCATCGTGATCTCTGTATTTACAATATAGTTTGTTAATCTGTGAAAACTACATCATGAAGTTTGGAAGACATTCTATGATTGAAGCGTAAAACGAAAAATTTGAAAAGCCTTCTTTTATTACAAAAGAAAAACGACACAATTTTTTTTCCTGGATTTAAAAAATTAAATAAGGTTACTCCAAAGACAAATAGAAATTTCTTAAATTTAAAAACACCACTCAGTTTTTAAATAAGTAACGTTTGTCTCGAATTTAACCGACTTTGTCTCATGGTTTACAATTTCATTTACTGAATCTTCTTAGCTTAGACAACCTGTATATGTGAGATAATTATAAACACTGAAACAACTAAACGTGCTGGAATACATTCATAGTGATTATTTAAGATATTTCATTGACTACCTTTCTATTGATTAAAAACAGCCCTACCTATCTACAATACGCGATCTCCAAATACAATCAAATTCGAATATAAATGGTGGTACTTTACGGTAATAGTACAACTCAGGTACCTTCTTATTTCCTAACTCGTCGTCTTCCTTGGGCTGTGACATTGCTTGCACCCAAGCTAATGCTTCAGGTGTGGCTGATCGGATGCAATCTACCCTTCCTAGTCTGAACCTTCTGGTAGAAGCGCTTTCATATGTTGCTGTGAGCTTTCCGTACAGTCTGTAGTAAGCAAGTTGTAAGGCAAGTTGGATATACACGTCTGGACTGACTTTGCATGATTTGATGAACTCTTTGCCATAGCCCGTGAATCTGAATACCTGTCGAAAGGAAAATGTGATCAAATACGTCCCAATATTTTTTTGTACTACATTGTACTAAATTTAGATTGGTAGTTATTCATGTAACTACTTATAAAATTGCTATTTTTTTTCAAGAATTGCGATTATTGAATATTCTCTCTGATATTTTATCAGAGATATAGATGCTCTTACTTGGTGAAACTCTTTCATCATTCAGATAAAAATCTTGTAGTTTCAAAGAAAATAAAAATTGTGAATCCTTATGTTCAAATTACACAATTTTTAATTGATTCGTGCATTACGATTTCAGTATTTAATATAAGATTGTTTAGATAATCGTTTGCCCATTATAAATCTAATGATTGGTTTAAATGAAGCTGGGCTTTTGGCTCACAGCATATACAGCCCAAAATTTCATCAAAATTGGGTAAGCGCTCATTAAGACTTTGCATGTAGGTACACCTGACTAGCTTAAAATGAAGATATCATAATATTATTGGAACAATAGGAAGAAATATACGTCTTTAACTATATTGAGATGTGTTGTGATATAATATGTACTGTACTGCTCATTAAATGAAACCAAAGGCGATTGGCGGAATGACGTTTTTGACTAGTGAAAAAAATAAAAATAACCTCTCTAGTAAAATATGAATTTGATATAATTTACCTATTTTATGGGATGAAAGCTTGAAGGTTGAAGCAGGAGATTTGTAAATGCCTGGAGGCTTTTGTTGAAATGTGGACATAAAGGAGAATTTTAAGGTTATGAATATCAAATTCAGAAGTTTTTGAGAGAATTGTAGAACAGAAAAGAATTTTGAACACCACAAAGATACGGAACTTGTCTTCTGAAAGAGATGGCGCTTAAAGAATAAGGGCTATTTTAGAAAACTATTGCTAATAACCGGAAAATAAAGTGAACCGAAAATTATGTTTACCACCTTAATCTGATTTGAAAATAGTTCACTTGTCAAATAATGGATACTTTGTTCTTTCACCACATTTGAAGATTGGCAGAGTGCATCCACCATATTTATGAATTCCAATATCGCATATTATTAATTATTAAGAGATAAAGGTTGTTTTGAATGTACCTTTGAGAAAAATGTAGCAAATTATGAATCTTATCGGTAAGATCGTCATCATTCGAACATTCTAAAAATGGATGTTCACACAGTAACAGAAACTGAAATAGTGGAACTTTGGTAAGGATATATTGATTTGTTAATTTCAAAGCCGCTTTATTAGGACATACCTGAAAATCAAGATCCTTGATAATATTCTCCAAGACCTGTCCAGCATCTTCTATCCTCTGAAGATCGCTGGGTTCCAAGACCCACTCTAGCTTCTCTGGAGGAGGCAGAAATGAGCTGCTAGGTACCTCGCTGTTGTGAGCCAGCGAATCAGCGTGGTTCCACAACTTTTCCACCAATTGGACTACAGCGATTCCTTCCGCATTGGAGTGCTCGTAGCAAAGGCCACAAGCGCCATCGCCTGAGATGATGAGTTGAATGGTTTTGTCGAACCAGCGGTTGGAGGAGTTGAGCGCCACTCCTCCTCCGTGGAGCATCTGATGAAATAGGTTCGTCTCATCTCTAATACCTGCTGTGTGTCCTTTGCCACCTGCAAAACGAAAAATCACAGTCCAGAAACTTCATATGCGCCATAACTTCCTTATACCAATAGACAGAAATAATTTATCGATTCCAAGTAACTGGAATTTGCAGACTTAAGTTAGAGGAACTGAATATAATTAGAAATCTAATAAATAATTAATCATCGTAATACGTACATAGTTAGTTTCCAAAAAGGAATTGCACTCCTGGTGTAGCTGATTTATGGGTAACCTAGACGCAGTCAGGTTTTTTAAAACACATGAAAAATTATTTTTTATTTTCATATAAGTTTTTAGAAGTTTTTCAGGTGTTATTATTTTAAGGCGTAGTTATTTATATGATATAGTGCTTGAAATATGCTAAAGGAAAACATCGCCCTGCGAGCAAGCCCGATAAAAGGGTAGGACTATTTATTGTTCAAGGGCCTAAGGTGAACACTCTTTAACTTCCTTGCAGGAAGTATGACATTGCCGTTTTACATATTTCATGCATTTTGATAGAGAACTTATTTTTTGCAATTCGTACATAATTTCGTTATAACACATAAATGAGCAAATATAATTCGTTTCTTTCAGAAAGTTTGATATCTAAAGAACAATTTTGCGGTCGTAGGTAAAGTAAGATTAGAAGACAAATGAACAAAATTGAACTGCAAAACGCATCAATAAAACTTTTAATGAGAGACGAAACTCTTGAGGTGATATGTGTAACATTACATATCATTAAGATCAAGATCCCTATGTTGTAATCTGAACATAACCGGTTAAAATGGTTTAAACATTCTATTACTATTAAAATCAGAAACTGATTTAACACCATACCCCTTTGTAACCTGCAGTTGAATGTGCTTGGTAATGCCTCATCCAAACATACGACTAATAGAGACTTTGTGATCAACTCCAAGTTTCTCTTGTTCTTATCGTCCTTCATTAAATCTTCTCTTGCTTCAGCCCATAAGGACCTTTTCCAACCTGTTAGAAGTCCGACTTGTGGAATGTTGGACAGGCACGGGGCGTCATCTAGGATGTAGAGGATTTGTGAGCAAATTTCGTCCTCTGTCAGTCGTCCTCTATCAGCTGAAAAAGGTAAATCATAGATAAGTAACATCTAAGAGAGCACGAATGCTAATTTTTATACTAACACTGCTTCGGACTTCTACTGTCTCAGGAATTTGTCTTTCGCAATGTTACGGTTGATGTGGCATCTTCAATAGTCTTCAAATGAAATGAGCAGAACTTTCACCTGTTCTACAAGATGATGATAATTTTTTACTCGCAATCCTGTCTTGAATCGCTAATCGCTAAGAGGGAAGTTCAATACGAAAAATAAAGAGGAATGTATGTTCTACATAGAGTATTAACGATATTATCAAGACAAAAACAATTTGGGAGAAAGTTTTGCTTCTTATCAGTTTATCATATTTTATTTATTATGGAGTTGGTCAATTATTACAGTAAACTATAAGCTCAAAGTAAGTAAGCACTGTTTTGACCACATAAAATTAGATATACTTAAAAGAATAGGTATATATATTTATTTGAAACGGTGTACTTGCCAGCCAAAATAAAAAATAGTAATAAGTAGGAGAAAGTCGAAACATGAATAAGAGTGTATGCTCTTCACTATGCATCAGACCTGTTATTGACATGCATATTTTGTCTTTAGCTTAGACTCGTCAGCATAGCCTGGCGGTCTAACTGTAGAGAAAAATTGAGTGGTCTATACGTGATGAAGTCAAGGGTGTGATAGCAACATCAAAACTAATCTCCAAGCGTCGCGCACTAGGGCGTTGTCCATTGGCATCTTACGAAGTCAACGGTCCTAACACCTGGACCGCCTTGAAGTGGCGACAGATGTTCCTACGACATCTGTCAACAAGGGTGAACTGATTAACAGCAAAGTCCTTTGTTATTCGTAAACATTAAATAGGTGTATCGTTATCTCGGCTCATTCACGTCAGAAGCAGACATCTGATATTAAATGTATGCTTTCTACAGTAAGACCGTCAGGTTCTGCTGACGAGGCTATGCTAAACACGAAACATGCATGTCTATAGCTGGTCTGATGCATAGTGGAGAGCATACACTTAATATCACTTGTCAGCTTCTGACGTAATGGTGTTTACGAACAAATAAGGGATGTCGCTGTAAATCAGTTCACCCTTGTTGACAGATGTCTTAATGGACATCTGTTGCCGCTTCAAGGCAGTCCAGGTGTTAGCACCTTTGACTTCGTAAGTTGCAAATGAGCAGCGTCCTAGTGCGCGAGGGTTGTAGATGAGTGTTGATATCAATAAGAGTATTATCATTAAATGGAATGTTTGCGACTTTAAAATCTGATCGATCGATTCATTCCGGATGGTTTCCTCAGCCTACAGTATTTGGTTAAATAAAACATCTAATAATTATTCATCATACCTGCTTTTACAGCGACGCAGTACAGCTGACTTCTACAGATTACTATGATATGTTCTGAATCTGAGGGTTTGTCACCTTTTTTTGGTGTAGGACTCACGTACTGAGTGTCTCTTCTTCTACCAGGAATTCTTGATGCTCCCAGTATCCTGTAGTATTGAGCCATACAGAGTGGTTGACCTGGCTCCCTGTCAACAAGTCATTGATTAAAATATTTTTCAATCGTAACTAGGTTGGTTTTATTGAATCCTAAGGGTACAGAAACTACGCAAAGCTCAGTCAAGCTAAGATATACCGGGTTGTACAGGAATTCAGACCAATAGGTTTTTGATTATTGAAGGAGTTTCGTGTATCCAGTTCAGATTTTTTGTCATAAAGAAGCAAGGTGTAGATATTAGATGAGATTACTTCTGGTTTTATGACATTTCTAGAAATATAGTTTTTTAAATTGTGTTGCTAAATATTTATAATAATACATTTTTATATTTTTATTGTGACTCCGGTGCAGTGAAAATAGTCTCTGTCAACAAGTACATTCCTATCCAATATATTGATATGAAAAAGTGGGTCAATGATGAGGTTGATAATTCAAGTTCCTTAAGCTTACTGTTATTATCCGAGAGCAACTCTATGGAACACTTGTAAGTCCGTATAAATCACATCAAGTTATTCTTGAGAATAAAGCGTACCTCAAACACTGCCCAAGATAATTTAATGTGCGCACTTGTATAATAATCAATGTGCTCTTATAGTAGTAGGTGACTGCAAGTGACAGGTTATCGAGTCTCAGTAATGCCCACGAGTTGACATGGCGTCGCCACAAAAAAGTTGCTGTCCATTCATTTCTTACCTGGAAGTTGCTCTTTCGACAGGTAAGGCCCTCTTATCAAGTATTTCTTTATGATCCAATGCTGCATCGATTACTCTAGAAGTGAACCTAGCCACATCCAGAATAGTGGTGAACTTTCTTGGTGGAAACACCATTCCTGGATTGGAATTGACTGGAATTGGTTCTCTATAGTTCAGGTACATGTCGTTCAGCCAGTACTCATAGGCCTGAAAAGATTAGTAACAAATTTATCAATTGAGGGTGCATTGCCAAGCTTTGAAAAGACATTTATAGTACATATTTATATTACCAATCGTTAGCAAACTCTGTACAGACTCAAGTACGCCTCACTCGGCCAATGCTGTTGAAAAGATATTTAGTTCTTCAATGTGTTGATTCTCCTATACACCTATACAATCATATGCATCGATAATTCCCAGTAGCACCATCTATGTGCCTACTAATCACTGGCATACCGCAGAGCCGAGGAACCATTTCACAGAACATTCAATAGGTCCCGCCCCCAAGAAATTGAGGAGCAAAAATAGGAAGTCAACTCATGTCTTAGTTCTTTGGTTTGCTTCAGACTAACGCTAAATTTAGAAACATGAAAGGAAGGATCGATTCATTATCAATAATATGTACACCTATTGCGTACAGTTCACAAAAATGAAGAAGGGAAAAAAATGGGTACCCGAATTTTTTGAATATGTCCACATGTGGTCGGTAACTTGAAAAACATAAAAAACAAAGTGTGGAAGTGTGGAGGAGTTCGGATTTGTTACTTTGTTAAACTTTAACACACGTTTATTTACTTCTTTAAACTATTTCTTTTGTCAAAAGCTTCCAGCTTTGATAGAACGTTTCAAAAGACTTTGGTTAAATGTGCAAGGTTTGAGAGCAAAAAATGGGAAAGGCGACGTCTTCCGGGAAGCGAACAGCAATGCTAAGTCCATGATAACCTAGAAAAAAACTGTCAAACCAAGAAGTAAATAAACGAGTGTTAAAGTTTAACAAAGAAGTTGTCTTGTTTATTTAGAAACAAACAAGTAACAGGATTTTGTTTTGTTTTCTGATTATCAATCCGCCACCAATGCACCACTTGCAGAAACGAGAACAGAAGGATCTATGACGTATTTACAGAATATCTCCCCCTGAAATTTCATCAACATCGGTACAGAGTATACTGAGATTACGCAGGATCAAAAATGTCATCAGATATAGCGTGTAAAGGCCATAAAACATGCAAAAACTGATTGCCTTGTTCGAATGCTTTCACGACCACAACAACTTCCCTGCTAAGGTGAGGGCATCTTGGATTTTTTTTAATTAAACGCCCATCAGTACAATCAGCTCACTATCCCTTGAAGACCTTTACAGTCTAACTGATCCTCAAAATCCAAATAATTATATTCTTCCACCAGTTCACACTACCCTGTATGATCGATGGAGCATTTGGGATTCATTCAAGAAAACGCCCAGCAGCTCACTACACCTTGAAGAGTCAATTCACATTACAGCCTAAGCCACCCTCAAAATCTGAATAATTAAATTCTTCCACCAGTTCACGCTACCTTGAATGATCAGTGGAGCATTTCTATAGAAAATCTTCGTTGGTATTTTCTTTGTGACCTCTACTAACTGAACATGTACAAAAAATATGTTTCTCCTAAATGGACACACATTTTCTGTGATATATGCATCCCTTAACAGAGCTTTTCCCCCAAGAACAAATCTTACATCAATAGCACAGTGTAGTCATTATCGCCCTCTGTCCTGTATTCCTGAAAACAATAACCGCCCTCCTCCCAATTTCCCATGAATTTTCCGATAATAATCTATCTGGGACTCCCGACGAGCCATCCTTAGCCTCCGCAGCTGTCTCCCTGTGGGGGTTCCGTTTAGATCGACCAATAGCCGCAGGCGGGCGAAGCGCTTGCTCCGGGTAGTCCCGCCTCTGGTTGCCAAGGCGATCGACGTCGTCCGTGGGAATCCGGAGTTTTCCCGGAGTGACAGGAGGCTAGACGAAGAGAGTTGATGTCTCGATTAACAGGACTGTGGGATCGTACATCTTGTGTACTAAGAGTAAGATTCTAGAGCCGTATGGGCATTCGCTAGGTGCATATTCGAAGAAAAGCAGTATAAATGGTATAGAAAACTATGTTAAACCACGTAGAGGATTCTCTCAACATCGTTGGAAACCGATTTTCATTATTATCATACACTTTCTATGGGGCGTGATGTTTGTTAGACGCTTTGAAATTTGGAAAAATGTTAAGCTATTCTACTCGTTATAAACCGCGTCTTGGATCATACTGTTCAGTCTCCGTAGTATTGTAGTAGTAAGTACAGATACTGCTTTATATGCAGGTCACCGGTTCGAACTCTGGGCGAGATTAATTTCTTTCATTAGGCAGGTTGCATTCAGGTTAGCAAAGTTTTTGTAACTTTTGTACCTAGCGAACATCCATATGCTGTAAACCACGTATTGAACTATTTATGGTCAAAGTAATAGCTTTGTTAAAATGCGGTAAGTCTGGTAGCTCTATGATACCAGTTCAGCGTTTTTGAAATCACTTTAATCTCAGACTACACCAGTGGAATTAGCTGGAAAGTTCCTCAAATATTTATCAACAGACCAACAGTTGATGGAATGGCTCTAATGAATACCTACCTCTGTAATTTTTGATGCTATTCAAAGAATAAATACTTATATATTTAATAATTCGAAAAATACTGTTTTTCTATGCTAGTTAAAAATATGAATAATAAATACTGCACATATATATAAAATTGAAGTTGTAGTGCATACGGCTTTTATTACTTGTGACGAAAAATACAAAAATCTCTGTGGAGTGAGTATAGCAACTACAAAAAACCTGGACAAGCTTATTCCGATTGCAATAAGTCAAGCTCACATAATGAAGATATTAATTAATACATAAACAACTAGATCACGTTTAAAAAAAGAGGTCGAATGATATACGAGGAACATGCGTTTCTCACTAACTGCATCATGATGGACCATGACACTTTTGCCATTAGAATATGGTCTTGCTATGTGCTATAAATGAACATGAATACGTCGTAAGTAATGAGTCGATCCACTTGATTCATTTTTTTTCTTCTTCAACGGAGTCAATGAATATTTGGTCATGTTTAGGCAAGAATTTGGAAATTGCTAAGGACAACTTTTTGAAAACGGAATATTTTATGGTCTGTAACCGGAGAAAAATTGAATATGTATAATTATAAAAACTTAGAGTTTTGTTCTCCTAGCACCCTAAATCATACAGCATCGAAACATAAATAAGGAACACAAATTACTGTTCGTGGATTCAATTATTTATAGAAAATAATATCGTCTGTTTTTAATACTAATGAAAGAGCAACAGTAATCCCAAAAAACTCATTTGTTAAGATTAAAAATATGTGGACTTTTTTGAATGGCTGGATAGGTACAAAGGTATAAAACTGGCTAACTGGATCCTGGCACTAGTACTAAAGGTAGCCTCAGAAAATATGAAAGTATACTCAAGAAGTATATGGGAAGTTACAGTAGTGTCTTGAGAGAGTCTATCCAATGTAATAACAATTGGAATTGGATTTAGTGACTAACTATTATCAAATAACTAAATCATATAAATTCGATAATTTTAAAAAATATGTACCTCTTTGGAAATTACTATAAATTCCAATATTTCTAAAATTCAACTGGATCAGCAGCTCTATTACAATCTTCAATAGAGTAATATATACAACTGCACCTGAAATACCCAGTCAACTTACGTGACTCAATTATTTAAAAGGCTAAATATTTCTCATTATTCGAGATAACCATTCGTTTGAAATGCGGTAATCCGTAGTAAAAGCCGCTAAAACAGAAATAGAAGAAATTAGTATCCTTATCAAATTATTGTGCATTTAGCTATTATCATACTAGTAGTACCATATATCTTATACAACAACCGACGCAACAATCTGACAAAAGCCGGAATATATTTATCTATGCCATCGTTTTGATTTTGTTTTGTTTCCTGGCTACAACTCCGCGCCTCTGATGATTTTTGAAACTACACAGTTTTTCGTTCTTTCCAAAGTAGTAATTTATCGTGAAAGTTTTTTTTTGACGTACATGTCATAAAACATCAAGAAAACACAATATCTCAAATTTTAAATTTTCAGAAATTTCAATCCTATTTCGCCTATTGACGTGGAAAATGTACATGTTCATATTCCTAAATACAAGCTCCAAGTTGCTTCCGAACAATATCACAAACTGGAGAGACAGCATCAAATTATACTCATTTTCACTGGATCATCTGAAATTATTGTTCTTATTGCGATGGTGGAGAATCATGATCAAGTGAGTGAGATGTGCAGACAAACTTCAAACTCCAGTCTAGGGTAGGTGCTGTCTGATATAAAAAATTGATTTGTTAGTAACTACTCAAGGATGTTTCTGCCGATAATAATAAAACTTTGTGTGCTTGATAGCAGAAAAATAAGTTTTTTTAATGTAATTAAATTTAAAAATCATTCTAATTTTGACACAGATGGTTACCTGATTGATATTTATGGTGAAAATTAGTGTATGCCGCCAGACCAGCTCAGATTAAACAATTAAAAAACTTTTATACATATTGAGTTTTTTGTGTATCCTGTTTAGTTTTCGAGGAGAAAGTAGTTGCTCACTGTCTACTTCAGCCATTGAATAGAAATATAAAAGTGCATATAATTTAACAAATAAAAATATTTTTCTATCAGTGAGGCGTTTCGATTTATATTTAAATCACTATTAGACTGTCAGATTGAAATAAAATCCCAAATATTGTCAAAATGGTAACTACATACATTAACACCAAACTAAGAGCTGAAATATACCATGCCTTTTACATATAATTTAACTGAGGTAGGAGAGTCAAGAAAAGCGTAAGTGTCTATCTTCAGCTTTTATGAAATTATTATTTTGGAAAAAATTTAGTGATTTTTTTTAAAGTGCAGCTCAATCGGATATAATGAATGACAGTTTTTCCCGAAAACTAAACAAGGTAAAACTTCAATGGATCTTCATTTTCAAATGCTTATTCTGATAGTAGAATAAAACACAGGAAAACATTGCAGCATATAATGATTTTCACCATAAAATCAATCAGGTAATCGTCTGTATTGTCATTGAAATTATGATGTGGAATCTAACAATTGCATCAAAAGAAGCGCCTTGATTCTGTTATTTAGCAAATCAAGTTTCATCATGATCGCGGACGGACTGTTGAGTAATTAATGAAAAACATATTTTGTATCAAAACTTCGACACACCATTTTTCTGAGAAACCAAGGAAAATTAGACATACTCTTTATTTTTTTTAATTGAAATGTGAAAAGAAATTGACCCTGAAATCACTTATGATATTCTGAACATAGTTATCATATAGTATTTTTAACAAATTAAAGAGTGAGAAAGATTTGTGTGCTCAAATAGTTCAATGTCTTATGTCCAATAGGGGCTAACGCAAATGTTCGGTATGCCTGTTTTGCTGCTATAAAATCGTCCTTACAAATTGGACACCACACAGTTCAGCATTTCTAGTTGAATTACAGCAGTTACCTTCTTGATAGTGTTTTATTTGTTTTTAGTGTCGCTGACGCGTTTATAGCATTAAATTATCTTGACTTTAGATAACCCCTCGCAAATGCAGAAAACATATCGCAATCTCAAGAAGTTTGATGGGAGATCACTGAATTGTTGGGCGTCCCTCCAAACAACAAAGGCAAACCGAAATGTGTTTTTTTGTCAAGGATGTGGTTTGAGCCTATTGCGCGTTGAACTGAATCCACAGCTGGGTTCAATATCAGGCGATCTTGGAAACAGTGAAGAAAAGTTTCGTGTCAATTCCATGGAATCACATAATCTCGTACCATATGCAAGTCATCTTTCCCAGTATCAGATACCATTCTGTATTTTATTACTCCTTATAGAAGTATGGCACATTGATAATATTTAGCTGAGAACCAGCACCAAATCACCTCAGATTTTATGGTGACCTCATATTTATTAATCTTTCATTATGCTACCCTTTGTATTCATTTAAATTATTTAACATAAGGGAGTCTTCGCAGTCGCACAAGGAAACAAGATTCCGATCCAGCAAAACTTCAGCCTTAAAAAGACTAATCTCATCGGTATAACAACTCAAAGTGTACATCTGAGGTTAAACCTTCGATTCCACCGTTGCAATCCAATTACAATTTTTAATCCCTCAGGGGAGATTGGTGGTGTTTGCTCTTACGTAGGGAGGTTGAAAATATTCTAACATCCTTCCCCCCTCAGTCCCCGTCTGTATCAACAGAGCTGTCGGCAATGCTGTTGTTTGGATATCGTTACCGCTACCGTGAAACCAGTGAAGGGTGAAAGGGAAGGGACAACTGCCTTGATAAAGGGTGGCGAAATACCAGAGCAGAATTTTGAACTGGAAACTTTTACTCTCACTTAACTCAATATTCGCTCAATACATGAACTGACACTTGAAAGAACAAAAAATATCAGATCATCCTTAACCATCGATTTAACCTTGACTTTCTTGGAGGTGACCTCCTTTACTCCCCACGCATAAACTCAGCAAGTACTCTAATTGCTAAATTTTTGGAATTTGGATATGCTTTTTGTACGTATTATGAAGTCTACGCATTTCTGTCGATTCGTCTGTCGGTCAGTATGTCAGTAGCTTTTTTGTCACAGCGTAATTTCAGTAAACTCTGCACCAATTCTGATCAGATTTGGTATGACGTGGGGCCACGATAGAGTATATTCAAACTCTGCATTTGGGAGATGATAGATCATTTTTGAATTACCTGTACCTTTATCTAGTAAATGGAAATATATAACAATACTGGTTCTGGAATATTAAATATAAAAAATCCCAAATTGAATCATCTGATTAGTATTCAAAAATTTACATATTTTAACTAAAATAGTCGAATTACATATATAGATTACCGAGAAAATTGTTGAAGATTCAAAACTGTATCCTATGATTACTTTCAATCTCAAGTTCACCTGTTGATGTTGTCCAATTACAAACCCTGTATAACACGAAAGTCGATAGTCTGCCTTTGTGATTAGACCCTTCATTCGAACAGATATTTTAAAGTGCCAAATGCTTTGGCAGGAAGTAATTTATTCCGCGTTGTTCCTCCTCTACTTCCCCATATAATCACGATAATTGTTATGGAGGAACAACTTTAAAACACATTTGTGATGTCTTTTCTATCGATTTATTTGTGTGACTAATCACGAATACTTTTGCTTATGATTGCCTTTATAAGAGTTACCAAAGATAGTTACAACGCAGCAACATATGTATGAAACGATGGGTGCTGTGACCTGCAAGCAGGCCCAACGAGAAGGATGAGGGTAGATCGGAGGCAAATCCTTCTGGTTTTCAGGGGAGCAGGTGCTCTGCAGAACAGTTTTGGAACGATTTCTTTCCACCAGCAAAGTATTACAATAATTGTTACTATTATTAAGACAATGAAAAAAACAATGTAAAATCTAAAAATTGAGGATCTGGAGGCCCGGATCCTATATTCTCCCCGGTCCCCGATTTTCTCTATCCAGTATGCGTGCTCACATATACAAATCAGGAAAGTGGCGGAAATCGATCTTACCGCTCTTGCTCTTGCCTGTGTGATTTCGAATTGTTATTGGACTATTACTTCTGTTTCTATTGTAACACCAGTTTCATCTAATCCATATCTGGACCGATTATATCCGCGACCTACCCTACAAAATCAATGACAAATCAATTATGCTCTCCCCACTACCCGCTGACCTCCGCACAGGCGTCCAATTACTCGATCCGTTCGCGTGTGAGTCGAAGGGCGAGTTTAGGGTTCCACATCAGCCGTGCTGATCTCGTTAGCGATGGAAATTGTTTGATCGACGACGCGGAATGGGTTCGAGGAAAATCAGGGCTACCTACAATTCCCTTGCGTTTTCCTTACGATTGATTAGACGGGTTTGGAGGGCACTGAGAGGTCTGGATTTAGTTTTTCAATTATGAAACTTTATTAATGGAATCAAACAGAAATTAGAGAAATTAAAAAAAATAATAAGAAAATCAAATCAGTGAGGTGGGTTTCTTCTAAGTAATGCGGGACCTGGTCGATTACAAGTGGCACAATTTTTGCTAGCGTTTAATCGGCCAAGCAGCCAGTAAGTGAAGCAGTGACTGGGAAACTTGGAAGGATGACGAAACTATGTGAAATGGATTGATAAAACATACCCAATTCTCCACCTTTTCTCTCCTGTTGGCCAGATACAGTTGCAGTTTGGTCCCGATCCCACACGGTCCACCAAATTTCTCAATGATTTTCTGTATCTTTTCATGTTCCTGATCAGTGAGAAGCGGCCGTAGCGTTTTTGCATATTTATTGAGCGTGTTCTGAAGAAGTGGTAGTGGTAGTTTCGGCAGTTGCTCCTGGAATAAATCAATAAATTAGATTTTATCCAAGTCCAAGTCGATTTTTAGATTCTACAATACCCAAGGAAAGTACTGTAATAGCAAACATACAAATTGGTCCTAAATTCTTTATTTTATTTAACTTTTTTGATGTGTATATAGCTTAGGGAGGTTATATGGCACAGTTTGCTCAAAAATTTCAAGAGATGCTTTTTGAAAATTTTAGCATATTAATTCAGAGGTACTGTTTTCAACATAGTAGTGTGTTTTCAAAAAAAAATGTAGCTGTATTTCAGTGTGGCATATACTGGTCTAGAAAATCTACAGTATGCTTTAAAATGCTTAAAATCTTCAGAAGATTTTTTTTGCAAAATTGAGTACCAATACTCATCTCCACGCGTCGGGTACGGTGACGCTGTCCATTGGAAAGTCATTGTCCCAACACTTTTGCTTTCTACAGTTAGACCTCCAGGCTATACTGACGAGTCTTGGTTAAAGACGAAACATGCATGTCTATAGCAGGTTTGATGCATAGTGAAAAGCATACACTCAACATTGAATACCTTTATTTGGAGGTTCAAAACTCAACTTAGGAACATCGTGGTGGGCAGTATTATATATAGATTAGACATTTGGAAAAGTACGAAATTAATCGTTTTTATGCAGATGCTTTTAATTGGTGGAGCTCCTTCATCTTTCAAACGAAGTTTATTCGTATATTGTTATAATAAAATATCAACTATATTCTGTTCTCTCTGGTCCGGAATCAATATATGCTGAATAGAACGATTTGTTAAAGTTCAACGATACAAATTTCTATGAACGATATCGTATAAATGAACAACCAAGATGCAATACAAGGATCTATCCTTTCCTCAACGCTCTGCTTGCTTTACATCAAATATTTGTTGAAAACAACTCTCTTACCTACAGCTTCGCCGATGACAGCAATTATTTCCTGCATGAAAACGGGCAAACCACTATCATCCCAAAATATCGACGAGAGCAACATTTTGTTTAGATCAATGAGGATATTGAGATAATTGTGAACCACCCTGATGAATAAGTCGCATTCTGGTCTGCCAGCAGTGGAGATGGAAGGACTCTCAATGCTTGAACCATCATCCATCAAGCATCTGGGAATTAACATCAACAATAACATCTTATAGTCATGTTGCTGGTCCCGGTAGGTCAGCGTCCCAGAAGCCTCAGGAAATTATATTCCCCGGAACAGCTACTGCTACTATAAAACGCCCAGATCATTTGGGGAAGAGTGGCTGATCTGTCTGTCGGTCTCTATTCTATAGATATTATCATGGCAGATGTTTGACCGAGCTGACCGGTATAATAACATCAAGAGTTGCCATTACACGAAAGACGAGAGGAGCTCAACGGGCACATCCACACCAGGTCGTGCTTACAACACTTATCCAACTCCACTCTTCCAAAAATCGTTCTTTTGGAGAACTTCGGCGTTATGGAATCAGTTGAAGTAAATGTGAATAGACATTTATCCTCTCGCAGCGCTTATGAAGCGCGATAGACTTCCTGCCTTTGCTTGAGGTTATCTATAAAAAATATTTTGTACTTTGATAAAGGCTACTAAGGCAGCCGAAACGTTAATTGAGCTATTTGGTCAACTGTATGTGTTTTTAATTAGCGATCACGAAAATAGAAGTTGGGACGCCTAGCACTGCACGTAAACGTAGGAAGTCAGCCTATTCGAATTTTTGACTGTTTGAAAACAAAACAAACGACATTGGTGTGCAAAATCACCGAAGCGGACTTTGATATGTTTTCTTTATACCACGTGTCTACCAGGCAACACCCTTGTGTCTATTATTTCTGAGATAGGTATGCCTGTCCGTCGCATTTGCATAGATCCTCTTCCAACCGCACGGAATGAGCCACTTTGGTGTGCAAAACGACATAACAACGCGGCGGCGGCGTAGGATGCACATCGACACGGCAGAACTTCGCCACCCCTTCGCTGATATTACTGTAATTCAGTTTCGGAATCATCCATATATTCATACGGGGGGCGGGTGGATAGAAATTACGGTCAGGGATGGACTTCCATGGTGTTCAACGATTCGAGTGTTATCAGCTTATCAGCGAAACTCAATGCTAAAAAAGCAATTTTTGCATTGTCTTCCTATTAGATCTGGTCCAAAGTACTGTGCTTAGCGCTTCTATAAGCGCTTTAAGCACTCTTATGCTTCTAAGCACTACTTATGAGCAGATAGCAAAGGGCCTAGTGCTTAAGTGAAGATTCCTCACGAGCAATCAAAACGACTTTTAGGCTTTCTACACGGCACAGCTGACACATGATATCGTCTTCTTGTAATGGAAGTCGATATACCTGTTCCACGTTATCCAGTTAACCCCTAGGTACTTCATGCTGTCGGTTAATGTTAGCAGTCAGCCATACAGGGTACACAGCTTGAAATCGTCTATCATACTCTTGCGGGTGAATAGAACCACCTGAGTCTTAATTAAGTTCACTGAGAGTTTAGTTTGGTGCACAAACTTCTTAGAATGTAGCATACAATTTGCATTCTCCCGCAGAGAGTGCCCAGGAACTTCCCCGAGAACAGCACACTAACCTTCTCTAGACGACCGTCCATGATCAGGCACCAGACGTGAGGGGAGAAACAGCTTTCCTGTGACAACTTTTAGCCGAAGTCCTACCAGGACCTCGTTGACTCTCCGATCTCTGACCGCAGGAACAACCCACCAGAGGGCCTACAGTACTCGGCAAATGGTTGTCGTGCGCACCTTTTTGAAGGCTTCCAGGGTCAATTGTTCAAGCTTTTTACCTCTTTAGGTGAAGAACTTTTTCAGCATTGCCGCGGATAAAGGAGTCTCCGTAGAGCAGCTTTGGCTGTAGGCATACTAATAATGATGGATTTGGTGTTCAAATAGCGCTCCATCCAACAGATACCTATCAATAATCTACTCCAAAGCTTCCATCAAGAAGGAGGTGAGACTGATTGGTTTAAAGGATTTCGCTGTCGTTTTCCTTTGGTTTGGGGATGAACATCATCCTTGTTGCTCAGCAAGTCCTGAACTTGGGTACATAACTCAACGTTTCTGAGCCCCTTAGTGCTGCCCCAGCTTGATCCTCATACTTGGCCCTATGGACTATCCCGGGAAGTGGGAATCGATGAAAGATCATCCATTGACGTTGACCAAAAGATCAAGTCAACAAATTCATGTTTATCATAACTCAAATTTTATTGAAAGAAACGGAATAAAGATAAATATTATCCATTTTTCTTACAAATGATCATTTGTTTCACGTATTCGTTCCGCAATTTTGTAATACAGTCCTGTATGGGGTTCAGTGTAACGAACGAGGGTTGTTCGCCAGGGTAGACACGGGGCTGAGACACCAATTAACATCCCGTGAATCATCCCCGCAACACACCCAGCCCAATTAGGGAGTTTATTTTACCATGAAAGTTATGTACACAGTTCTCATCCCTCGTACATGATCATTTTATTTATCTATAATTGTTGATGCTTCCTTTTCCATCGCTATTCAGTAAATACGCGATTTTGCTCCAGAAAATATAGGATCTATGGATGCGGATAATCTTGCCTGGAATACTTGTATCTTTATTGCTTCATTCGCGCATCAACAGGCAAGAGTAACATTGTTCTCGTGTTACTAGGTATAACTATGCCTACTACATCCTTCCTGTTTTTTCGTGTGGAAGTTCTTGGCTTCTCTATTACTATGACAAAGATAAACACGATGATACAGGAAAAGGAATCATATACATTAAAGTAGATCTGTTTTGAAATTGCTAAAATACAACATTTTGAGTATGCAAAAGGTTTTTGGCTACGTTCACAAATAAAATGAGTAGAGTTTTATGAAAAATAGTATAATAAACCGAAGCTAAAATTATACTTTCAAATAAGGTCATAATATTTTTTCTTTGTTACACTTTGTGTACCATTTAATCAATTTTATCGTGATGCTAAATTGACGTTCTTTGTGAAATGAATAACATAATCAGATCTACTCCAAAAAATACGAGTATTTTATATGTAGTAGGATATAACACTTCTTATGCTAGTTTTCTGGTTGCCTTTGTGGATTATCCCATATTTGTACTGGCCACTAATCAAAACCACATGCGATTGAAGAAATAATTTTGATCTAGCAGATGCGCCTACTTGGTGAAACTATTTCGTCACAAGTGAAAATTTTTTGAATCTAAATTTCCCCATTTGGTCTTAATGAAATAACTTCGCTATATAATACTAAACGTTTTGAAGAAAAAGAAAATATATTTGATCAAATTCCAATGGATTTGAAAGTGTAAGTGTTGTATATATATATATATATATATATATATATATATATATATATATATATATATAATCAGTTTCAACGCCAACAATTCTTACAGAAAGCATGGTATACTTATAGATTGTAGATGCTCTTACCTGGCGAAACTCTTCATCATGTAGATACAAAGTTGTGTTGATTTTTATCTACTTGGTATGCGTGTGTTAAAAGTTTCATAAGGCAATGTACAGGTATCCAGCTTTAATCGTCAAACTAGACTCCAGAAGTTGAACCCGGGTCTTTGTATATAGTCTTGTCAATTGAAGTGTATTTCGTTGTAACTTGGACTGTTGTCTAAGCAAGCATAATGCCATAAAAAGTTTTATAATACTATACGCAGAACCTTCACGTGGTTTTCCGCTGTTTGTATATATACTAATATACTAATATACCACATACGAATTATTTAGTATATCTAAGCTAATTTCATATCACCTAATGCCCTTACTTTTTTATTAAGTCTTCTACTTTGGCTACCATTGTATTGATTAGACTTCACAAAAGGGTTCTGGATCTATTGAGAAATGTGTTGCACCTTATGAGTCGATCAGTTTCTGTTTTCGTTTACTTGTTTCTTAAGATATTATCATTAACCTGGTGGATCGATTTGTAATTCTTTGATTGAGTAATTAGCATCTTATCTTGAATAATAGCATTATCGTAAAACCCTCAGCTTTACGTCGGTGGACAATTTATTGCTTTGCATATATTAGCGGCCCTTTCTGGTAATTTACACTGAAGTTTTAATGGAGTTGTATAATGATACAGTCATACAGTTGCTTCTAGGGGATTTTCATATTATGATATAATATCACCAACTGATTACTCCCTGCAGGTTATAGCTATAGATATGCACAATTGTATATGCTATAAGTCACAAAGATGTAGGAAAATTGGTGGAGCTGATATTTTTGCAATTTAACGAACAGAAGGATCGACCTCACAGTTGCAGGAACAATGTAAAAGTAGAAAGAAATAAGAAGAAGTTAAAAAATGAAGTGGTGCAGAGACAAAGTTATTCTAGGCATGTCAAGGTGGATTGAATTGGTATAGTGAGTATTGACCACCATATCCTGATAGATGGAGATGTTATGGACTACTCTCATGAGACTTATTTCTGTGTGAGCAACAGGATCTATCTATGGACGAATTGTATTCATATACATTCTCTAAAAAAATACATTGTTTAAGCGAAAGTCGAAACTAGTTATCATCTCACAAATTCCCATTAAAACGTATTATGATTAAATCTACTAAAGGCCGACATTCTGTGGATGACGTACTTGAGTGAGGCGCCACCTATATGAAATCAATGTAGGGTATAATGGAAAAAACGTTAGCTGTTCTTGAGTAACATATAATTTACTGAAGTAGACACACGCGACCAAGTCGTTTGCATCGACCTGTACAGTGTCTCGAGTATTATGATCAACGAGAGTTCTGGTTATGCTACAATCAACATTCATTCAAATATTGTTGTGATGATAAGTTATTTTTAATGAACAGATAGTCAGACGGTTTGTGATTCTCTTAAAGAATATAATTCCAGAAAAAAAACAATTGGACAGTTTTATCAGACTTCTTACTGTACAAAATTATAAGAATTATTGTAGATATATAGAATACAAATAAAATTACAGTACACTAAACTATGCAAAACAATGATCATTCGAATACACATCGATGTGTTTCAGTATAATTGTGGCCTGCCATAAAAATATTCCTTATTTTGCCTAAATTCATCAGAATAGTTTGGCGGCCTGACAGTAAAGATCAATAATGTTGTATTTATACTTATTCCAGGTAAGGGTATAATGGTAGCACTTTCCAAGTGTTGCGACACGTGACACTGTAATTATAAGTTTACGTAGTCAAAGAGTCTTAACAACTTCGACTGCTTTATGACGGTGATAAATGGACCTAACGATTGATCCACAGCGACAACTCTTGTCCTTTATAGATATTACTATGATGCACCGTAAGGCATCATTCACGTCAGACAGTCCGACTTGTTTGGACTATCTGATTTAACGATAAAATTGGGAAGGCCACTTGTCGCGAAATTTGGCCTTGACTACTTGAAGATGTTACTGTACACTGTACACAAAGCTTCACTTTTGAGTCCCTTCATCACAAAAATTGCCATTACACTATGAAAATTATGGGTCTTGGTCAGATATCAAAGCGGAAATCGCCATCGGAAGAATACTATCAAATACCTGGGTCGAACCCACTTCTCGTGCAATTTAGGCAGACCCTTCAACTACTATCATCAGCGTAGACGCCGTGGATTCCAGGATGCCAGATGTTAGATTTCAGCAACAAGTTATTAAACGTATTGTTGAAAAACTGAACTTCTGTAAAACTAGTGGTATGGACCAAATACTAGCAATGGTCCTGAAAAGTTGCACCATGGCGCTTACTGCAGTCCTTTGCAAATTACTTAGGCTCTCCTACCAGCATATTGTCTTCTGCACTGGATGAAAGATCGATCGAGTGAACTATAGAGGGCAGAGAAATATATATAGATTTGTGTCATCAATGTGCAGTTGCTGAAGTATTTGGACAAAAACAAAGTAATTAATGGTCAACAATATCGCTTCAGCAAGCAAAGATTCAAAATAAAGATTTTGGCATACGTCATCCATATGTGGAGTGGAACAATTATTGAGCCTCCCGAGGGATCTTGGCTTTGGCGGGGGCAGGATGCTGCCCAGATAAATGAGTACATTGAAAGAATCATCGAATGGGGATGTACAAATGGAGGTCAGCTCAACGAACAGAAGACTCAGGCAATAACTCTGACGTTCGCAAAAAAATAGAAACATAAAGAGCAAGCCTGCGACTATTTCTGGTGGAAAATACTCTCATTTGGAATCCAATGGAAATCATTCCATTAAGATTCAACATCACATTCATCGAATGCAATATGAAAACGCGTGGTGCGTGTTAACCACCAGTCATCGTCTTGGGGTCACGTACCAACATAAGTCACGCCATTTCAGGGCGCCACCCTTCTCTCCTCTTTTTTAGAAAGGGCCTACACGTGCAAGTGCTACAATACAGGTTGGGTGCATTCGCGTGTCTATTGTAGGGCAGCCTTTCTTGTTAATCATTATTATTGATAATCCTTATTTTGTATCACGCTGTTTTTAACCAGAGGATTTATCTATTTTTATATATTGTAATCGTATATAATTGAAGATATTACATTATTAATAGACGTTTTATAAGATATAAACAATGCCCTTTATTTAAAACAGTCTGTCTGTCTTTTTATCGTCTGTTCGGTGATCTATTGCTGCTCTATTGCAACTCGGAAAGTATCTTTCTGATTTCGTAATTTTTCAAATGCTGTGCAGTGGTAGCAAAAACTGACAGGACAATTTTATCACCCAAAAGTCCAATAAAGATGTGACCACTTGCAGTATTTGTGAAGTATTTATAGAGCAAAATCTTTTATTTATAATGATTTTCTGCTGGTTTTTAAGTTAATCAATATTGCCTACAAGTCAATGTATATATTATTTATTAAAGCCTCTAAACAGGGACGTATCGGAAATCTTAATGTCTTTGATACTTGGATTAGCAAAAGTATTTTCTGGAAGCTCAAAGTTAAGGGCAACTTTGGCATTCGTCGCAGAAATAATTATTAGTTAATAGATACCCGTATTATATAATCTAATGCCCTCTCTGACTGTCGTCGAGTCGCTGGGTGGTGACTGGCCTCTAATTAGCCATTATCGGTGCATACTCGCAGGCCAAGCAATCATTGGATATCGTCGCCGAAGGTATTACAGGATTAAATTATTGAATAAAGGCGGCCACTCAGTGAGAAAGCCATCGCTTTAGTGTGGACGCGGACCCATGTTCAGCTATAAAAAGGTCCGTCCGATTAACGTTAGTTCAAAGGTAAATCTCTATACCACACAGTGTGACCATACTTCATTACATGGTTTCAATTAGCGGCCAGCAGAAAATATAATGAATCGGGGAGACACCACATTATAAGTTTTAGAAATTACATTAGCACATTTTTCATCATTCCAGATCCCTATTCAGTTAAATGTAGTAATCTATAGTAAATGTTACTAAAAGTTCCAAATATTGGAGAATCGCAGCTGGCCAAATATTCTCCACAGAGCATACCTGTCGCTGCCCGCTCCACTCGCCCCTATCCATCCCCATTTGTATCCCCTCTGCCTCCACCCAGGTGCTATCGATCGACTCTATCAGTGTGGCGCTAGCGTCACCGTGACCTCCTGGAGGAGCGCGTGCTCGGGAATCAGAACAACTTGCACTTGGTGTCCACAAAACCATCTTTCGTTTGAGCAACCTGCGATAGGGACGGTGCCTGAATAGCATCGGAAAACGCTTGCACTGACCACCTGAGAGCATCCCTGGATGCAACGCGGTGCTCGGACTCGCGAATTCCCGGAGAATATCGACCTGAGAGGTGAGGATGGTGGCACAGTGGAAGTGGGGGAGAGTGGGACAACGTTGCATAAAATTTCATTGGTGATAAGCATACAGAGCATAAGTTACATTGTAACATAAAAATACTTCAGTCTTAACAAGGTTATATAAACGCCTTTGAAGCCGGTGTAATTTTAGCTTTTGGAGTAGTAGTAAATTTTTTGAAAATACAATTTCTGGTATTACTGGAAAGGAAAAATGTTCCTTTTTTCAATTTTGATGAAGAAAACCTGTTTTTAGCCGCTTCCAAAGCCACTGATGATTTTTGGGAAAATTTTGTGGGAGGTCTCCTTTTTCCGTGACCATAAACTGGAACTTTGAAAAGGTATTTGTAATAAAGATAAACACAAAAATCAGTGGAAGTATTAGGTCGTTTATATGAAACGTCATCATTTGTCGTGTAGGATACTATATATTTATGTACTTGGAGAGACAAAGACTGACTACGAGGAAGTGCGTCAGTGGGTGGGTCTGATTTGGTACGCGGTCTTGGAATGGTGATGCACACTGTATCGATTCGATACACGTTTTACTTCCTACGTAAACAGGCGGGAAGGAAAAGTGATCGTGAATTGGAGATATCATGCCTCATACATCACGAAAAACCAAGTCACCCTTTTCCGTTGATCTACATGTTTGTCTGTCTATACTCTGTACGTTGTTTTCCTTGGCCGCTCTGTAACTTTGAAGGTAGTTGTTGGATTTTTATGAAACTTTGACACTATGTTGGTACCGTGAAAAGAAGCAGGTGTCTCAAAGGAAAAAAAAATAAATAGAAAATGTTCGAACTTCGTTTTTGGTCGCTTCTGAGGCCCCTGAACAGACCTTGTGTGTGTCAAAATTTGGGTGTAGGGGTGGGGAAAGGTTTGGAGATTTCAAAAAAATGTTAGGTGTTCAGAAAATATGTTCACGTCATTTACAGAAAATTGATACTAGTGAAACTATGTAGTTGTTAGACACATTATTGGTTACCAATTTCGTTTGAAATCGCAGCAATTACAGATTCTCCTCAATATCTGAGTTAAAATTTTACGATACATGCGTTTCATTAACATATATTTTCGACATAATTAGAATGTTTCAAAAAAATGTAAATGATATGAATTTATTTTGAAGTTATATCAAATTTTGCGGCGTAGTTTTTTTCAAACCTAGCAAATTTGTTCTCTCTGATTTAGCGACTTTTGCTACAAATTACTGCATTTTATCAAAAGTTTGATTTCGGACTTCCATTGTCTATAAAATTTTGAGTATCACGACGTTTCGATTGATATTCTATCTTCAATTGAAAAGTCGTGATACTGAAAATTTTATAGACAATGGAAGTCCGAAATCAAACTTTTGATAAATCCTCCTTGTCTACAAGTTTCAAACAACAGTTACTGCATTTTAACTGAATAGGGTTGATAAACAATGACGAAAGGGTTGTTCTCTCTCTTCAAAATTGCGTCCAGTAGTTTAAATCTGTACGTCACGTACAGTAGTATCAGTTTATTGAAGATTTTGTTCGAATTTCAGTGCTCCTTAAGTAAGTACTGAAATTAGTGGAAATTATGGAGTTTTTTGGAATCTTCTCGCTTTCCCGCCGTCCGTGGGAGGCATAAGAACAATCTTTTCAGGCTTCGAGTCACTAGTGACTGCTGCGATAGTTCGTGATAACTATAATAACTTCAAATTGGCTACAAACTGAACCATTCAAAATATGGATTTCACATTTTTAAATGATCTTGGATATAAAAATGCATACATAAAAAATCGTAATAATCATCTCAAGGAAAATCTATCTATATATGAAGGTTTGGGAGGACAGTATTTGGCTACTTGAATCCATTTTTTTATATGACCTGATATAATCTAGAAATTTAAAACTTATGAAAATTTCTGGAGCATTTTTCACTGTTTCTTACTTATTCTACGCGCGAAATAAGGGAGTCAAATGATGAAGGACCGCTGCCTCGTTCAAATTCATACCCTTTATACTCTGTTAGAAGCGTGTTGAGTAGCTTATGTAGTGCCAAAATAGTGACAGATAGACTGGCGCATCTGCAGGAAGACCTATAAAACTGAATCACCTGGATTTCGCGATATCACAAAATAAAATAAAAAGATTTTCTTTGTGAACGCAATGAAGTTTGTCACCCTGTATGAGAGCGAAGTTCTGAGGAGAATCTTTGGGCCTCTGTCTGACTGCAAGTCGTCCAAAGAGAAAATATGATTGAATATATTCCTCGCACGAAACTGCCAGATGAAAGTGGTTTACTGTCTGATCTAATAAAGTGAAGCCTCACGATGGCGACCCACTAAGGGGTTGGGAATACGATATTATCTGAGGTTTTTATGGCTACCGCATCGGATAAACGTAGATATGATGCTTTAGATCTAATACTAATGAGATATCTCCTTTTCATGCTTTTAAGGCGACTGAGTCTTTCAGCAAGAAATTACATAGAAGAGAAAATGCTGTAATTTTGCATTCAATTTTTCGTAACTGAATATATTGTACTTTAGTGAGTTTTTTTCGGATATTTGTTAACGTAAAGTTTCATTAACCACGACACACAATAATTATCATCCGAAAAAATGTCAGGTTCTATCTCAGTCTAGTAACCACATAGATGGCACTGATGAGATGAGACAGTTTACTTGGCTCCTCTTGAAGTTTAAGTGCATTAGTTGACTATCCAGGTGGTGATTCAGGACTAGATCTCTAATGCAGCTTTTATAGGCTATTTTCAAAATAAGTGCACTCCTTGTGGCAATAAGAATAATAAATGAAATGAGTTATCTCTGTTTGCCGTTCATCTTGGTGCCATGCGTTAAACTGAAATAGATTGTCTTTCCTTTGTAATTTTTAGTGGTTAAAATGTACACCTAACAATCCAAAAGCTCATTTATTGTTAATCAACTCAATCGCACCTGGATAATAATCCACACTGGATGGTTATATAAATGATTTTCAAGAAGTTAATTCCAGTATCTCAGTATATTGTTGTCTAATAAGCGCAACCTACTGCATTATTGCTGCTCGCTGCAAATTACAATATCATCAACAGCATAGGAATGTTTTGATAATTGAAATTGCATCTATTTATTAGATAGCATTCTCAAAAAGAGAAAAGTTGTGAATAAAGCTTATACCATGGCATAAAACATGACAATACATACCACCCTATAACTTTTCACCCAAATCAGATCAGTCAGGAAAACAGAATGAAATATAACTACTGATAGTCAGTTTTTTGAATATGTTTTATAAAGAGTTGCTCATATGAAAATGCGAAAAGTAAACACCGAAAATACATGCAATGAAAATTAATTAAAAATGAGAATGAAACGAAGCTCGATGTAATTTTATGTCCGCGACACAACGGTTCAAAGGTCAACCTCTAGGGTTGCCACAACACTTCTTCGAATACCTTGCTTTCAGTCAATTTCATGGCTACTTTTTTGTAACCTGCTGAATTACCTGAATTTTAGCTATTTTTACAAAACATATTTCGGAAATGAAACACAGTGTAAAATGGGAGCAATGGAAAACGAGTATGGGCAGATTCATTATACGTGTTGCGAAGTATAAGATATTAAATTATCTAAAATAAGTTTTATTTTGTATTTTGAATATAATGGTCTAGTAACTCACCTATAAGCTCTATACAGGTAACCTACAACCATTGATGGTATGAGAAAAAGCGAAAAATATGTTCTGTATCGTTCAACCCCTTCCGAGCATTACAAACGCTGAGCTCGTGCAAGATGAATCCGATTAAGGCACATTTCACGCTCCAACGCGATTACTTTTATCTTCACTCCAGTAAAACTTCCCAGGACCACCGATAAGGCATTGTCTCCACACACCGCAAGCGTTGTGTTGGGGTGCTGTTGCCAGGACCGTATCAGCTGAGAGTTGGTTAATTATGATAGCCGATATTTCTCTACTGAGCAGTCTCAGTATAAACAACAGAATGGCAAAATAAGAGGTTAAAATGTTGTATCCTTTTTGGATTACAGTTTAAAATTTGAGCTGTATTATTCACAGTCATGACCACAGCCGTTTTTCCTTTCCGCTGTTCTTGCAAGTTTATCTTTCATAGTTTATAATATGAAGTTTCCGTAATTTCCCAAAGCAATAAGCGGACAATGATTGATTCCAAATGAAATGTAAATCACTAATACCTTAATGTTAGCATTATGCATAAACGGTTACTCTTCCAACCAAAGCTCACAGAACTCACTGTAGTCAGTCAAACCGGTTTTTGTCTCCGTTCTTCCCTCAGCTCGCTTGCTTGGCAGCTGAGTGGCCTTGTATCATGCGGCCGTGTTTGTCTGTCCGTCGCTCGTAATGCCCTCGTCATTCGTCTGGTCGGGAGCTACTTGCCTTTGAAATATCGACCTCACAAAAATTAGGAAATTTAACTAACTTATATTTTGCAAATGTTGCTCGTCACTTGTCACTGAAACGCTTTGTTCTATTCAACAAGTATCTATGACTAGTACTAGCTCCCTGTAAAGTACTTGTAAACAGTGCTTACCAATTTTCCAGAGAATAAAATTTTCAACATGATAGAATGGAACTGCACCGTTTTGATTCATGAAATTGCAACTCCATGTTTATCTCATTTATTAGCAAAATACACAATTGGTTAGACTCAGTACGCCCAGGTATTTTGAGATACATGTTTATTCGTGTTGATGAATGGATGAAATGTTTGCTCAAAAACACCATAAATAAAGCGGGAAGAGTTAAAAGAAAATTTTGTAGTGAAACGATTCTGTGAATATCCATGAAGCGTTATTTACTATCTTCAGTAGCCAGTATCCAAAAATGTTGTTTGGCATATCAACTTTTTTTTTCTACATACTACTAAAAACAGTGTGAAACTTATTAATATGCATATTATTGGGGCCTAAATCATCAAAAACCTGAAAAATTAGTATAAATTAATTAGATAGTAAAGTAGATAGACTCGTCTCACGCATTAATATAAGCTTCGACATTTTCAGCAACTTGAGAAAAAAAGTTTGCTCAAAATATCCGAAAGTTCAACAAACATGAAAAAATTAATATTTTTTTTAAGTTACCTTTAAGTTACTGAAACTCTAAAAAATTGACTGTATGATAAGAAAAGGTTGACAAACTGATATTAGACATGGAACTATCCACAACTATCTTCATTATGGTCAAAACTGATCGCAAAATCAAAGAGTTCGAAAAAATTCTAACCCACAATTTTTTTTCTTCCTACTAAGTTGTCAATGTCTCAATTTCTAAAAATTAACCAGCATTACGTAATTAGGGCGCATATAATATCCCTCGCTAAAGTTGATCCAAATTGGTATATCAGGTATAGTTATTGTTGAAATTGAGTGACAAATATGAAAATGGGTTAGAGAAATGTATCTTTCAAATTACGAAACATTAAAAAACTGAACAAGTTCACAAGTGCTCTCTTCATCTATTGTGAAATAATAAAAAAACCAGAAGAATAATGTATGGATGTGCTTATATAAAATTTAAGCAGCAGCTGCAACTTAAAAGTTGTTCACAATAATTTTCAGATGATATGGTTTTGTCAGATTTTTTATATATTTTAACCGAAGCCATTCTTATCAAAAAGGTTAAAGTAAAACTTTTCTAATCACACATATAATCATTTAAGGAACTTGACTTAAAATGACACCGCTGATTTCAAGGAGGGACACTAATATAAGGGGTATAATACCATCAAAAATAATTAAAAACTTGCTTTTTCAGTTTTGAATATCGTCTTTCTGTCGCTAAGAGCAGCAAATGGGCAAATACGAGTATATTTCAAATAAAGAACAGAATGATGAACCAATTTGTCAGTAATCATTCGCTGTAGCTGTCCACACGCCAAACAATTGCTTAGTAAAACTTTGGTGGGGGTAGCTGCTTATCGCTAAATAAATAAGTCGACCTCTCATCCCAATCCAACAGCTACCTGTAAACTAGTCCTATGACTTGTTACTGATATTGGTCATACACGACGTAGACGTTATTGGTGTACTTGTTCAATATCAGTTGCGTGTAGAACTAATGAACCGAGCTGAAAATGATCCATTTGAATTGCATATTTTTATCCATCGATTATATCGCAGTACTCCAACTGATTTGAATGTATAATGCAATTATACTATTCATCCAAACTGGAAGCGCCCGATTAATGTCCCACTCCCACTCTGGAGATACCCATTACTGAAGGATTTGTCAGAAACCCACCCCAGCCATGTCGAGTCGGTGAGATTGTATCATATCTCGTTTGGATTATTCCGGGGAACGTCTAGTTATGGTTAATACTGACAAATATGAGAACGAATAGGTGGCCAGGGACCAACATACGTTCAATGTTATCTTGATGATATCGCTGACGGAAGCCTGTCTTTAGGAGATGTTGTAATAAGTTTTTTAACTACGCTACTTTCAGATAAGTACCACAATGGATCTCTATAAAGCTGTGTTTGCCAACTTGTTGAAAATATATAAATATGTGGGTGAGTCTATAAAATTAAAATTAACGACTGGGAAAGATGATCGAAATTTAGTAAAGATGATAGTTAAAATGAAAGTGAGAGGAGTGATTTAGCCTTGATTTGTGAGGAAATGAAAAATGGAAAACTATCTTGAGCAGTTCATTCTATTATCTACTGGACTGACTGAATATTTATTAACATTCGTGCTGTCTGGGCATCCTTTTTCAAACAACAAAATAAGAAAAAATAGTTTTGGAATTATAATGACATTGCAATTTTTACTACTTCTAGGGAAACAGTTTTTTCATAACAAGACCTTAGTGTGTGTTTATGAGGCATTTGCATTGTTGATAAATATAAAACAACGAACCTAATGCACTGCCACACCAACAGTAGAACATTGCCTATGGGATGAAACGAAACATGAAGCATTGCGATTCCAAGTCACCGATATAACTTCCCTCCATTTGAGATCCAAGAATAAACGATAAGGAAACATAGAGAAAAACTTGGTCCAGCTGTTGATTTGGAGAATACTCATTAAATCTTTTTATAGCATATTCAATCAAAATGGATGATATTCTACTGAGGAGTACTATGATTGTTCAACTTTATAAAGGTAGATTCTTTGATCTTCCTCTTTAAATTGTTGTTATTTTTATATATTGTAGGAACTATCTGCTCTGTTTAGAAACAAAAACCATAATTCTATTTGATAACGGCAGTTTCCTCTAATTTTGGGTCCAAGAACAAACCGTAAGAAAACCGTGAGGAGAACGTATTATCTATCCGTATCAGTGATTAGATTTACCCATCCGGACTGGGTCACAGTCTATTGACGAACTGGAATGAAAATCATAATTATACTTCAAAAGAGCAGTTCTTTGATCTTCCTCTTGAAAATGTTGTCTTTTTTGTATAGTATAGAAACTTTCCAACTTTTTTCCATGTGTCCCGTTAACATGTTACCTATTTGCTGATTTGGGTATAGCTTTCATGTTCTTTGGATCGACACTTAATATGTCTAGAAGACTCACTAATGTGTTTGTCGAACATTCAGAGTCTATTTTGAATTTATATAAACATTTTCATATAAAAGTCAATATACAAAATAGACTCTAAATCTCTGAAAGTTGCAAATGGTATATTAATAAGTTTTTGAGGCCTGTCAAGTGGCCAATTAAAGAATATCAAAGCAATCTACCAAAGTAGGTAGTAACGAGGAGTAAAATGGGAGTAAGTTACCGAACATGTTCACTGAGGGCTGATTTTGTACTTTTATCCTTCAGTTATATATTTTTTTCATTCTTTCATTCGTTACTTCATAGGTCTAAATATCTCACCAATATAATACTTTCGACATACAGTCTATTTTGTATATTGATTTTGATGCACTTAATCCCACTGTTGTTTATTTCGTTGTATCTTATACATACATATATTGTTTTTGATTTACCAACAATGCAAATACATCATCTGTATTCTAGCCTTTCAAAATAATTCATATTAAGGTACTGTTTGAAAAAAAACTGTTCTTCTAGACGTAATAGAAATTGTCATCGTCAGTATAATTTTAAAATTATTTTTTTTCTTATTTTGTACCTTGAGAAAGGTTTCCGAGGCAACCGAACGAAAGATATTTCAGTCGATCAAATCTAGTTTCAATTAGCGGACAGTTGAAAATATAATGAACCAGGGATACTACCACAAAATAATTTCCTACAACTTATATTATCTGAAGCAGATTTGATTTGCTTATTTGGTTTCGAATTTATAAAACTCAACGCTCTAACAATACTGTAATAAAAATATAGTACCTACATATGTAGATCATAAATTGACTCATACAGAAATATTACCTATTCAATTGTCTTGAATCTACTTAAATTTAATTTATAACCCTTATATGCTTTTAGTACCACACAAAATCGTAATATGGGATAGGTAAACAAAGATGATTAGAAAACTACATAACATGATTGATAAGATGGATGAAGCTGGTAAGTTCAACAAGCAGAAACTTTATAGGTATAGTCACATCATACACTTAGCTTATGATCGACATGAAATACAAGGCACTAGGATTTAGTTCATCGTACTTGTACTGCTGATTTGAAACCACATTCAACTGATAAAAAAACTATATTAATGTTTCGGCTTTCTCGGCTATGAATTGTATGAAAATTGTAAATTATAATCACATTGACATCAGTTAACAGTCTCCAGGAGAACACTGTTGTTTTCAAATCAGACCTTAGTATGAGTTCTTATGAAATGCGCCAATACAGAGCGATGTATTTGTATGGTTGCTAAATCCGAAATAAGAGATAATCTATCATCACATCAGAAACACAACGCCTTATGTTAGAAAATGCAACATACAGCAGTGTGAAGAATGTATGGTCTATCTGCTCTGTTTAGAAACAACAACCATAATTCTATTTGATAAAGGCAGTTTCCTCTAATTTTGGGTCCAATAACAAACGATAAGAAAACCGTAAGGAGAATGTATTATCTATCTGTATCAGTGATTAGATTTACCCATCCAGACTGGATCACAGTCTATTGATGAACTGGAATGAAAATCACAATTATACTTCATAAGAGCAGCTTCTTTGATCTTCCTTTTGAAAATGTTATCTTTTTTGTATAATATAGAAACTTGCCAACTTTGCCATGTGTCCCGTTAACATGTTTAACTATTTGCTAATTTGACTATGTAGCTTTGTTGTTCTTTGATTCAACATTTAATATTTCTAGAATATTCACTAGTATAATGTTTACCGAACATCATATTTATATAGCGTGTCTTATAGATTTTATTGTATTGGATTTGTATCAACAGTTTTATACCTAAAAAGAAATCAATATATACTGTGCATGTTGCAAATTGCATATCACTGAGTTTTTGAGACCTGTCAAGTGTCCAATAAAGTAATATCAAACCTATATGACTTAAGGGGTTAACTTCAAATTCAGCACTTGGTTAAAATGCTTGGGAAACGAGATAGAATTAAATGAGAATAAGTTTTTTTCTTTTTAGGTATAACTCCACGCAAAAGCGCTCCAGTGGGGATTTATGTATATTTGCATTAACCTTAAAACACAATAAATTGTAACTATTGAGGATCAAATTCTCCGACAGTCCATTCCACAATGCTGGGGTTCTCCAAGAGAATGATTTTCGGAAAATACGAGGTTTGACATGGCGAGTAAGCTCTTGTTGGGACCATCTAGTATTTGTTTTATAGGTGCCATCATACGAGAAAGCTCGATCGAACATTTACCATGATAAAATATATAGAATAAGGATGAATGAACCACATTTGTTCTGATATTCCAGATTGTGGTGGTCAGACGCATACACTAAGCATATTGCTCTTTTCTGGATTGTATCTAGAAGCTTCAGAGACTGGTTTGGAACCACACATGCGAGCAGTATTTTAGCGATGCTTAGATCTTGACCTTGTAGATTAGTAGTAACTGTGACGGTAAACACAATTTTTTGGAGCCAATGAGAACTTCGCACCTCTGGGAGGTCCATCCAGCAAGTCCGGTAGTATGAACATGCCAAGTCCTGATAATAAATGTCGATCCCGAGAGCTTGGTGGAAGATAACTCAGATATGGGGCATCCCTCCTTCTTTATGGTTGTCAGGCCAGTATATAATGTTCTAATCAAGGTAGTTGTCTATTTGTTGAGCTGAATTCTATTGTGGATTCCCAGCTGACAATTCTTTGAAAATCTCCATTGATCTATATTGCACATTGCTCCCACCGAGGTGTCTAGGGATGTTAGTGGTTTCCCTGCTGCCATCCAAGAAATTAAGGTGCTGTCATATACAAATCTGTAAATTGAATTAGAGGTTATTTCCAACAGTTCCTTGGTGTACAGCAAGAAGATGGTCTGGATGGATAGTGGTCTGTTCTTGGATTCCAATTGATCGGGAGTATGTCTTGTTGCCTTGGAATGACACTATTGTTGGGATGTTTCCTACTATCAGACAGGTAGTTTTGTGCTTTTGAATTGACGATATCTCCAGACATTGGATTTATCAACAATGCAAGTGTGTCATTATGTATTCGAGTAGTCCGTAATACTAGTTCATTTTAATTTGAAAGCAATACTTTTTCCTAGAGACATTCACCTATTTAATGTCAATATCAATTTAAAATATGTGAATCAGTGGTAGACTCCAGCTTCCGGTAGCGACAGAGGTAGGCAGCAATAACTAAATGGTGCCAATTTAGAACAATATAAGGAATTTGCAGGCCCAGGTACGGATAATGAAATTCTGCCTTCAATATGCTGAGGAGAAAAGAAAGATATTCCAACCCTGCCGTCATTGTGAAATGTCACTACTAGACAAAACTCCATGGGCTGAGAGTACAAAGTGAATCGCCCCACTTATTCCGCCATCTGCTATCGATTTCAAATACGAGCATTTCAGTTAGGTACAAAAAGCTGTGATTGCCGCGAGACACTATATCCGCTTTCAAAACAGTATCGGAATACAGGAAAAACAATTCATCAGGTTCGCCCTTTAGCATGGCCGCATTTTGTGTTCGGCTTGTTTAGCTACGATGAAAAGGGCTCAACGTACAAAGTAAGTTCCGCCCTACTGCATTCCACTGGAGTCAAATGGCGAGGGGCATCAGTTTTCTCAAAGGGACGTCGCACCGCGTGAGAAGGAATGGGGGAACGACAGGTGTTGTGGTTCAGCTACAATGTTGCCGTTTATAAAAATGATTCGCATGTGAGCTCAGGCCCGTAGCATTTTTATTAGAATATGCACCCGAGTTTTCCCGGTTTTTTGAATAGCTAGGAATACCAGGCTCTTCCAAGTTATAATAGTATATAAAAGTCTAAGGGCCGATTTCATCAACATCAGAGATATAACGAACGGATTGACCAATCACATAAGACCTTTCTGAAATGCCATTAAATATTGTATTGTCAAAAGTCTCTGAAAATCATTGATTTCCTTTGAATTTCAACACAAAATGGTGAGGAAGGATTTGATTAATGAAAATGGGCACTTTCTGTACCTCACAGCAAGTTTCTGAGCCTGGCAGTGTACCATATATAAGTGAAAATTGCTATTTCCCTCATTTCACAAGCTATAACGAATCGCTATTCTCCACCAATAGGATTTGAGGAAAGTGAGGCATTAGGACATCGGTTTTCGGATATATCAAATTCATAAAAATCTAATGGAGAGTACTGCAATGATTTTTATAAAGCTAGATAGTACTGTAATAATATAAATACCTGATAATTCAGTAAAAAAAGGATATATAGGAGGCATTTCACAAATTTTCTTATTATTTCTATTACTTATTAGGTTCATTCATATTCTACAAAAATAAATGCCATCCAAAGCCTGCTTGGTGTCCAGCTCAGGTATCCAGCATTACAAAAATCCTTATGGTTGAGGGTATAACGATATAAGGTTGCACGGCATTCCAAATATATAGCACAAACACTGGAAAAAAATAATAAAAAAAGTTGAGCTACAATTTGGATATTTCTATAAGCTTAGCCCTGCTTTTCAGAAATAATTGTAAAATGAAATTATCAAACACCATGAACAAAAACAGCTGATAGCTGATTACGTAATCTGTACGTCACGTCGTCACGATTCGAATTCATATGCAGGTCTAGTGACTGAGGTTTTGAATCTCCATTCCAGTTCGAAGTTGCTGGTTTTGTTAGTGAGTAAAGTTCTGTATTATTCATAAATATCCAAAACATTTTGTTCAGGGTTTTGACATAGCTATTCTAAAGAATATAAAGTCACTATGCATACTGTTGTCTATCGAAGAATATATATGAACACATGTTTGTTGTGGCCACGCTTACTAAAGTTGGACCTCTATATGCATTTAGATATCCCCTTACTGAGCCCATCACTGTGAATTCACAGCTTTCGAAATAGCGACCCATCTCTATTTTGTGGTTTGAAATGACAGATTAGCGTATAACTGATAAATAACTGATCATCTGTGGCGCATAACAAGTACTGCAATTTCCTATTTTCTCAACGTATAGCAGCAGAAAAGTATTATGTTCCAATTCAAGAGCTTATGCATCTTCTGTAAACAGTTTATCCTTGATACAATCCGTATGAGGTATTTTGTATGACCCTATTAATAAAGGAATGCTGTGTCCAACCAAGGAAATGAAAATGATCGGATTCCTCTACTGGATTTTGAATAAAATTACTTGGCAATCACTAAGTTTCTATGAGAACGTTTCTCACCAACTGAAATATTTGTGCAGGATGGTCAAATTGTAGAATGTTTATGTATTTATATAAGGTAGGTACCTATATGTAAATAGTAACTCAAATAGAACTTCTCCACAAATAGCTATATGGAACTTAACTGTGTATTCCAAAAATAAAATTGTAGAAACGTTCACTACAATGGAAAATAATTTTATCTGAAAACTACAAATTGTTCACCATTTTGATTCAAATTTCTGTAATTTTAGGAAAATTCCATAAGTAATTGATATTACAATGCCAATCTGTCATGTCAGAAGTTTGAAAATTTTGTTTTATATAGTCAAACACCATTGAATATCTAAATAATAACGAAAGACTCTGCCAGCCTATTGGTAGAGCTCAATAGGATCTCATACCATTGGCTCAATATAACGACTGGTTATTTGATGAAATCGGCCCTAATTCCAGTATATATTGAAACATTGCTGTACCTATCACGTCAATAGTGGCGGAGTTCTCGAAATATAAAAAAAGATCGTCAAATATATTGTTTTCATTCCGCTTAAAAGATCAGTGGATGGGTGGAGTCTTTCACATTTTGCATTTTATTGTACACATTTACTTGAACTGAGAAGCTTCAGTGGGACGGAATATTGGATGTTTTGTATGAAGGAGGGAATGTTTCTATCAGGAAGTTGAGCATGAGCGAATGACCTTAATACAATTACCTGTTTATCTTAATAAAAATGGAAAGGCTACATTTCCAAGATACAGACTATACACATTTGATATTTTAATCTATAATGGACATCAACAGAGCCAGGTTTTATATCTTTGCCTCATTACTCTTTACTTTACTTGAAGTATATTGATAATTTCACCCATCAGCGGTGAAAATGAAAAATGTTGAAAACTTGCTGCAATTATTTAGCGATGTGATACCTATGATTCTAAAAGAATCATGTTTAATTTATGTGATATTGCTAGCTAATATTTACTAGTTCTGGCCCCTGAATGGAACCACATATGATGTATGTATCTAACGAAATAACGTAAATGTTATACCAGTGAAGAGGAAACATCAAAATCAACACTCAGGGTACGTTATTCATTTCAATAACAATGCTTCAAACTTCCATTCTTTTGAAAGTTTTTCGTTTCACAATGTTTCGAATCATATGGTGTCTGCAATATATATTATCCAGGAGATAGTTAATGTTAACGTCATAATTTTGGGAGCAATTGATTTCTTTGTACTTTGCTAGAGCTTGCCGAGGCAGCCGAAAAGTTAATAAAGCTCTTTGAATCATTATATGCCGTTTTAATTATCAGTGTCAACAAATTTTTCTCTAAGAGAATCATTTAAACTGAACAACATTCCTTGTATTTAGTTTTAATCATTGGTAGACCTGGTATAACGATTTTTTTTCAAAAGACACGTGCCTTGATGAGAAATTTGTTCAGAGAACAGAACGAGTAAATTCATCATGGACTCCTCGGGACGCGCCTTGGGACCGTTCTGAGATAATGAAGTCAGGGGAGAGGTTGATGTTCCAATTAATTCACCTCCTTCTTTCACAATTTACTGAATTAGGGCGGAATACAAAAAATATTAGCGCAAGCTCTCGCATTTACGTATTCCTTGTATATTGAGATAAAAAGTTATGATTGCATTAAAAATATTGGACTCACAATTTTGAAGGTGTGTTTATGATATATGCAAGATTACATTGACTTAGAATAATATTTGAATTTAACTACGTTTTGGACAGTATAACAATAGAAAGCACTGCGCCGATTTTAATGGAAAAATATATATTCTGAGCCGATACTAGACTGTGAAGCTTTATTTTTGGATACTGGTGCATTGACATTAAAGTGATTAGCAAACAAATGTGGTTTGGATTGCCTTTTCACTTATCGTGCATTGATATAACTTCATTTTCAAAATACGTGTACATCGCATTTTTCATCATAAAAATATATAGTATTGAAAAAATATGAATGCATGCGCATCTTGGGAGAAATAGAGCCAAGTAGATTGCTTTAGTACCCCTAGGAATTGATGAACACTGAAAAGTAGTCTTTTATAGGCAAATGCAGATAACCTATCGCGCTTCATAAGCTCTGCGCGAGCATAAATGTCTATTTACATTGGGGGGTCTTTGATGTAACATTTTTGCCTCGAGGGCTTCATTAAAAAAATAAAGTTAAAAAATAAAAAACATTTTTTTAATATCTTCAAAACCGTCATCTGGAATGAACTAAAATTTGATATGTGGATTTGTCAAAAGTATTTATTTAAAATTAACGGGCACCAGTGGCAGAGATACAGGGAATCAGTGGCATTATTTTTGCAAATAAAAATAGTACGTCACTGTTTTTTTCTGAAACGTACAATTTTTCGAATTCAATTTGCTACAAATAACCTGTCTTGTGTTTTTTCGTAGAGTGCATTGTTTCCGTAAAAAAAATAATTAATTAGATAAGCAAAGCCTTATTTCAATAAATGTTCAAAAGGACCACCATTCTGACGAATACAAGTGCGGCATCTTTTTAATAAAGAAATACGTATTTCCGCAAAATTTGTTGTGACTTGAATTTGATGAAACCCATTATTTGTTCTTTCTTGTAACTGATCAACAGTATTAATTTGTTCAGCATACACTAGTTGCTCAAAAGCAAAAACAGTGCACTAGGGAAAAAACACGAGAGTAATTATTTGTAACTGAAAGTAGAATTCGAAAACTTACGCGTTTAAAAAAAACAGAGGCGTACTATTTTTATTTTGAAAGTTATGCTACTAATCCCCTGTATCTCCGTCACTGGTACACGTTAATTTTAAATAACGACTTATGAATATGGATAATACTCAGGTAAATCCAGATACCAAATTTAAGTTCATTCCAGCTGACGGTTTTGAAGATAATAAAATTATCGTTTTTATTTTTGCATTTCAACACCCCGTATTTTTTTATGAAGCCCTCGAGGAAAAAATGTTACATGAAAGACTCCCCTTAAAATACGTCCCTGTGTATGATGTTTCATTTTTGGTCACGACTTGTGAATCACCCTGTATATGCTAATTAAACTTCTTTTAAATTAATAGTTTTCCAGATACAGGAAGGTTTTCTTAATATTTACTGTTCGGTAAATTATATAGTACGATTTGCTTTTCCATTGCCGTTGCAATATAATGCAATACTGAATCTTTTTTTCGTACAGTTTTGTGTACATAGTACTGCACAAATGCAGCCTTTCGAACGCTTTTATCGACTAACGTCAAACTTAAATACTTAAAAATCTTCGAAAATGATAAAAATCCATATAGTGCTGACATTTTGCATGCAAGGAAATAGACTATATGAGAAAGTACTCATTCGATCTGACTCGTTAAATTGTTTTCAAACATATAGAAAACTCAACTTATTTTGATAAAACTTAGTAGGTCATGTATACTTTAAATATTTCTCAAGTATGTCTGTTTCACGAGTTACGTATACATTTTTATGCTGTTTAAGTATAGCAAAGCCATAAAAATTCCAAATAAAAGAAATGGAGACTAGGAGGCAGGACTTGGAATTTTCGAAAGGTGGATCAATCTTAGCAATTTGGCGGTCACTTTTAAATACGGTGACCAAACGGCCATGGTTTGGATCACGTGACCAATCTTATCAATATTCCTATAGGTGTTTAATACAGCTCTGAAAGAAATCATGGGGCACATATAAGTGCACACGTGACCGGAGTCCATCGCCTACACTATATTTACCTGCATGTATCTAAATTTGCATTATCACCCCCTTTGAACGATTTATTAAAATTAGTCTGTCATATCCGTCGATAGTAAAAAGAGTACAGATACCAGGAACTGATAAATGAAAGCAGGGCGAAACGGGGGAACACGGAATTGAAGTGCAGTTTTTCCACCCTACGGACGCTTGGGGGTTAACTAATAGCTAGCAGTGGGATCTGAGTGTTAGCTGACGCAATCAGGTGAGCTGAGGGGTAAACACGTGCAGATACTCACACGATTATTCACAGTTGTCCCGTATTGTTGGCGTAAAATATAGAGTTGATGATGGTAGTATCTAGACGAGTTGCGCAAAGACGTTCGTTATCTGATGGTTATGATAAGAATTATTGGAAATAACATCTAATCCAATCTACAGCTTCACAGATGACAGCTCTCTTATATCCTGCAAGAAACGAGATAAATGACGACTATCCCAAGATATCTTATTCGGCAGCAGCAATCTACGATCCTGATAAGGTCTTCGAAAAAATGGTTGAAGAGGGATCTACAAATAAAGTCCAGTTCTGCGCATTGAAAACTCAGACAACAACCCTGACGAGAAAAGCACACGGTGGTCTGCCAGCCGCAGCTGTGGGGAGGAAGAGACTCCTAGTACCTGAATCCTGTTCCATAAAGTATTTGCTATGTCGGCTTCATAGACACTGTGGATTCTATTCCTCTACGGAAAATTATATTCACCGGAACAACTACTGCTGCTCTAGAAGTAGTATACGTCTGCTGAATGCGCTTGGTAAGTGCGCCGAACTCCATCAGTTGGAACAAGGCTCATCCTCACCAAGTCAAACGTCTAACACCTCGGACCAGTCTACTTCGAAAGTCATTGTTTTTGGGGGACTTAAGGATTGTGTGAAATGAGTTGCCTGGCGTTCATTTTTGACAGTTTCAGTTTTGAGCGTTTGAAGGTCAATGTGCATCCATACTCTCACAGCGCATCTGGAGCATAGTAGACTTTTTGCCTTTGTGATATGGTATTTATTGAAAGATTTATGAAAAAAGCTTATAGGACCATTTGAAATTAAGTAAGTTCCGTCTTATAACATGTTAATAGAAATTTTTAATTCAATTATAGGGGTATTGCAAATACATATGTTGGGTGAGGGTACTTTTTCATATGTATTTTTTTAATACTTGTTTTTTCTGTGTTCTGTATGATATTGTCCTGTTAATGGGTAACTGTTGGACATAAAAGCTATTATGTATTTATCTATCTATCTATTATAAATATATTTTTTGTTCCTGTAGAGTACGTGATAACAAGTCTTATAGCTATCATGGGGATACATTATAAGAACAATTATACTTGTTTACTACTCTTTCTAAAAATACCTGTGTACACGTTATTAGATTAAATGTCTCCGCGTTACTTACTGAATCACATCCACGTAATCAAATTTTCTTTAAGAATGATGGAAACATTGCTTGGTTAAGTTTATATTTGGTTACATAACTTTTATATGAATTATTTCTGGTTATCGTTTGATTCATCATCATTGTTACAAAATTTTTTCATTAGCTAAGGGTGTCGAGACATTTAACAGTATCAAGTTGGCCATATTTTTAATTTCAGACTCCTCAAACTCTGCAAATTTATTGTTAGAATATATATTGTTGGAAAATTCGATTAAACTCAGATGAAAGGAAAATATAATAATGATAATCTAATAAACTGTTATAGTCAAAATATCGCCGTAAAAATTTTCTATACCATGAATATGTAAAATTGTAGATGCTCTTACTTGGTGAAATTCGTTCAACATTGTGTAATTCCTACACTAAGGCGTCTCATGAATATAAACCAAAATTTCCAAATATATCCTTCTATTTAGAGGATCTACACTGCCTAGCTAATGTTCTATTATATTCTTTGATACCACCTTTCCTATGTATTAGAAGAATATAATTTTTATCTACCCTAAGATTAATGAATTCCCTAGAATTCATAAACAATCACTGCAAAAATATTTTAATTATGTGAGAGTGAATTAACTATAGCAGTATACTCAGAAAATTGAGGTTCAAAGTTCAATCTATTCATACAATAGAGTGTAATCAGGATTTGTTTGGATGTGTTTAAATTCCAGATGTGTTTTTGTGATTTAAATAATATATCTATAATATAAAGCTTAGACCTATTTGAGTAATGAGTATGCGTATATATGCTAATTTTAAATAAATATATGAAGGCATGAAATATCTTAACAAGTTGACTGCCACGGCAGTTGCGTAAACACCTCGCACGAAAATAGCAATATACATAAGTCAAAATATGTACTGTGTTATTGTGATCCTTTTGAACGCCGAGAGTCGAGAGCTAAGTTTTCTGGCCTCTGGTAGGCTTTAGAATCCCTTTTTACATGTCCTGAATACCAAGATTTTGTTTACTCATTGTATTACTACTATGACGCCACATCGCGTTTCACTAGTCTATTGCAGATCTTGATAGCCAATGAGTTAGGAACATTATGACCCCAATAATTGAGGCTTTATGGAGCTTTCCCTCAACCCTAATGCAGATACCAAAAACTATACTCCCCTAATACACAGAAAATATAAATTGAAAGAATCTGATAAAACATTAGTTGGGAAGGGTATTAATAGACTGCTAGAGTTGAAAATTTTAGTTTATATTAATGATAGAAATCAGCTAGTAGCGTGGTTGCTAATTTGGTAGACGTTACTTTGAAAAATAAAGGGAAGCGTGTCGACAATTTACGATTTGTATTCGTGAAATTTGGTATAGGAATTGAACATATTTCTGCAGTGTACGTACAGTGATGCTAAAATTATATCCTTATTGATAATTATTGTCGCGTATCCATGAAAAGTTCGTGATGTTAAAAAAATTCGAGAATTGCAGACTGCAATACAATATAGCGATGAAGATCATGAGACACATAAAAATTAAGATTTTGAAAACTTTTGAATATCCGTTCGATTACGCATAGGAACTAAAATATGTAACATCCCTCAGCCCAGTATTAACTTAGTGCGATTTATTCGTCCAGCAAAATTTTGCTGCCAGGGGCTAATTAACGAACCGTCGATGTTGGCAGCGTTTTTAATTTAATTAATTATTACTGGTCATATCTGTACAGAAATAAATGATAATTTATCTTGCTGTTCTATTCATATGAATCAATAGATCGAAAATATACATGCGTAGAGAAAATGAGAATATATTTGTACATAATAAAAATATAGAGTCCTATTCTCGTTAGTGTAACGCGTTTTCCATGTATATTACCTCCACATCAATTTGTTGATTTTCGAATTATGTCTTTTGACATTTCGGATGGCGTTTTTATCGGTTGTTGATTTTCAGACTTATGTTTAAATAGATTTTCTCGATTCCATAGCGTGAATGTAAATAGAATATATTTTACAAACCACTGGCATAGTGTCGGAGATATGCAAATGATGTTAATTCTAATGAGCTAATGATGAGGAATGTAAAATGCCATAAATTTGACGTAACGACGAATTTAAAAGCGAGTGGTGAAGCTGTGAGAGCAAGCAGACTGTATTGATCGACCTCTACGTCGCGACGGCTCTCCTCGTTTACCTGGCGCACCATGACCCCCTAACAGGGGCGGAATCGTTACATTTATATTCAACCTTAGTGAGCTCCACTATCAAAATCTAAACGAACCATAAACATATATGGTTTTAGGTATTTCTCAAATAAAGCGTGATGATACAGTAGTTACATTTATGTAAGTATCACTAGATACTGTCACTGCTCTAGAATCGACCTGGGTAACTATTGTACAAGTTTGACAGTCTGAAAATGTTACGCAATGTATTGAAATGCACCTCACAATTTTCCGAGCTTTTATTTGTGGAATTGTTTGTTCTAACTACATATTGTCTATTCAATTAGCATTTTCGTGACCACTAATGATTTTCAAACAAGATGCTATGTTTTCAGTTTGCAAGATGTAAATGTATCTCTGGGAAAAACAGATTTCTTTCTAAGATTATAAAATATTTGCTGAAAATTGAACTGCTTGAAACCTATACAAAATATATGATATCATAAGTTTTATGTATGAGTTTATGTCAGGTGTTGAGCGTAATTTTAATATTGATTTGTTTTGAAGACAAAGAAGCCAGTAGTTATTGGTAGAGTGCAACTCCAGGACAAGAGACTCATAGACACTACGATTAACGCAAAAATTGGGATCTTTATAAATATGTTTCTTTTGGTGTGTCTGTTTGTTCTTCTGTCTGTTTGGGTAGGGATGTGATGTGGGCATATATCAAGTTCTGCTGCTTTCTTGCTTGAAATCAAGTTCCTGGCCGATTTAAATGTTAGTCGAAACTTTACAAAAGGGTCATATGATAATGAAAAATAGTTAATGAAATTGGTCAAATCTAGTTGAAACTCTACATTATCATCAACAATAATCTATTACATTCATTTTGCAATCTTCTTGCACAATAGCAACAAGAGTCATCAATACAACAAATACTAGGGTCGTAGTCGATCTCCCACACCTCGAACGCTCCTCTTTTAAAAGTAATTATTTTGAAGAACCTTAGCGTTGTAGCAATTTCCGTAGTTCTATAGTGCACAAAATAATTCTACCAAATATCGATATTAATCAGATACAAAAAAAATCTCGCAAAAATTTTCAAAAAACAAGCAGTTAAAATTCGACGAGAAGACATCGTAGAATTATAATTTCATTATTAAAGGGATCCTTTCGAAAGAGAAGTATTGAGTTAATCTACTTGAAACCATAAATATTCACGTTAAATTGAACGAACAAGTGCTCTACAAATTTATAATAGTTCCATTGAATCTGACTGGAGAGCTTTCCTTGCCTGAGCTCGGTAAACTTGTTTGAAGAATGACGCATTTTGTGCCAGGCTTTTTCTTTCTGGCTAGCTACCCCACATTCGTTCCCTTCACTGTACCTGCAAGCGAATGGGAAATGCAGCAAAATGGAATCTAATCTATTATTAATACGACAGAACCCTTCGAATAACAAGCAATTAAATATTAACGCTCAGCTCAAGCTCAGAACGGAAGGTTAGCAGTATACAAGTCATGGGTGTAGTTGCTAGGGGCAAACTAATCTACAACATAGAACTTTCAAGAAATATTTTGAGATCAATTTGAAGAGAGGGAGGATTGTCATTCTATTAAATATTATAAAGGTTTCAATTATAATTTCAAATTAATTTTTCTAGCAAAGGCGATATTATATTGATAGCTTATGTTGGCCATATTTGATTTGCAATGTTTGCCGATGCAGTTATCATTTTGGTATTACTCGAAGAATTTTCGGTATTGTAAAATTCGATTACTTCTCTGCCATTGATAGCATTATATATGTAGATGAAAAGTTGTATAGTTTTCACACAGTTTCACGAATGAAACTCTTTCTTTTAGTGACGCGTTTCGATTTTTCACCTACTAAATACTGTGTTCACCAAGTAAGAGCGTCTACAATCTACAGGATTATATATAGTAACTAAACACCATGAGAGGACCTGGACAGTGAAGAAAACACCACAACTAGAATATCAGCGAATCAAAAATGTTACTTCAAAAAAACAGTTATGCTGACAGACAGACAGACTAACATTACAGGACTTTATATTACTTGGCGTATCTGCGCCTGAAGGTGGGCTTACATCCATAAGAAGTCAAATTGACTGTTCTACATCTGGGTTATTTTTCTGAGGCAAACATATCTGAATTAACACAGTATTTAGTAGGTAAAAAGACGTTATTTTAAGTTAACAACAGTTATGTATTTATGTGATCTTCTTGACTTTTGCCAGCGTTGAGAGTTGGATCTTGTCATGATGATTAGTCAAGATGAATACGTTTTTGCCTTGCAAATGAATATCACAAAGCAGAAATATAAAATAGATGGTTTAGGTTTGTTACTGTCAGTCTTCCACTATATATTCCTTGAAATATCTTCAGGTGGGCGCTAATGGTTAGGAAGCTCAGTCATTGTGTATTCGAAGGGACAGTACAGGGTGTGTTTTCTTTGTACGATGAGAGTGTTTTCTTTCATGTAGAGGGGAACGAGATCGATAGAAAGTTTGTGAGTTGTACATTATCTAACAAGGGGCGTACTAATTATTAATTCATTAAGGTTGCTAAAAAAATATACTTCAGCGCTGACGCTCATTATATAACAATTAGGAAGCTCTGCATATTTTTAACCACAGCTAAATTCAACAATTTGTTGGTTAAATTCCATTGTATTTCCTCCACGATGAGTTGCAAGAAATATGTCGAGCTACCGGCAACCCAGAATATACCTATTTCGAGTACGTGATTATTACAGTGCTATATTGTTTGGCTTTGAGATATGATGTAGAAGTATACCTGCAACATCAATCTTATATACAGAAGATATACAAGTAGAACAGCTGACAAATTAATTGAGGCCAGGAAACACTGTCCGACGTTTACTTATCAAGTCACAGGTTGTGGACGCATTCACAAATATATAATGTTATACTGGTTATTGGGGAAGAAAATAGCATTTGGTTGGGCTACAATAAAATTTAGAGACACATACAACCGATTGATTCTGAATTCATATGATAGACTGCTTAGATGTATTCATCTGGAGAATTGTATTTATTATCATTAAAAGTCTGTTATGTTGAATGTACAGAACAGAAAAGTGATAACGTTGCCCAACGTAGAACTTTCAAACTGGTGCACCTAAGCATTTTGTTAGTTGCGAGAAGGCTGCAGTAAATAGATTTCATTCTTACACTCAAGGTGGTGGGTGATAGGATGCGAGTGTTATGTGTTACAACCAGTCCTTATTTGAAACATGTTTATCTCACCTGTACTCGTTGAACAAACATCAATCAGTGACAGTTAACATAACCATGTGCTACGAGTTTTATCAGGAACATTGTGCTGCAAAATAATGCAATTTCGTGATTGTTGTTAGAATTTTATCATTTTTCCGGTACAAAATGAAGTCATTATTATTTGATACTATATAATACCGACAAGTTTATATTTCATTGCCTTATCAACATAAAATTTAAACGTATATAGGTGAATACTTTTTTCGTCAAAAATCACAATTTGTTAAGCGTATATGATCTCCAATATACATAATAACTACTATGGATATGCTGGTTTCGTATTTAGCATAGACCCATCTGTATAACCTGACAGTCTGAGAGCAATTGTCTAGGGTGTGATAGCAACATTTATTTCAAAGTGTCATGCGTATTGGCATCTGTACGAAGCCAAGGACGTAATTGCTCTCTACATTCAGATCATACATACGGATCATTCTAGGCTGAACAAAACATGCATGTCTGTAGCATGTCTTATGTACAGTTAAGAGCATAGAATTGATATCAGTTGTAGTCTTCTGATGTGAATGATGCCGATAGGGGTACATCGTAAAAATTTTGAACTCATTTACAGCGATATCGTTGTAACTACCTCTACCGTTGCTGACAGATGTTGTAGGGGATATCTGTCACCACTATAAGGCAGTCTGGTAGCATTTCGATTCCGTAAAGATGGCAATGGGTAGCGAAACTTGGGAGATAAATGTTGCTATCAGAATTTGTTGTCAACAATCTGTAATTCCATACCTGATACCTGGAAGGATTGAGACGTGGACGGTTAACTTGCTACCTGAGGTAAGTAGAAGTACCGACTCAGAAATTAATAGTATATACTATATAATAAATGCTGATTAATAATAAAAAATAATGTCGTCAATTGCAGCTTGAAATCTGCAATGCCTAATTGTAAGAATACAACACTTTAGTACTTGTATAACATACCATCTAATTTCACAGTTGAACATTTCGCTGAGGTTCATTGAAATGAGTGAATAAGAGTCCCCCAGGGTTGAAATTTACTTTTTTAATATAAAATCGGTACGAAGCTGCTGTCGGCGTAACTTGCTCATGAAAATCCCCCCCGCAGACCGGGAGTCGTGGCACAGACTTCATGAAATATGAAATACAGCAATCTGCATTTGAATGAATCTTAATTAATCCTGATGGTAACGCCTTTCGCCTGGCGCCCTGCAGTCGCCATTCCTGATTATCCCCTATACAGAGGTTATAGAGGTAGTCAAATTATGATCATAAAAGATACTTGTTTTTGTCTCAATTTGCTACGTAGCAATTGCAACCTTTGAACTTATGACAAGTTATGGTAGAGGAGCACTTGTCTAAACCTTGTATCTGTGAAAGTCACTGTTGCTACTGTAGAGAACAAAAATTTGGTATTTTGAAACTCAAAAAACCTGTCGATCGATCCAAACGCCAATGCTAGGAACACTCCCGTGTTCCCATTTTCCTCCTAATTTCAAACTGTGTGTGTTGTTTGTAGAAACACAGCGCCAGTGTCTGGATCAGTAAAGATGTTTGACCGTTCTCTACTGACAGGCTGCTGCATCGAACAATCAGTATGTAGGCAATATGCTGACTTCAAACAAAATGAACTTATTGATCAATCAATACATTTCATTAATCAATGCTTTGCGGTAGCAAACTTGTATTCATGATAGAATCTAGTTAGCTAGTTGAGGAGTGACCTGGCTAGCTTTTATTAGACGATGATTTGAATATTGATCTAAATGCGTCGAAGGAACAAAGAGAGTCCAATTTGTGAGTCTTTGTGTTAAACACACAAAAGTTCTTATCGGAATGATGGAAGAGTTTTACCAATTAAGAGCATTTACAATATACTTAATACAATCGAAATGTATGTATAATTGAATAGTAAAAGAAACTTAACCAGACGTAGGCGTGCATTTGGAATCCTCCTGCGATAATAAATGTTATATAAATAAAGAGACATTACAGAACCATAACAGATATTTGTTTCATTTTCATCTTATCCTAAAAAAGCTGTTCAAGATCATTGGCCTAGGTCAAAGAGTATTTGACAAGCCAATAAAGGCATTAGATTTACACAATATTACCTTCCCAGGAAAAAATAATGAGGCGAAGCCTATTATTTTTCGACCCCAATCCATGTGAAAAGGTGTTCGACATCGTGCCTGCAAGGCACTCATTTCCTAAGTCTAACGAACCGAACAGTCAATTTGTCGTTCCCCTTGACTCATGGACGTTCTCTCAACCTTCCGCCTTCCCTTTCAGTGCTACACTTATTATTTTTCTTATTTAGGGTACTGTAAAGAGATTAAAAAATCATTTCTGAACTTTAACCAGTTTATTCTGTTACTTTGGTGAATAGAACGCATTGCAGGAGGTCATTATCTTTATTCGCTGCAATAATTGTCAATGAAAAATCAAGATGAAAATCTCATCATCTTCATTAGACATGATAATTTATATATTATATATTAGGTTTCAAGAAGTAGAGATATTACTAAATTTTGGTGCATTAATTCGCCAATAATTATAAACACATTCATTAAAGAAAAATCGAGTAAACGAGTAAGGGTGAGTGCCTAGACTAGACCATTAGCCGCACATCTTCAAATGACTTTCTATTCTCTTTCTATCTGTGGGGTGAAAAGGAAAGGAATTGTATGTAAAAAATACGAATCGATAACAACCTTGACCATCACACCTTGTTATTCATGTTGATCATGATGGTAAGGTGAAGCAGAATGATATATTCTGGGCCAAATTCTTTGTTCTTTCAAACAACAAGTGGCCAAAGAAATCATTTATCTGTTAGATACATTTTAAATGTAAATTGATGTATCCTGAACCCACAAGTATCCTCAGTGCACCAGCAAATAATCAAGAGACACTTGAGCTAACAAAAACAGGAAATTTATATGACACCACCCTAATAGGTTATTTTCAGCAACTCTTCAATGAAACATATCAGAAACACCTTTCAAACAACGTCTAGAAATACATGACTTATTGACATTTAGAAATAACATCAGCTTGCGTCATTGGACTTGAACACGTTCGGGAATGCTGTAGACAAATTACTTTAATTGCAATTTCAGGCAAGGTGAATATTTGGTATATTTAATACATAATTGAAAAAAAAGCGAATCAACAGAATAAAGAGGGACTTGTAATCCTCTAAAGTTTCAACTCTATGGTCACGCCTCTATGTCGGCATATTCCAGCTATTCAGGTATGCGAAATTTACAAAAATGTTTCTAATGGATCGAGAAATAAGTTTTCCCAGCAACAAGGTGCCCTTTCATTTGAAAAGCACGACATGTACATACAGCTTTGATTGATATTTCAAAAGGTCCACAACAATTGTTTCCATTCAAAGCGGAATTAAATAGTGATAATAACGAGATGAACCCCGAGCGACCCCGCTGCGTTCCGAATTGCGTAGCCGCGACCAGTCTTTGACACACGAAAGGGAATGAAGCAGTGTAGCACCAGGAGGGTCGACGTGGGGTGAACGGGAGGGTTGGGGTGTCAAGTGCAGTCGACAGGTACCGGAGGCGGATATGCTACGTAGGGTTGACGGAATATGCTGGATGTGAGCGTCTGTTGTACAGAGCTACCTTTGATTCTGTTCCGTATAGACCGTATATCGTCGTGGATTAAGAAAAATCTTGGTTACTGTTCTTGCCGTGAAATCGACGTTATATGCAACTGTCCTTTGTCAGTAATGTCCTTTATTGTTATTGGATATTCCACAAATATTGAAACTTTCTTGCAATTTGTTCAAGGTCAAAATACACAATGAAAAATGATTCGTGGCAAGAAGGGCGATACTGCTACCAAGATTCTGGTCAAGTAGATTGAATCAATACTTCTTACTGGTCCTATTATGATTGTAATGTCTTAATCTGTGTGCGGCGTCATGATTTTAGTTTAGCGTAGCAAAAAAATAGGTCCTAATATCAACTAATATGAACTTTCTACAAGTATATCAGATATCCATTTTTCACCTCCATGATTTTGCCATTTTCTGAGCTTACTAAATGAGCTGGTCAATCTGCAGCTTCTCGTTCCAAGTTAATAGTTCTCTTTAAATTAATAAATGGCCAGTTTTGACAGCTGCTCCATTCCTATGGTTGCAAGAATTCAGAACAATCGATCAAAAGGTGCCTCGTTAGATTTGAACAGTACTGAAGTCAAAATGAACGATCATTATCCCATTACTAAGTTTTATCAGATTAAACTGCAAGTGGACAACTAATAATAATTTGATAAATTGGAAAAAACATTTGTTTTCATAGGGGATCGAACCCACAACCTCTCTCATTTTAGGTAGGCGCCTTACCGTTGGGCCACGATGAACTGGTCAGATAGAACGGCAAATCCGCTACGGGAAGTACATCCTTCGTAGTTGTCTAACCTGTACATCTTGAACTTTGATTAGACAACTAGTGCCAGAAGCCGATACTATCTTCGGCAGTAATGGCATGATTCCATTAAGTTGAGCCGAGTGCGAAAATCTGCCGCTTTTAGAAAATGCTATTACAGAGATTTATCGGATTACCCTATAATCGGTATGTGGACAACTAATAGGTAAAGATAACAAAAATTAGAAAGAAAAAATTGTCGTCAGTGGGAATTGAACCCACAACCCCCTGCATTCTAGGCAGGCTCTTTACCATTGGGTCATGACGAACTGGACAGACAGAACCGCATTGCGTATTTGCCGTTCTATCTGACCACCATCTAAGTATATAACAGCCAGTTACGTACCTGTAAACACTTCTTCATCAATAGGATTCAAGGCCTCGTATTTTTTGCATAGGGAGAGCAAATCATTGATCAATTATGTGTTACTAGCGATTCGTGACAAGCGGTTTAGTCGCGAGTATGAACCACAGACACGTAAACGTGGTGTCTTTGTTGACGAAAGAATTATGATATTTGCCCAATAGATCAGCATGCAGTGCAATATATCGATTTGGATTCAGTGTCGATGGGCGATGAGGTAGGTCAACATCAACTCCACTGATTCAGCTGTTTTTATGCCTAGATAATTCCTGTGTATGAAGAGTGACCGCCTGGCTTCTGTTAGTAGATCGAGAGCATAGAAAAACCAATCGAACGTTTTATAGATCTCAAATTATACTTTATCCAATAGAATAAGGTACATTGCTTTAGTTTTCCAAATGTTGAATGATCACCATGGGCAGCTCCAGACAAAAATCCGAACGATGTATACAATTAGGCAAACAGAGAGCAGTTTTAGCATGAAAAATGCATATATTTTTTGAAATTTTGAATCATTCCTAATAAAATAACTATATTTTTATCCTTTATTTTAGAATTTCATACGAATGAATTCAACACTAAACATCTTTGACGTTACGGTTCACGAGTTAACTGATGAATACGTTCTAGATATATGAAATTGAAAACTGGGTGAATGCTGCAATTATACCTACTTCTGGGTAGTTTATTGCAAGTTTATAGCAAGTATGATTAATAAATCAAAGTTTTAGCATAAATATCAAATTATTTGTAACTGGAGACCGAAAACTGAATTTTGTGGATAGCTTTGAAACTAAAATCTGTTTGAAACATGTGTTTAATCATAATAAATCAATTGATCAAAGATCATAAAACGGCTGTATTGGAAGTCCACAGGTATTGAAGCAAATCTATCATTTTTTGTCTAACAAGTAATATATTACGTCTTTTACCAATGCTCAGAATGATTGATATCTTCGCCTTCCCTGAACATCTCACTCATGTCTTCAAAAATATCCAGAAACGCATTTTGACTGCACTTTCCTCCTTTTTCTGTTTTTGAAGACATCTCTGCCGCCTCTAAGCAAATTTTTTGGATCTGCAAAGCTTTTCAGCGAAATCAAGATTGTACTTTCCGAGTTATAGAGGGTCAAAGGTTACCGGAATGTGGACAAAGTTTGTCGTGAATCATGTCATGAAACATCCCGAAAGCAAAATATTTCGAATCAGAAATTTTTTGCTATTATAATACTTCTGTGCCCATTTGAGTGAGAAGTGAAAATATGTTCCAATTATCAAAATACCTATGAAACTGCTCCAAACGCTGAGCCCATTCACTAAGTCAACTAGGTTCATATTCCTTTTTGTACTACTTCAATAAACTAAATTTTCAAATTATCCAGAACCTGTATACTTACTTCATGATGCTCTCATAATAACCTCAATTTTAACAAATTATATTAGTCCGTCCCTATACCCAATTTTTTCAATCATTCGACAGCATTAAAATCAACCAAGATGAAAACATGGAATTTGAACACATAATATATATGATACCCAGCAGGAACCTTATGCATTCCTGGAAGCGATATGCCAAAGAAACAACAGCAAACTTCATTAAGCTGTCTGCCATTTCAGTCTGATCTCCCTAGGGGCTGAAAGACGACACCCGAAAAAAATCGGCGCTCAAAACACAAAAATGCCATCTACATATTTGATGTCCTGTGGGACGACGCCAAGGCTTATGCCGGGTCGTTTTGTCATTCTGCCTGAGGGATCCCTTCATCAGTGGCGTAGAAGAAAGCGTAATATCACTAAACCTTCTGTCCTTGATGTAATGCTTGATACCTTTGAAGTATTTTTGGTTGAGTCCCAAAATAAGAAAAATATTTTTCTAACTACGCATCAAAAATGATCAAATATCGTGTTTTTGATAGATAAAACCTTTCAACGGACACAAAGGATATCGCGCTACAGAAGCACTGTAACTATCGAGCCATGAACTTTCTGGAAGCTCATTCCACAACGTTGAGGTTCTTCAAAAGAATAACTTTTGGAAGAGGCTCGTTCAAGGTGTGTGTTGATAAGACGGTAAAATTCAAGATTGAAGTCAAAAGTTTAATCACCTGAACATCTTTCAGTAACTTCAAATAAATTAGGTGCCTTCCTCTCTAACGTCACCCGTTCTCAAATTTTGAGATCGCCAAATTTGAATGGGAAATGTTTGGGACCCTCAAAACGTGCTAATACTCAATTGAAGCGTCTTTTTCGATTTTTTCTCTGGAGCTCAGCCGCACGTCATCAATATCTGAGTGCTACCTTGCAAGTTATAGAAGTATTACCGGACATACAATAGACAGATAGTCGGGCGAAAATGAGTGGTGTGATTTATTATGATGTATGTCATGAAATATCAAGGAAATTAGATATTTTTCACAATCATTGCCTATTGTCGTGGGAAGCACAAAAACGTGGTTTGACTTGAATAGAATTGGAAGGTGAAGACAGTTCATCTCTCGATTTCGTAATGGAACTCACCTCTGTGTCATCCGTCGTCGAGTTTGAGTGCACCAACGAGGTCCCGGATAGGAGCTTCTTTGGAAGGGAAAAAAGTGATTCCCTCCATCCTAGAACAAAACATTACATGAGTATTTCAGCAAAATGCAGATCAAGAGAGGAAAAAACGACGATCCCTGATGCCTTCCAATCTTTTTGATTCTTATTTTGGAATCTACTCATAGGACAAAGAAATATATTGTAGTGTTCCAATGCTTACAGTGTTCGTACAGTGTCGCAACTTCCCATATCTTTTGTCGGACAGCTTCAAACCATTAAAAACAATCTTTTCACTATTTTTCAGTATTTTTCAGTAAGATATTCGTTTTCATATAATCGTAATAAAATCAACTTCATTAGTCGATTCGAACGAGTAAATGGGCAAAATTAGTAGAACCCAAGTAACTTTAAAATTTGTGCAGAATCCAATAAATTCATTTTGAACTAAATAGGATCTATTTTCATCATTCATGAGGAGATGCGTAGACCTTTTGTGTACCCTTACTTGTTCAATAGTTAATTTTATCGTCTACAAAGCACGCCCCTGAGGATCATACTCATTTGAACTATATCGATCGAGTAAATTATAAGTAAAAGAAGAAGAAAAGGTAGATATGTGATATCTGCCCACAAAACCGAGTCAACGAGGGCTATATTTGTGGATGAGGCACAGTGAACTATACAGAAAGGCAGCATGAAATAGAGTTTTCACTAAATGTCAGCAATCTCAAACTTAAAATAAAAAATCGATAAAGGAGCTGAGCGGTAAGCCAGCTGCAGCGCATAGTTTCTGATAGGACATAGTGGCTTTGAGATCTATCTAGGGAGGGTACGAAATTTGTGATTATTTTTTGACGAGGAGGATACGTTACCATTTACTCGTTATAGTATACGTATAGACGAACAGATGTAGCTGGAATTGACGGTTGGTCAACGGTGACAAGTATGTAAATGGAAGCAAATATTTCAAAATCAGCCGATTTTTGAGCATATAATATAGGCAAAGATAAGTGGATAATAAAAGACACAGTAGCATGAGTTAAGCACACTTGTACAGAAATTGTGCGTTATAGAAGTCAATTTGCAGCAATATAGGAAGGATATATTAACGGTATTCCACATAACACGGCGCTACCTAGCATGATGAAATGCATCAAGCACTTACGAGGTGGGACGAATTGCGGATGGTGGAGGGTTTTCGAGGAGTAGGTTATGAAAGCTTACCCTTGAATAAAAAAAGGTGAAGGTCAGTTTAACAATCTGTACAAAAAAATAAAAAATATCTCTGTGGATGTGTTCAGTATGCACTGTTTCATGCCTTTTACTGTTCTAGCAAGTAGGTCAAATACACAAAAATATATATGTTTCAGGATTTTCAGGGGTACTGACTTATAAAGAGGACGCCTCAAAGTTCTATTTTTGTGTTTGTTTCGTATTTGTCATGACCGAAATCAACGTTTCTATATTTGTGTACGAACATTGCAAATTATAACACTACATTTGCTTGTTACCTATTTCTTGTGATTCTTTCAATAAATTGCTGGAAGAGTATGTGTATTTCTTATAAAAAATCATTCTTAGAACATACTTTTCTAGGTATGCATTTAGACTCTTGACGTGAATTTGGCTTCCCAATCCAAGATATCATAATTTAGTTGAGGCAGAATTTTTGTTATAGCTGCCTATGTTTCCTTGAAAGTTTCATTTGTAGGTCCGATCTTAAGTGCTTATCAATTCGTCAATGTCAGCCTTATACATTTTCGTGTCTGGTACGGGATTTCTGTATGAGATAAAGTCATAGTAAAGGTTACTGTAAAATCGAATTTAAATATCTCCTATATCCTATTCGATATTTTATTTGAGCTAGTTCCAAGTTGGTGCCTATAGAAATTATATAAATAACAACATATCATAATACAGGCAATTTGACAGAAACCTCTACGCCATATAAACCATTCAGGGTTTTTTGATGAGAAATACTAAACAAAACAATCAAGATATACGCATCCGTTTTACGTGGATCCGCCGCAAACCAGATGATTATCTGTGGGGTCTTTTTTATGTTCCGCGTTCCCTGTGGGAGGCCGTCTAGTCGATAAAGACTTTAGCTTTGAACGCGGAAAACAACGAAAAAGAAACACGGGGAAAAGCCTGCATAGCAGGTTTTCTTCTTTTGTAGCTCTGTAATGAAAGAATTGTCGCCTCCGAATTTATCGCAGCAGAAGATGAAACACTTGGAATGATAAAACTACTTTTAAACAGGTAAATGGCCTGAACTATTATTCATTGGTTCAATAACCTTAAAATACCATCAGCGCATTGAATAGGTGTCCAGATTTTCATCAGTATGTAAGTGTATGCTCTCCACAATCGGGATACGGGATACGACGTAAAGGTCCTAACACATCGAGTGTTGATGTTGCTATCACACCCTTGACTGGGTTACGTATATAGCACCCGATTGCTCTCTACAGTTAGATCGCCAGGCTATACTGACGAGTCTCGGATATAGACGAAACATGCATGTCTATAGCAAGTCTGATGGATAGTGGAGAGCATACACTTAATATCAGTTTTCAGCTTCTGATGCGAATGAGCTGAGATAACGGTACATCGTAAAACGGCAACAGTCATCCTAAGGGACATCTGTTGCCGCTTCAAGGCATTCCAGGTGCTCGGACCTTTGACGTTGACACTTGGAGATGAGTTGGTACCAAACTCTTTTAGTATTGTTTTACGTTACAACTCAGTTCCTTTTGAATCGGTTATATGTACGAGTAAATGTTAGTACACTTGAAAATATTTGTTATGTGAAGTTACTTAAGAAGTATTCCTTATGAATTTAACGTACCGTTTATTATTTTCGGAACGTGATGCACGGGTATCGGATTACAGTAACTGTACATTTATTTAGTTCAGCTGACTTTTAGTCGCTTCTTTACATACTTTTACGAGTATTCAACTTGCAATGTATGTATGTATGTATGCATGTATTTATCTATGTAACTGTTTGTTCGGTGGAATTTTGCATCTCAATTTTGACGCAGAAATCTTCAATCTTTGAGCTGGAATTTTATATACACGTTTAGTTTGGATGACAAGATGGCGGAATAGTTATTTTTAATGCACTCCTACAATATGGATATCATATGAAAGGACTTTCTGAGAATACGAATGAGAGTAAAAAAAGATGGTGATCACAAACTCCGTTGCTCCAATCCGTCTCAAATTTTGGTGTATTGGGTTCTTGCAGACCTGTCCAGCAATAACGAAATAGTAAAAAATAAATTAAAAGTAAAAAAACTTTTAAAAAAATTAGCATTTATTTAAATGCTATAAAAAGAATAAATTTTAGCTTTTCATTTAAAACTTATCTTACTTATCAACTTATATCGTCATTGCACAATTTATATGACACAAAAGTTTGTGGTGAGATTTACCTGTGAAGATAAGCAAGTAAATTGAATAACTTGATCTGATTGATTTTAATTTTAAAAATTTTCAAAGTAAGTAAAGCTCTTGACAAGCTTTTATATGATATAAATTGTATGATGACGTTGTAGGTTGATAGTAAAAGTTTTGTGAAAAAGTTAATTTTATTCTTTTTAGCGAGTTTGAATGAAAGCTGGTTTTTGAAATGATTCTTTTACTTTTAATTTACTCTTGATATATTTCCCTAGCCCTCATTTTTATTATTTTGCTTCATAGCTCTCAATGAAGACTTTTATTATCTAGAAATAGCGGAGATGCTGGACTTCGATTTATTGGGTATTGAAAATTTTTATAACACTTAAGTCTCCACAACGGCAATACCTCAATATTGGAGTACTATTCATGCTGTAAATAAGCTAACGGAAAATGATACCAATTTTGAACTGACTAATGATTACAGAATCGGAGAAAGGTAAATTAATTATATAAATTATACATAGAAAGTGATGACATCATGGAATAGAGCATGGAAGAACAAGACTACAAGTCTCGAGTATTGACTCTGGTTAAAATGAATGTCAGTCGTAGGGCATTTTATGGGATGTTGGATAATAAATCACCAGACGACCTGTCACTTAAGGGCAATTAAGCACTTCCCTCCTGTCACTTCAACAGCCTATTGGATTAAAACATGACAGTCGTATAACTGCTATTCAGTCCCTGCAGATATTATCGAATTAGATGTTTTTCTGGTAGCTATAATCTGATATAATGTTTTCAATGTTACAACATTTGTGAGTCGATAATATTATTCGATAAATTTTAATGCTTTATGGAAAAATTTCAATTTCATAGAAGGCGTGAAAAAGGCATTAATTCTGTGATCTGTTGAATTAATTAAACAGATTCGTTAAATACATTCGATGCGCTAATTAATGCAGAATATTTAAAAAAAAACATAACTAAAAATAACAAATTTCGAACAAATAATGGAAAAAAATGGAAGTTAGAGACTTTAGACAATTTCAGAAATGCGATTTACTCGAAAACCGTAAAACTTTTACTAAACAATTGCCATTATTATGATAGATCATCAGCACCCCGACGTTTGCGCATTATTCATGGGACACCCTGTATAAGACATTTACGATAAACAACACAAAGATTCATTGTGTTTTAAGCACTCTTTTATGAAATGATAGAAAATGGTGCTACGAAAAGAACCATTGAAATCTTAGCAACTTCATTATATGGGAGAATGTTATATTTTACAGTCCTGCTACTCATTACAAATACAATATTTTTGTAGACCGTTTCGTTTAAATCTTTACATCATCGTCAGACTGTCAAATTTACTGTTTACAAAGGATAAATAAAATAAAAAAGACACAATGAAATAGTTATAGAATGTGTGCATTTGAAGTTTCTACATTGAATTTTGGTTAGTTGTTTCCACCTTTCTGTGTTTTTCCATGCTTTTAATTTTTAAAGAGAATTCTGAAGCAATAGCAATATGAATAATAATAATAATAATAATAAAAATAATAATAATAATAATAATAATAATAATAATAATAATAATAATAATAATAATAATAATAATAATAATAATAATAATAATAATAATAATAATAAATGTCTCTATTAATCTGCACCAATAAGGCGAAGTTTAGCCAAGTGGCTACTCTTACACTTAGCCTTATTGAGAGATACGTAAACAAATTACAAAAATAATGTACAATTAATACCATAGTTATGGGTAAAATTTGGAGAACAGCTGTTTGAAATAAAAGTCACAGTGGTAATAGTGAATAACATTGAGCTGAGAATACAACACATTCTTAAGAATTCCTATAATTGTCCCAAAAGTTGATTTTTAACGAGTTTTCAGAATGCATTGACATGTTTAGTTCTCCAAGTTAGATCTGTTGAGTTGTACAGCTTCACTGCATTGACGGTAAAACATCTTTGAAACAAAGCATAATGCACTGGCATAGTTAAATTATAATTAGGTCTCAGCTCTCTCAAATTAATGACTCCTCCAGTTACTAGTTTACTTAACATATAAATTAGTTTATTGGTATATAGTATCTTATGCACAAAAACCTTGAAACTATATACAAATTGCTTATCCATATTTAGCCACCTTAACTCATAGTCATAATAGTCTTTCGGTTATATAACAATTCTCACTTCTGTTCATACTCCTATGCTATGAAACGATAGGCAAATATAAAAAATGTCCTTATGATGTCGAAGCGAAGCGAACAAAAGAGAAATGAATCGTGCAAACTGCGGCGATGAACTCGTAACTATAAAACAACCTGACAAAGCAATCAACCGCGTCTGAGTGTGAGGGCGAACGAAAGAGGGACGGGGGTAGGCACCCTTCGGAGGGCGCGAAAGATTAGCTAGATACATCACGCCGGTCAGGGTGACTGCTTTGTGGGATGGTCGCCAAATTGCTGATGGTGCATCTACAACGTAGTGCGGCTACTAAAGAACATTTTTCGTATTCATTTGATTATATTTTTTGTTCGAAAAACGAGCGGAACTATAGCAAATGATAGTTATGACAATGAATTGTTATTTTTAATTGAATGCTACAATTCAACTTATTTCGCTATAAGCTCACAAGGTGGAATTATGTATTCTATAAGTAATTTGATAACTTAATGTCACCCCCATATTCCCATAATAATTTTTAGGAAATGTTAAATTTTATAAATTTATGTAGTGTGATGACGCAATTTGCCACAATGATGTGTAGAATACATGAATTATATGAGATGGTTGAGAAACAGTCCATGCTACAATTCAGTTTCCACAATTGAGATTGTGCTTCGATTTTATGCAAGAAAAATCTCTACTATGCGCAAGGAAATAACTGGTACGTAACGGTGTCATAATTAAAAATATTTCGCCTTTTGTTGCCTAAAACGACCGCTTTGCTGCTCAACTAGCTCTACCCAAGTGCCGGTGCTGGCGCCCCCACCCTCCAGTACTATAATATACATAAACATAGAATATTATGATTTTGGTGCCCCCTCAAACTGCCGCCCAGGGCAGGTGGCCCGGTCTGCCCTTCAAGATTTTGGACTGACCAATTGTAGACGCCAGCCTTTAAAATATTCTGTAAAACATTTTCAATTGCTTCTGTAATGTCAAATCATTGGTAAAAGATCTTCAAAAATAGCAAAAGAAATATTTCAGTCTAACGTGCAAGAATTATCATCTACCTATCCATAATTTATGTTTGATTCAGCACTGCGCTCATTTTTTTCCGTTTTATGAAATACCGATCATACTTCCTATTACCATCATTAGGTAATAGCCCATAAAGAGCCACCATATTATAGCATAAACAAACTTCCGATATAACTGTAATATATTACAGTTATATCGTATATATAGGGGTTAACACCACAAGCTTCATGTGTTTCACTCCCTCGCAGACAAGAAGAGTATTGTGTAATAAAAAGAACCATATATCACTCGGTGGATGTTGGGGTGTTGTATCTTTCTTACCCTACTTTACGGGATTACCAGTTACCGCATTGTAATCCTTGGAACGGCAATACTGAATTAGCTGCTGATAGTGGGAGTGTGTAACGTCAGAAATCATAAGTAGTATCAAGGATGGATGTTAAAAATAATGATCTTATGATTAAACTGCCCATAGCATTATTTGCACGGGCGTCCATTGGGAGTTCAAGATGGCAAATACACGTCTGGCATTGGCAAAATAACAAATAGTCCGCACCTTTTTGTTTATTTGTACTAGTACAGATGTTCGAGTGTTATAGTGACGTAACTCAGAAATTCAACGAGTATGGTATACCATGGAAAGCATGTGCCACCCTTGTATCGATTTTTGTCGCATCTTAACTTCACCCTTGTTTCGCAGCCAATTTAGGAGGCTCCCTCTACTTTATCCACGTAAATCCTTTTTTGTCGACGCTTTACTGCACCTCCTATCGTCCTACCGACAAAAACTGCTATACTTAGGACTGATGTTTGGTATTAATTCATAAGCTTTATCCATGTCATTTATTCACATTTTCAAATTGTAGGTTAAATTTTGGACGTGCGTGTTTTGTGATGTGTGATCAATTCAAGAATAAAAGTGTGAAAACTATGAAGTTATCTTTGGAAGACATTCCAGAAGTAGTTATCATTACAATATGAATGATGTATCTTGTGTGAAAATATTCGATCTATTCTAACAGAGAGTTCTCAAGAGCAGCATTTTATTCAGAATTGATTAGATTCTAAGAGCGAACTCATAATTCAAGAATGACTTGCCACTGTGACAACGACTTAGAAACGATTAAGTAATCGACTGCTCATTTCAACTTATAATACCGCAGAGTAAGTTTACAAATTGAAAATGATATTTCACTATATTTTGGCCTGTCATATTTGTATAACAATTTAATATATAATTTTGTTATTGCAGCAGTATGGTTGACCAACAAGTTTGCTTGACATCCTTTAAAAAATCGGAAAATTGGATATTCCACAATTTACATACATTTTTACACGATTTTCATTGAAAACAAAAAAAGAATTTTAGAAAACTTGTTAAATTGATTAAGTATCAAGAATTTTGACTAAAAGCTAGAAAAATAGTTCCGAATTAGTTCGGAATATAAACGGTTTGTTGGAAAATCACTCTAATAGTTCCGAATTTTGAACTAAGATAGTTGGAACCTTTCTTTGCGCAGACTCAGTGAAATCTGAAAGAGTTATAAACTTTTTTAGAAACGAACTTATTTTGGCATATTTTACATTATCGAAATTTTCGTATACCCTTTTTGTGGGTGTGCTTACTTAAATAAATATATATTACAACCATAGTAATTTTAACAATAATAAGAATGGAAAACAATGCGTTAGCTTTTTCAAAGCCCCATAATCATGAAAAATTAATTAGCTCCAAACAGCTAGAAAACAACAGCGACTAACAGCACAAGGATATCCAAATTGTGTAATTTTGGATATATGTATACGATGGATGTTTAATTAATATCCATAAATCGTCATAATGATATTAAATTAGGTATAGTTATTGTTTAACGATAATTGAAGATGATGTTCATAAAAAGATTCCATCGTCTCATCGTCTTTAATGGATATTCTGATATTAGCCAGTTTTAGACATTGATAGAACATTCTTTATAATATACTCATGACGTATTCTGGATATGCTATTGAGGGTAATTGTTTAGGATATTTTTTACATAAGTTTGTCATACTACTAGGCATGGTTATCTATAAATATATTCATTATGATTTTTGACAACTTACAGTTAAAATACAGTGTATATAACTTCTAGCTTCCTTCGAATTGTCAGCCCAAATCTCTTCGCAAGGCTCAAACCTAAACCTCGCTCTCCAACACTGTAGTGCTAAGCTTGACACCCAACCGATGCCACAAGTCTTGAGTTCAATTCCCCGTGTGGCTTAAAACATCATAATTTTCTCTTTTTATTTTATATTACGTGCTTGAATATAATGATTAATCTTTATTTCACTAAATTATATACAATAGGTGCCACAGTTTGACGCGATAATACAAGCTAAAGCAATAATAAAATAAACATTCGACACTAAAGCTAATCAGGTTGACAAAAAAGAACAGGAATATTCTCGGAGGAGTCATAAACCAAATAGCTTTTTACCGCATTCTCTCGTACCCCGATAAGACAGGCAGTTCGCCAAATCCCTCCAAATCCTTTCGTTTAACTTAAACCCAATGTAAATGTCGTACACAACCGAAGCAGAGCTTTGAAACTTATCCGAAGGATTTCCAATCTTTTCCGGGATATGGGAACTTTTGAAATTTTTCATGGAATACGCTACGTTGAATGAAATACTGTAATCCTGCAAAGTTTATAAATGGATTTAAATGAATTTTCTCATCGCATGAACAGACACACAATAAAATATGTGGGAAGACTGAACACATTACTTATTTTAGATCTAAATTAAAAATACGTAACATCATGCATTCTAGTGGAAAGTGAAGCGAAAATAACACTACATTTTTTCATTGTTAGCCATACTCACACTATGTGGCTAACATTTGATACATTTTTCAGACGTAGATATGATATTTACACTAAAGATAACTTGTTACTTCTGTAAATTCGAATTCGAATGTAGATATTTTTTGGAATACTATGATAGATTCGATGGAAATTTGCCTCCATCCATTAATTAGAATTCGTTAAATACCTTCGGATCTCTAATGTGGTTATGGAATTTAAATGAGATGCTTTATTATATTCAGGCAATATAAAAATTCGATATTTTTTTATGATTTGGAACGAACATCATAATCATTTTCATCCAGAAGCAAGTATCCAATGTGATCGAATTCCGTTCAAGCCCAAAATACATGAGGTTCTTAGCAGATTATGAAACTATTATTCACAATAGGTTTGGAAGGTAAGATCAAGTGACAGAACTTGTAAGACTATTGCGCATAACTGTTTATTTCCCTTGTATAAGTTATGGAAATAATCGTGGACATTCAAGATAACTTAGACGTTTATGGCGTTTACATTAAAAAATCGTGTAAGTTATCTTCGGTTTGACTGTTTTATCTCAGTTATCTCTGCACTGATTTTGATGCTTTGCTTTTTTACAAGTTTATGTTTAAATTAATCAAAATCCTTTTTGGGAGTCGTTGTTTAATTTTTCATCCAATTTTTATGGTAGATATACATATAAACTAGTGATGCAAATAATACCTCGCTACTACTTCAAAGTTTTAATAATCCTGCCAGTGTATTAGGATTCTATTTTTCATGTTTCTTGAGCCACTGTTAATTTTTCGGATATATAAAAGCATTTTGAGTATTTAGTAGGGGATCTTGAAATTTTGATATATATATTATTTCCAATTACAGCGTGGAAGCTACCGCGCCAATCTAATTGACTTGCGCGAATTAAGCTCTCATAAAGACTTCTGCCTCCTGTGGTATTTCCAGCAATCTGAACTCCTCATTCCCTGGATTACTACTACCTATCAGAGAAGGTCTGGTATTGCGGAAGAGAGCAAATCGAGCGCCAATGACAGAGTGCGACAGGATCGTTTGACAAGCGGATATTTCAATGAGTCTCTCATAACTTCCGGCCGAACGGTTAGGCGAGTGCGGCAACGGGAAAACGTCCGGCGCGTGTCTCAAGGCTTTGTCTGCCCCGAGTCAATTGGGCGGTAAGGACGGAGGGCGGCGGTAACAGCGGTGCGGTCGCCCTCATGCGAAATTGGCTTTGTTACTCAGAGCTTACATCGATAGTACGGTCGATGAGGTCAATTGTCAGGTCGCCGTTGCATTGAATGGGTTCCATCACAATGTGAAGTTCAGCTGAAACATTTTCAAACCAATAATATGGACAATGTAACTGCGAAACTATATTTTTGAAGTTCATCTAGGATTTTTAAGAAGGGTTGCGGTTTTGTTTTTGACATTACCAAAAATTTATAGCAGATATCGCAGTTTTAAATCCCCAAGAAGCTTTGCTGATTTCCGGACTTCCCTTCCTGTTATAAATATCTAAAGCTACAGCGTGTATCATAAGTGATAACTTTGATTTGAGGAATTAAATCCTTGGCATATTTCATGATACAACGGATATATAAACCTACGTTCTAGCTTGCTTCGTTTTTTAAGAAGCACGGCGTCAAGAATTTGATAAAGAATTGTTTTACATGAATAACTCAAAAGTGCTTTCATCGATTATGATGAAACTTGGTTTGATTTGTAACTGTAATAAGGTACTTCTTCTGGTTTGGCTAGACTTGATAATTGCAGTGGCGCTGCAAAATGTCATCTGATCGATATTTATGGTGAGTTATTCGTTTAATTAATACTAAAAAACCGAAATATGATCGTCAGATTGAATAATAAAAACCAGCTATGTTTGAGTGACTTCTGTGTCCTGCTTAGTTTATAAAATAAATCAATGATACCTTTCATGCAACTGAGAAAAAATCGTGGTAAGCATAAATACGAATCAGCGATGGCACTTCAATTATTATATTGTCTAATCACATCAAACCAAGCGCTATCAAACTGCTATGAAACGTAGCAAGACTACTTCTATCTGGAAAAAAGCAGGTCATCCCTAACCAGTTAACTGTTTATAACAACCTTTTTCCGAGTAACGTTATAAGGAAATAACCCTTGATAATAAAAAAATTACATTAGAAGCGGGATTTAAACCACGCACCTAGTGCTTGTTAATCAGTCTGAGTCGATATGTAAGATAGATCTCACCGAAGCCCATCTTTACTCCTAATTTAAAATTGCGCATTCACATTTTTGACAAAAGCAGCTACATTTTTCTTTTAGAAAATGTTTATGTCGTACATGGTTGGAAATTAAAATTTCAGCACCCAGGACGTTTCAGAACTTGTTGTAGGGTGGCTATAGGGAAATCACGTGTCTGAGAGGTGGCAACCGGGAATGGTTTTAAGGCAAGCGTCTGTTTCTGCAAATACACATAAATGTCTTATTTTGCATCTAAAGTTATTTTTTAACTTTGAATAACGGCTTCTAGACATCAATTTATGGACTTGAGGTCAGAAAAGTCGATTGCTGGAGAGTTTTGCATATCAAATTCATACACAACTAAACTTTATTTGAGAAATGTCTGGCTTTGCATTTATAAGCTTCATATATAAGGTAAATTTTTCAAGGAATTGCATTTGCTGATTAGTTTTGATTCAGTGTTGCCAGATCGTAGTATATTCTTCGAACTTACGTGATACGATATATAACAGATAAAGGTATTCGCACATTGTGGCCTGATACGCTGTGGGTTGTGCGGCTGAACTAATAATTACAAACATTCGAAATAAATGTGACGATTGAACTACTGCCATCAAGCAGACTGTCAAATATGCTATGGAACGTACCTAATATTGTAATTTTTGTTTCCAACTGCCTAACCATTAGAATTCGACTTTAGGCGATTTTGTGGCCAATTACTGATATATCTTCTACCGCACCTTTCGTGATGCTCCCACAGATAGGAGCTAAAAGTCTATAAGCTAAACAATTCTCGTATTCTGAAACTATAGATGTAGATCTGCTGATGAATAATTCTAATTCGACTAGTCTATGATTTCCCAATAGGACCCCTGGTTACTCGGAGCGAATATAATTCGCCAAGTAAACCATGCAAATTTAATTGAGAGAAGGAAATTCCACCGAGTAGGGGTGTTTTTTTTATCCTGAATCGCCTACAGCCAGGTTGCCTGATTTTGTCTGAGGGCAAAGTCGAGGGTTTGTGAAAAAAGAAACGATGCTCTTCAGCTTAAAAATGGAGACACCGCCGCCAGAAAATCTCACCCCAAGGCATCTCTTGGAGTATTTGGCAATTATTCTTTATAGAGGGTGTCTCAAACATATCCACGCCGACTAAGAATATACATTAAATGGAATAAAAAATCATACTTTATACTAGAATTTATGAAGAAAGCTATCTCCTCAAAATGATTAATTCAAATTTATTTAAGCCCGAACCAGTTATTCAGATACATTATTTTTAATATTTCACAGTTGAGTTGTGAAAGAAAATCCAAGTCCAATGGTTTCCAATATTACCGTTGCCTCGCCTATGGAACTAAAACTTGGGATTTCTTGATGGAGTGTAAAAGAAAATGCAATCCTCTTCTTTAGTTGAATCAAACAATACGTTGTTTGATTATTACTGATAGACCACAGAGTAGCTAAAATTACAGAGAGCTTTCAGCCAGTCTCATACTTTACAAACCGATCACCCCAACTCAGATCTATATTTTTTGGGAGACATCAACGACTCGTCAATAAAGGACAATACGTACTGGCTAAAACATTTCAACAAATCGGACAAGGAGGGATGCGACCTATTCTTCACAACAAATTCCGCTGCCAATGCAGTGAATATATACAATTCAAGAAAAACACCCAACCACAATACCATTGAATGCCGTAACTAGACCAACTACATACTAAAGCACGCAGTCTGGTCAAAACCATCAAATCAGAGAATATCACTATTACCATTCTCATCTATGGAATAGTGTCTGTTTCAAGTTTTCAGATTAACCGGAGTTGTAGAGACGCATTTATGGCAAAAAACTATGTTACAGGGAATAGTGGATACATCCAAGTATCAAAAGTCACCGCAGTTTCATCGATAACAGAAGCCGCTATAAATGGGCCATCTATGACATCTATAGCTCCTCTCATGTTATAGCTCGGCCATTCTGGTCTGCAGTAAAAGCTTTCAGCCAGAACTTTTGTTATTCATCTATACCAGCATTGACGACAGATGATAGGTGCATCGTCCTTATCTCCAAACAAAAATTAGATACCTCACAACCCGTCCTTCAGAAGGGCAAAAGAAATGTACGCAGCAACTATAGACCTGTGACTGTGCACCTTTCAATGTACTCGGACAAAAACAAAATCATTGCTCACCGTTGGTGGTGGCATAGATCCACGGGACATCTTCTAGCCTACATAATTGATATGTGGAGCAGATCAGTTGAGCTTCATAGAGAGTCTGGAGACGTCGCGCTTGATATATCGAAAGCATTCTATTGAGTGTAGTATGAGAGAATTTTAATCAAGCTTGCTGCCAGTGTGCTGCAACTCCAATGACAGGATAGTTTTCTCAGGAACCGCTCCTTGTTTATGGTGGTGGAAGGATAATTTTCCGATGTATTTACCATCAATACGGGAATTCTTCAGGGATATACCCTTTCTCCAATATTCTTCATTTTGTGCATCAGCGAACCTTTGTGACAAACATCTAATCCAATCTAAAGCTTTGTTATTTCTTACATGGAACCAAGCAAACCGCTTACGTTCAGATAAGTACCTTACTTCATCGCAAGCCGTTTGTTGTCCAGAAGAATGAGGACGTCGAAAAAATTGTCCAGTGGGGATCTAAAAATGGATTTCAGTTTGATGCACAAAAGACTCTTCAACCAAATTGACAAAAAGGCACATGCTGGTCTACCAGCCGATGAGATGGAAAGACACGCAATACTCGAGTCGTCTTTCACCAAGATGGGGATTAACATCGACAATAAGTTATTCTGGCACGTCCATGTTGATGGCTTTGCTAGGTTAGATTCAGAAAATTGTATTCTCCGGAGCAGCTGCTGCTACTCTACAGCCTCAGATAAGAATATCGTAGAAGTACTGCTCGCATGTGTGATGGGCACCGGAGTACTCCTTCAAGCTTATGAACAATCCAGATACGAGAAACACATGTAGTGGGTGCGCCTGATCTTACAAAGGATCCCTATAATGTAGAACACACATTAAACATGGCGGAGCGGTCCTATTGATACTACAGCAAAGATCACAGGTGCCAACACGCGTTATTTCACCAGGTCGAACTATCAACACCTCAGATGATCCTATTATAAGTCATTTTATTGGAGAAACTCAATGTTGTTGAATCGGGTGCCAGGGAGTTTGTTCCCTGATGACAATGGGCAAATATTACATACGATACTGGAGCGATACAAAACTACATATTTTTAGAGAGAGACTTACACAGTTTCTATTAATATTATTTGATTCAACAATCAAATTAGCAGTAAACTATTTTAGAGAAATATGTAAATAATTAAGCTGCAATTATTCCACAATAAGTAGGCTTTCATCTCGTATTTCATTCTTCCGAATTTGGACTATACTAGGTTCATTCGGCGTTTAAAAAGATTTACATCTTACTGATAAATATACCACAATAAATGTCACACGTAACCTAAACTAGCGAAAAACCTAGTCGAATAAACTGTGTAGATTTTTAACATCGGTGGAATCTTTAAACAGTAATAGAAAAAAAAGTGAACAAAGACGCCCTCGCTATAAACTGTCGACTCCGTTTTTCAATCATTGACTTACAAAATACATAAATAATAGATCTATTTCAAATAGCTGTTAATTTATGGATATAGTGAATTTTTGTTACATTTGAATCATAATTTTTTTGTAAAGTTATACGCCAGTTTAGTTGCGCTTGAACTACTAGTTACGGTTATTGCATTTTAGCTGAATGAGAATTATGAATAATTACAACAAAATTGCGTTGATTAAGTTGGGTGGTAACAGTATCAGCATCTGCTTGATGGAAGTCTTCCAAATATTTAAAAATATATATATTTGTAAATTTTTGAAAGCATGAAACTGCTGCGAATTATAAAGATATGAAAGGATTCAAAGATTTTCAATATTTTACCGACAAATATTATCGCGAAATATTGTTTCAGAGTTTGGTGTTCTTCTATACGATGTGCAAACAATTTATAATAAAATTTATTTAACAAAAAAATTATAAATTCATGTGCGTGAATAGGATGCACCGTCATTTTCACACGATTCAACAAATCATCGATGGAGCTACATGATAAGTTTCAAAAATTACCTCTAGCCAATATACATTCCTGCATCCTTTTGAGAATTACCATATCACGTAAGAATGAGGAAAGTAAAAAAAACAACGTCTTCAATAAATACTGTTTACACAAACTTGCGCTAGTGAAAATCTTTGTGTACTTTTCGAAAGAAGTCGTACATGGGGGTTGCCTTCTGAATGTCAGACCGCGTTCTCCTATTTATTTTCTAGTCACGTTCTCCCGGCGAAGGTAAATCCCCAAGAGATCCCCCCGTCAGGCTAAAAAGTTCCCGTTGACTTTGTCCGTCGCACAAAGGAAACAGGGATAAGGGGGAGATTGCCAGGCAGGAGCCGGTTAGTTGGTTTTCGGGATTAACACTAACTGGTACACGGCATTCAGCGACAACACTGATAAAATCTGTTCGATGAACAAGAAATTGTGCAAATACAGGTTGTTTCAGAATTTTTACTGCGTACACAAGTAAAAGTACTGTTTTGTAGATTGTAGATGCTCTCACTTGGTGAAACTCTTCCATCATGCGGATAAAATAATTGTGTACTTAACACAGATTCACAAATGAAAAATGTTTTATTTGTGAGATTGTGTGTTAAGTTCACAATAGTTTTATCTGCAAGAAGTATTGTTCCCACACGTTTTTTAGTTTCGAGCAAATGTATGATTTTTAAAAATAACCTCTCGCAACGGTGAATGACTTCAACAGCGCTGCGAGAGGACGAATCTCTATACGCATTGTTCTTAAAATGCTGCAAATCGAGCTGGAAACTATCGGAGAACAAAATCCTCGGCAGTCCATTGCAGAACGATGAAGTTCTACAGAAGAATGACCATTATTTATGCTTACTGGCTGGGTGTACTCACATTACAATATTTCGGTTGCTTTTTTGTTCCCTTAATTCGATTGCAAATTCAATTATCTTCATCCAGGTAAGCATTGGAAGATTGGAGAGTGGCATCTTGATGGTGAGTCATTGAAACTTCGTTTTATTGCAGTTTCATATTCTTTGTCGTTATCTTCCTCAATTAAGATTCCAGAATTTTCAGAAATCTTTCATGCACATGAAGTACCTAAGGTTACTATTCATCTGATCTCTGTATGGTTCTTATTACTCCTCACCTACCCTACATATGCAGTTCTCCTAATCCTGTTTAATTGGGGCATCTCGCGACACTGTCGACTGCCTGGCAATTACCAGAAATATACAGCATTTTATCTGACACTTTGTCATACCATGCGGTAAATTGCCTCTTAGTCAGTTGGATTAGGCAAAAGCTTAATTATGGGGTCTTTGATCCCCCTGACGGTAAAGTAAGCTAAACAGATAAATTAACAGTAGATGTGAATGTTGATACACAGACTCGGTTTTAACTGAATTTTGGACCATTGCTAGACATACATAAATTCTACATGCCAATGTTAGTTGGTTAACTATTCTGACAATAATATGCAAAAAAATAGATGATGCATTCCTGAATGGAATTATGTAAGTACTTATAGCATGAAGCATCGACGGATTGCGCCCAAAACTCCTTTATTCAGATACTATCATATTTTCAAACGTATGCAATGAAGAGGTCTTAGTTAAGATAGTGCTATATATAACTATATATATATTAAAATAATTGAAGTTGAACTTATAGAGTGTTAAAACAACGTCGTGTGATTCGCTTCTGTATTGCAACGAAAAACAGCGCATGAGTCCCGCAAAGTGGCACAACGGTCGACATGCTTTGAAGTCCCCTATAAACCTATTTAACTTTTTAAATTGGGGACCATGACCTTTACCTGAATATAGAGCGATAAAAGCATTCGCCTTCAATACATCGCAGGCGCAATATGGGGGAAAAAGCTTTAGAATTTCTTTAGGTCTATAGGTTTCTCTTTACATACATGTAATGAAATATATTTATTCTGGTTGAATTACAGAGTACATAGGCACTTACATAGTACCGGAAAAAACATGGGAATTTCATGTAATAATAATAATCGCTGAAATGTATATTATAGTATATTTGGATACCAAATATTTTCTGTACTCTCATGAATAAGATGTTTATTATTTGTTTATAATGTGTTAGTGGAGAAGTTTATCAAAATATAGAGGTACTTATGTGGCAAGAAAGCGATATAAAGTAAATTATATTGTAACATATTTCATAGGAATAATTATCATTATTGAACAATAATAATTATAAAACTAATTAGAAACATTGAAGTGATGGAGAGCAAACACAAGATAATATGTTTGTAAAGTCGTAATCAAGCTTAGAAAAAGAGCACTGGGTTTGATAAATTACTGGTAAATGGTAGTCAGTCAGTACATTGAGCTGAATAAAGATGAGGCTGGAGAAAATAAGAAAAATACACAAAGGAAGCAATTCAAAATTAAAACTACTCATACAGATTAGAAGCTTAAAAGGAAACGTTTGAAATAGTAACATTTGAGTATATGTAATTACTAGACTCAATATTACGTTGACAGAGAATTGAAGGAATGAGCGCAACAATGAAATATTCATAAAGAAAGTAGGATAAAGGATTGGAAAGACAGAAGTTAATAAAACGTCTTCATAAGGAACAAATATACTTATGGAAAATGAATGGAATCCCTTTATACATGACACTATGAACCTTGTTTCCCTCACAATATTCTATCACCGAATAGAACTATAAACAACTTGGCTTGACAAATCCAAAAGAACGGGAAAGATTCTAGGCTTCTGTAGAATTTGAATGGATGAACAATGATAATTATAATAAATAATTGATTTGGAACTAACGTCAATGGGTTATGGTAGAAAATATATTGAAACAATGTCAATCATCAATGTTACTGCTAACCTCAATCTGATTTTGTTTCAATGATGTTGACCATTTGAGTCTATAGCACTTCATCAATTTGAAATATAGCATTCAAAGCCCATCATATCTCTTTAAAACGATCCACAACAAAAAAAGCTCATCCCTCATAACTAAATTTGTACTGGGAGCGGGATTCAGACAATCATCCCACGCGTTTCCGTTTTTATTCGGTTGATATCAGATAGAGGACTTCCGAAAATCGTGCGAATCACGGTTGATCGATAGCGGCGGCCTTGTAGGGCTGAATTGGCTACAAGATAGCGGATTAGGGTTGCTGGTCGTCACATCACGACAGACACAATGCCCTTACGTCCTGCTGATCCAAAAATGCCACTGAGATTTGCTCTGTCACATTCCGGGGATTTCTTTTGCTTTCCACGTCAGTAGTCGGGGGAGGTATTTGAATCGCAAATTTCTAATTTCAACATAATAATGTTTTCTTTATTTCTGCTAAGCGTTTTCAATTCTACAAGTAACTTGGGCAGTATTAATTTTGATGTTTGTACAGAAAGCTACAATGGAAACAAAAACGCAAAAGCTCATAGTTTTTCAAAATCGTTCAAGAGGTCACTTTAATAATTTTTAACATTTGCATACACCCTCTTGGCATAGTTCCTCTTCAGTGGTGAACTAGTCAATGTAAGAACCAAGCTAATCAACAATGGCTGAAATGTGGTTTACTGATATACTCTATAGATATCAGTGGCCTATGAATAATAAATTCTCGCTACAATCATTAATGTCATGGGAACTATTTGTATTCGCTGTGTCGCTACAACTGAGTCAATTTGCATTAGAATGTAATCATGCGAACCATTTATCATGAAGAATTACACCAATTTTTTATGAGAAAATGGCTCGATGGTATATCAACTTGATAGCCATGTTTGAATTTAATATTTTGCCAGTGTGATCACAAACTTGATAAGGTAAACAAGACAAGTTTCAAGAAATGTGGCAACGCGGTAACGTGGCGACATCCCTTCAACCATGTGAATCACCTATTTGTATTCTTGAGCCATGCAGAGGAAGTCATAGAGACATTTTTTGGATTTGACATTCTACATGTACTATTATTGATGTGTCGTCATGTTCCTATCTAGTCGATTCTATGTATCATTGTATCATCATATCTAATAAACTCACTCATACTATTTTCATTTTAACGGATTTTGGATTATCGGTTGGAGCAATAATTTACCCACCGCCTGTAAAATTTATATGTTTGATCTATGGAGATGGACAGAGATGGTATGATAGGCAGTAGTTTGACGAGGTCTAGTAGGTGCAAAGAAGCAGAGAAGTCATGAAAGGTGAGCTCAGGAAAACAGATTCCGTTGGCATTTCGATCAAAACTGCCAGGTCACCAAACGTTCGGAGATGAGAAAGTAACTTGAGGTTGTATGTTAGGCAGGACAGGTTTGACTTTTCCTTCCCTAAACTGCATATGATATAGACAGGGCAGTTGGGCAGCAGCTGTCCCGATATGAGAGAAGTATTATAGGCCTAGCCTCATCTAAGGAGGTTGAATGGTGAGAAGCCAATCTTTACTCTGAGTAGATAACCTAGCTTTTTACTGGTTGTGAAACACCTGCGCTGATTATGACTGCAAGCGAGGTCGTAGGATCTTTGCATTCATTTGATATTTATTTAATCAGTCATAATCTATACAGCAGGGGCCGAGGAAAATAAATAAAAAGGGGAAAGAAAAGAACAAGGGACAGTAAGTGAAACGGTTTGGAGAGGACGGGCTTGGAAAGATATTTTCATAGAACTTTTTAACCGAGAATAATGTTAATATCGTTTTATCTGGCCAATAATTTGATGGCGGTCTAACTATCACTATTCAGAGACAAGACAATTGTGCTAAACCGTGAAGCGCCAAACAGCTGGAATTGCATTTGCTCCCTACAACCCTCAGTAATGTACGCGAGCTTCTGGGAAAAGAACATGTGGTATATGAGGAGCTTCGATGATGATGCACTGTGTGTAGTTTATGTATTCTGTCCGGAAACCGTGACTAACGCTCTTGCGTTATTTATGATTATACAGTGCGGAGCAAGGTGAAGAGAATAGCATGCTTGCTTAGTGTGTTCATTCAAAATTCCGCAGAAAGCATGTTCCCATTATTTTTGAACTGCCATGAAAATAAGTATATTAAACAATATCTAACTGGTTAACAATAAGCTAGAATGCTGGAAACGATTATCAGCAAGGTTGAAAACACTGAATTGTTCGAATCTTTACAAATATAATTAATGTTTCCAATGCAATTAACAATGTTGGTGACATATATTTTAGGAGGTAATGAAATGTAACTTTGAAAATAAATTGAAAAGGAATTACGAGTACTGTAATCGCGAACAGTTCTGTATTTAAGATATTACGATAGATTTCATAATATTGTATGACATAATATACATCACAAAACTTCGTATCTATTTAAAGAAGTTTCGAAAAATGGTACGATATTTTAGTGAGTACTTAATTTTTTCTGATTCCTTTCCTGCGTTAGCAGGTACTACTACATATTGCTGAATTTCAACTGAATAAGGAACATTGTTAAATACGGAAGTGCTATTCAAGCTCTTGAAAATATCGTCATGTGGTTAGTTTTTTATTTTACGCAGAAGTGTCAGCTTGTTTAATTTTCATCGCAGTTCAGAGCAATTCATCCACTTGGAATAAATTTTTGGCAACGCTACGATTATGGACATTAAGATTATGAAATTGTTTAGTTTATAAGTGATATCGGTAGCGAGGCGTTCATCTAAACTGTCGTGTTTCACTACACTCTCCAGTAAAGCACTGATAAAGTGTTAATCACAACCAGATCTAATTTAAAAACGAACATCACGGTGGAGGCGACATTATGTACACAATCAAAGACTCACTATGCAGTGATTTATTCAAAAATATTATAAACAAAGCAGTTCTTCAAGAGGATCAATAAACTATAAGTGGCGTGCGTACCGAAATTACTGTTCTACGTACGGCCAATGTGCAATTAATTATACATACAAATAGTGAACAGGTTTCCCAACCTGTTACCGATACTGGAGTGAATATTCCACCATCACCTCTAAACACCTGGCGTATTGTAGGAAACAAAAATCACAAGAGGAAAATCAAAATAGTTGAGGCCTCTGTTAAGAATGCGAATGGGCACGAGCAGGAAAAAGAGGTAAATACAACAAACTCTAAAAATAATGATCGTGGTTTCGCCTCGTAATGACTATAAAAGGTTTAACAAAAATATTCAGGGGGTTCATCATAATAGCCGCAGACAACGAACAATATTTGGATCAGGTGCATCTGCGACTGCATTCAAGGCAGTACCTAGGCGTATCTGGATTTATGTCGGCAAATCTGCAACGGGCACTTCTGATGATGATATGCGTTCTTTATGTGCAAGATACTTTTCCTAGTAAGCAGTTTGAAATGGATAAACTCCCAAGATGAAAGAACGGTAGCACAGAGTCGTTTAAGATCAATGCCGATCGTGATCTACAAGACTAACTTTTTGAGAGTACTAGGTAGCCGCTTTGGATTTTGAACTTGGAAATTGAACTTTTATGTGAAAAACACATTATTGATATTTTGGCCATATCCGAACATCATATTATACATATATATATATATATATATATATATATATATATATATATATATATATATATATATATATATATATATATATATATATATATATATATATATATATAGATCAGTTGTCTGTGGAGAGTCTCTCTCTGAAAAAGTATGTACCTATACCTACCGTTTATACGTCCACCAAGTGGAGTGATTATTATGCTATATGAGTATGAATAATTTAACGGAGTTTGGGCGCTTGGTCAGCTAGATTGATTGGAGTCCTTTGCGAGTGCTAGATATCAATAATATTTTCGAATATTTTGTAAATATTCTTTCGTGGTGTCCTTATAGTAGCTATTCCATGAATACTATCAATAAAGTTACTAAAGATGACAACGCATGTCTCAACGATAAGCTCATCACACAAAGTCAGTACCTTAAAAACATTTTTGGCTCATGAAAAATCTAGTCAATCCTGATCTAAAAAAGATGGATGATGATGAAAAACACAAGTACCTACAGACTTGATATATTAAAGGCAAGAAGCGATTATTACAGTAAAAATATCAATACTGCTAGCAACAAGAATTAATCCACATAGTCTGTTATTAATAATATGCTAGGTAAGAAAAACACGCGAAACGATATCATTCTGCATTCCAACAGCGGGAAGGAATCAGGTAATTCAAAAATATCACTTCTTGAATCATTGTCTAAAGGCGTGCTAATTTAAGTAACCAGTCACTTTTCAAAAAAGACCGTCAGTTTTCCCAACCGCATCACCATGCATTCTTCATCTTGAATCTGATCCGTATTTCAGATCTCTGATCCGAATGTCAGATAGGAATGTTCCTATATACCGATCGTTCCGGATCCGGATTGTGCATGTTTAAAAATTCAGAACAAATCCGGATCTGATCCGGATTGAAAAAGGATCAGGATCTGATGTGCACCACTAGTATGTAATTAGCTGGATCGGACTTTCTATGTGTTACTAAATCTCAGGTCATCGTTAGGCCAAAATGATCTGTTAGCTATGTATTAAAGTCAAGCATATTCATATTATTGTCCTATAATATATTGGTTTGGTTTAGGTCGAGATACAGTGAAAGGGTCTTTTTGTCGCAGAAAATAATTTCAAGTCTAATTTTTAATAAATGGCTATTGGAAAGCTGCAGGCAATTTTATAGCAACGTAGAATTTTAATTGTAACGTATATTCATATTTTAAAGTGTGTGTATCTTGTCAAGCTTTATTCACGTTATTTCAATAGTTTAAATAGGACGAATAATTATATAACCCGTAATACTTATTTATTATTAGTGAAAATTCATATCACTTCTTTCTTCGAAGTCACCACATTATAATTGTGTTGCACTTTACAATCAATTACACCAAGTTCCCCGAATTATATGTGATTACAGTATTTATAAGAGTAAAGTTAAGTCATTATTGACTGACCATTGTTTATGTAATTTGAATGAGTATTTGACTGTAGTGTGGTAGCTTAGTTCTTGGTTTATAATCGTCAAGTAATCCTTTTATTCCACTTCTATGTAGTCTATTTTATTGTTATTTGACATGTCATTTACACATATTGTGTCTTTTGTAGTCTAAATAAAATAAAATATATAATATGAATAAAATAAATAAATAAATATAGCCAATACTGTTCATGTCAAAATTCCATAAAACAGCCCAAAATCCAACCCAAATATTTATTTATCTAATGATACCTACATGACATACATGACTAATTTTTTATAGTGAGTTATGTGATACAGGATAATGTACAAAGGATGTACGTGAATAAGTTCTATTTGACTGCATTGATAACATCACGAAACGCTACAGTAAAATTAAATATTGAAGAACTGTTCACAGGCGGCTGACGAGAGTGCTTTCAAACCAGTTTCAACTTCTGTGCCACACGGGGGATGCTTGGAAACCTGTACAAAGGAACAATCTGAGCATTCAGGATGATTCGATACGTCTGTGGAGGACACTTAAATATTGAAAACCTCGCGGCCTGTACACATCCCCACGGCCATTGTACCGGAGACAATCCAGCTGAATCCAATGTTTATCTCGGCAATCATTGTAGGACAATGCCACCGTTGTCACTCTGTGAAAAAGAAAACACTTCCTAGTGCACCGGCATCGACTTTGTAGTCCGGGAAACTGTTTGCATACATATTCTGAGGAAATATGATGTTTCCAAATCATTTCGATTTCGAGATACGACGATGTATTTGCTGTTAAATTGCTATTGAATCAATTCCCTAGTTGCATTGCAATACCGATTATTTTCCTACTCAACACATTTTTATTAGTGTTCTTTTTGAGTTTGCCGCATTTAGAAAACCTCTGCAGACCGTACTATATCCACCGTGTCCATGTTTGTCATGTAGCGTTGCGTGAACCCTCAGGGGTATAAGCCTGGTTCTCCCCCTGCATCCCGGGAGATTCTCCCCCGGTATAACTTTGGTAACGACGCTCGTGTGCAGCTTTTATTACACGAAAACACACCGATGGAAAGGAGAGGGCCATGCACTGCCATGCCACCAGCATTGCTCCACCGCACGCTACGATGAAAGGAGATTTGCCCTTTTATTCTTTTAATGATGTACCACCTATCTGATTCGGCTATACCAGATTCGCAGTTTAGTTACAGATCATATGTATATGTATTAATAGGTAGTTGAATTAGTTGCAGCATTAAAAAAAATAGTTACCGGAGTTTTCAGGCACAGTTTCAGTTTTTTAAATCATTTATTCGGTATTTGATAATATTTCTTCTGCTTTGGGGGTAGGGCAAACATTCATGAATGGGGGGGGAGGGTATTGGGAATGGAGGTTGGGTCTCAAATCGTTTTTGGTGTTGGTAAGAGACATTCTATCATCTTATCTGAAATGTTAAGCTTCGTACTTGTTATACGTAGATGCTTTTTCACACATGAGCCTTCAAAACGGTTAAATTATATATTTTTTCAATAGGTGTGGGCTTTCACAATACATGCGACTCATGACAATAATTAGATTTTCTATTGATTTCGAATATTTCAAACATATTCAAAGCCTTTCATTCGGTATGATATTTCAGAATGTAGTTGGATCTGTTTTCTATTAGATTTTACCACTTCTGATTCAGCTACTTTCACCACAGATCTCTCCTTGGGATCATGAATAACGAAAGTACTTTTGAAAAAAGTGAGTTAACAAGTAGATTGAATTTATGTTTTACGATAGTTGTATTACTTTATTGAACATTTTCATCGGATTTTATAGCCGATTCAGTTAATTTTTTGGAAATATAGGAAATCAAGGACGTTTTTGAAAACTATAAAATTTTTTGAATCTTTGAGATTCTGAAAGATTTATCTTGAATATTTGTAAATTTCATTTCCAACTATCAACAGCTACAAAAGACGTTTCAAATATTTATACATAAATGCATACATTTGCCTGGGGTAGGGCCTCAAACTACTTGGCGCCATTTCATTTTGACTAATCTAGAAATGGAGAACTGTAGTAACCAGATGAAGTGATGTGATATTTTTATATTTCCTGATAAATGCTGCGTTCCCAAAACACATTGAACAAATAATGCTGTGCACCTACCATGAGCCCACAGTATACTCGAAATTCCATGCAGCGGTTACTGAGATGACGCGATGACCAATACACAACAAAAATGCGTGAACTGGGTTTTCGACAGAAATAGTGACTATCCCATGGCGCGTGGATTGCATAGTGTGACTTGAGAATTGCCAATACAATACAAAAATGTTTGCAACTAAAACCCTAAAGTTGGTTTCAACTCAAGACCCTACATTATTTTGTAAAATAATAACTACGATATGTAATAGATAGGTCTATATTCTATAGTCGATTTAGTGAAAACAAGGTACTCTAAGAAAATCGATGAATCGTTCAGGTAAACATTTGAGATATAAGTCTATCAAAAGCTCACAACTCCGACATACCTCGAATGAAATGGTTCAAAAAACGTAATAGAGGAGCAAATGGAACCTACCGAAAGTGCAAGAGTACAGCTTTTCTTATGACCATCATCAGTATCTGGCTACTCTGTCCGTTCAATAAAATATAAGATCAGTCAAAGGATCACAAGACAAATTTCAGAACCTACATTAAAGGAACGACCTAATTCAGTAGGGCTCATGATTAAGGGCAAAGCGAAAAGAAAGCTATTAAGACCAGGAAGAAAAGGCGCATGGCTAAACATTTTTGAGATGAACATGCCTGTATTTGTAGGGCTTGTGTCCTACCTTCTAAATTTAAGTTGACATAGCACCTTTGATAAGAAGAAAATATGGAGTGTGATATATTACCAGTATCACTACATTCAGTTGTGGAAAGATAGAAATAATCACTAGTTATAAGACTCTTGTGGCGTTAGTAAAATTATGTCCACAGGACTTGCCAATGTTTCAATTTTGTTTCGATTATGTGTTTGCAATGATGATCGGCAGCCGTCACATAAATTATACAGTAAATAAAAACTGTTTGATTCACATCACCTTGTCAAGAGTATTGGATAGTCTATTTGGCATAGATGTTTTATTAGCAGTACTCGTAATTTGTTTTACATTTTCCTGGCTGCAAATGTATCATCTTCGCATAGTCAGCAATGCCCTACAACTTTTTCCTCAAAGCTTGCTGATTACCACCTCAGAGAAAGATATAAATTCTTTTTGTACCACGCCCCAGCAAGGTTCGAGTCGGGAAACAGCGTAATGTGCCTTCGCTATTACTCTGTCGTTCACGAAATTGCTTTCTCCCCTTAGGGTGATACATGGCTATATATCTATTTGGGAGTTTCAAAAAATATTTTGTATTTTAGCGTCGAAAAAAAGTAATTTTGTATTAAATCGGCATTGAAGGCTTTATTTTACCATAAACATTCAAATCGGCCCAATTTTGTTATTTGCTATATTTTATACGAAGCGTAAAAAATAAAAAATAGAAATTTGACATTTAAAAAATATCAGTTATCTATGGGTGCCTCATACAAACGTTTCTGGGAATACTCTCTAGTACATAATCAGACACTTCTTTAAGGCATTATTAAAAGATGAATATCAGCCTTAGATACAAAAGCAGACATTTGTATGTACTCGTTACCTGCAAAGCTGACGTTTGGGTTTAAGACAATCCGGGTCCGACCTCTCAGTCACGTGATTTCGTAACGTGATTAATAATGAATAAGAAGGTTGAGCCAAGACCAGCTGGTAAAGGTCAGAATAGAGTGGTGAATAAGAATAAAAAAGAGAAGAGATGGTATGTTCATTTTGCAAGCTTATGCATATTACCTAGTAGAACTAGGTAATTTTTTTCAGGGATTCTGGGTTGCGCCGCGCCCAATTCATCAATGTTCCTTCACCATTGACTATGACAGAAATAAAAAAAATCTTCGGAATGTTTTATCATGTATCAAGACGTATTTGTACTGATGCATTCCGTCACAAATAAGCAAAAATACCTAGTTCCAAAATCGAAGAAAACTTTCTAAATAAACCCAAGACAGTAAAAATATACCATTAAAACTTTAAAGAGTAACAATTTGTGTTTGCAAAAATACATTCGGTGTGGTACTGGAAAAATGAATAGAAATAATATTGAAAGAGTATCATGAAATGGGAGCTTTGCCAGTAGAAAGAAGAGGGAAGTGACCAAGTTTCACAAGAGTCAATTCATAAAAAATGGCTATAAAGAATGTCATCAAATGTATTATTTGCTGAGAGACTCATTACACCAGTGACCAGTGAAAGAACAGTTGTCTTATGAACTAAACATCGTGAAACTGTGGAAGAGGTACATTTATGCAGGAGACGAATATTAAAGAAATTAAACCGTGGTTTTTCATAAATATTTTGGTACGACAACACAGCATTGGCATTGGATTAGTAGAAGTTAATGTTTGTTCAATATGATGATATGGCATAAGGCAGAAAAAGGTACCTATTTAATTGATGTTGCTATCACCAATAATAACAACATTCAAAGCGCCTATTCTGGGAAAATATCTAAACACACGAATGTCGCAATATAAATTAAACGACTCTGGTAACAAGAAAAAGTCATTGTCATTCCCCTCCTTTACGTCAGTCTCGGGCCTCACATCAACCACATTCATACCACACATACAGCGACTGGGGCTGGACGAAAAGTTACACAAAACCTTCCAAAAGTCTGTCATCCTCAAGACCTGCAGTATTGTACGAAACTTCCTCAACACAGAGCAATAGCTCGGGTACTGACTCGGGTAATAATAAGAACAATAATAATGATAATAATAATAATAACGTGCTTCTTCCAACGGTGGTGTTCAATTTGAGATTGTATAAGTGCAGCACTCGCTCTTTGCAGGTAATTCAGGAGAAGTTACAAAAAGACGAACAACTGAAGAAAAGGACAGATCTTCCACTGGATGGAATAATGGAGTTGCTCACATTCTGTCTGAAGAACAACTATTTCCAAGAGAAGGACGACTTCTACAAACAAGAAGAAGGCCTGCCTATGGGATCACCGTTGTCTCCGGTTGTAGCCAACTTGTACATGGAATGGTTTGAGTCAACTGCCATCGAAAGTTCAGATATTAAACCGAAGTTATGGCTTCGCTATGTAGATGACACTTTCATCATCTGGAACCATGGAGAGAGCCAACTAAAAACATTCTTCAGTCATCTGAACAACATGCGACCAAACGAGATTCTCTAGGACTGCCACCCTCAGAAGTATCCTAACAAAAACTAAGCCCAGGAATGAATCTCAAGAGACAAATGACTGCATCTACCAGATACCATGTCAATGTGGTAAAATCTATGTTGGAGAAATAAAAAGGCCACTGGAAGTAAGAATCAAAGAACATCGTCTCACACCCAGCGAGCAGAGACAGGAAAATCTGGAATAGCTGACCACGCATGGACGGAGCACCATAAAATAGCTTGGGACGACGCTAAGGTTATTGCCAAGAAACCGCATTGGTATCGAAGGAAATTCAAGGAGGCGGCATTCATCACCAACAACAGCAAAGTGTACAGCAAACCCAGCGTAGACATTAAACCAATCTGGCAGCCACTCATAAACAAGATCAATAGACTACGACTGGACCAGACAACAAACAATGACCGACAAACAGCCACGTCAGCAGACCGGAATACTGCGCATCGGGAACCAATCAGAACAGACCGTGCACAACGACACGTCACCGGACGGGGTATAAATAGGCATGAAAGGAACGTGTTCGCCAGTTCACCTGAAGACGATTGAAGATAGCACATCAATCGAAACGTCGTGATGCTCAAAATTTTATAGGCAATGGAAGTCCGAAATCAAACTTTTTATATAATAATTGACCTTGCAAGTATAATACGTCAATCCACAATTTCCAGAATAAATTAGATTAACAATGCCTTTCTCTCTCTCTCTCTCTCTCTCTATATATATATATATATATATATATATATATATATACATACGATATAGCCCATTTCTTTATTAATCAATTATAGTGATATGTTTTTCCATTTCCTCACAAACTATAGAGCCATATTATAAGCTACGACGAAAGGATAATACCATAATGTATAACTTAGAGCAAAAGGAGTTTTATCAAACAACACGAAATCATTTAATGTGTGTACATTAGGAAAATATCACCTGGAGAGGAAAAGTCGATCGTTGTATATAACTGTCGCCTGTGAAGAAGAATCCACCGTGTGAGGGGTTCCGGCATCCCTCTTGAGATTTGTCCCCTTTTCCTTGAGTTACGAATTTGGACAGTCGAAATTGGATTACGTTTAATCGACATCGTGAAATTGGATGACGACGGCGGCGGCGACGAAGATAGCAAGCGAATATGTGAGTGCGTCGGTAAAGGTGTGTACAAACCAAACGAGCGATCAAGAACAATTATTCGCTAGTGCTCTCGCTCACTGCTTTGCTTGCATACCTTCTCGTTCAATTGAGCATTAACAACAATTTATTTATAATGTAGATGGTGAAACTTTCCATCATTGTGTTTAACACACAATTTCCTTATCTGAACAATTTATTTAACATAGTTTGGAGATGGTCGATATTTCAATCGGAGGGCTTCATATATACTCATTCCTCAACGATTACAGGGAATGAGGTGAAGCAGATTGACTTGGATCTTTTTATTTTTCAAATGTAGGCTTGCTGCTTGTCCAGCATATGTCGAATAGATTCAGGCATTGAGTGTAGGCTCTTTTGAAAAATTGTAATTCGCAGAGCAACAGGATTTCATTGGGAAAAGACAAACTTGAAAGAACTTAAATAAATTATTTCCTTTTTGTAAGTTATCAAGTACCTGCGCTACAAGTTCTTTGAGAGAATGATTCATTGCCAAATGGCTTCCTTAAAATATTTATAACTGAAATAGGTCAAGAGGGCCTTATTAAAAATAGTTATTAATTATTCCACATAAAAGAATCCCGGAAATCAATTTAAACTAAATAACAACCGCTATAAACTAACTAACTAACAAAACTACTTCACTACAATGAAAAAACTTCATTATGAGTAGGTAATAGTACCTACAGTCTACAGCGAATTACTTTAATAAATATCTTATCCTTGACAATTTGCTTTTGTTGGAGTTTTTTGTGTAATTTATTTTCTTTAATTTAAGATTTGGAGGTTACATATTAACAATGTCAGTTCACCATCGATCGAATTACTTATGTTTGTAAATTACATTGCATATATATTTCTGGGTACCTACCGAAATAGAGTCATTTTGAAAATTTAGGTCCAGTGCTACCTAGTAGTGAATATTATTTTCAAGCACGCCTCTATGTCAGCGCAAAGCACCTGCTTTTTGAAAAACGTGGGAGGATGACCACAATGTTGGGAATGAAATGTCAATAAGGTATGTCTAGTAACGTCGACATCAATGACCAGATACTCCGATATTAAATTTAAAACAGCTTTCCACCAAGCCATTGAATAAGAAATATAGGGCGAGCCCCGAGAGCCCTAAACAAACATCCAAAATTGCCAATAAGATGTCCCTGTGACGCTAAATAAACGCCATAATCCGCTAATACCGTGTAATAACATTACGGAATTATGGTGGGGACCCGCTTTGTGTCAATTAAGACTCGGGACGCTTTATCTTCCAGTCATCACTTGATTGCGAACACAGACGAGGAGGCAGCTGTAAGCTTTTATTTTTTAGATGAAATATTATGTATTACAGGGATATTCGTACATTGTAACAGGCAGATATACTCACAAACACACCAGCGGTAATAAGTGGCAGATTTTCGTGATGTCGCCATACAATTTCAAAAAAGTATCCTATTGAGAATTTCAGCAACCACAACACTCCCCTCAATATGTCAATATGATTGTTATTATAAAATCATATTGTGATTTAGCAACCAGAAATGTTAATAGAGTTTTTGGCATAATCATTTGTTGTTCACCTTCTTCGTCTATGCGTAGAACTTGAAATGAAGCCAATTACTCTAAAACGGTCTGTATATACAAGTATGTCCTTATGTCCATAATATTATTTTTTCTGTTACTAGTGATGCAAAATTAAAAGTATGATATCAGTAACTCATTATTCTTTATGTTATCAAGAAGACAGCAGTCGATATGAATTTTGTGACTAATAAAAGTAATCCACGTTTATATAAACTATTAAAACTATGCATTTCTTAATATCGTGTTTCGTTTCATTATTCACAATTGTGAATAATAGTTTCAGAGTACACAGTACAAGCGATTCAAATATATCTATCTACAATAACTTTTATGGATATGGTAAAATTTTTTAATACTCTAGGGCCTTCATTTACCTTCAGCGCAAATGCAATAGACAAAAGAAGGGTAATTATCTAAAATCATTCCAACGCTTCAATAACGTTGTAAGTTATAATTTATAAGTAAATAATTGCATTGGGCTAATGGAGCGATAGATTTAGTTATAAATATGTAACCTCATATTGATTCTAAAATGTAGTTGGTGGGTACATACAACGGGTGAATTCGTATTTATAATTCCAATCTGTTTGAATGCAGGGGTATATACATGTAGATAAATATTTTAAATGATCAAGCTACAGAATAGTTGGCAGACAACTCGTTGAATACTTTTGCCACATGTTTCCATTTTCAACTGGTACAGTTTAGCATAGCGTACTGTCGTGTGACAGTCACAATCTGCTAAATATTTCGATGCTAAGCATTCTGATACCTGCGGGTTACTTTGACCAACATGGTACATCTGTCACAAATAGACGATTACGATTTTTCAGTGGTATCCCTCCACTCTAGCGCAAATGCAGTCATCATACAATAAAATAATATAATAGATATTTCCTAGAGAGAGAGAGGGAGAGAGAGAGCGAGAAAGTGAATAGAATGCTATATGTATGAATTAGTATTTTGTTTGATATGTATGTTGAGAGAGATGATGGTTTAAAATCACAAAAAGTGATACAGATTCACAGACGATACAAGAGATGGATTGATCTGATCAGAGCACGCAGTGTTATTTTTATAGTGATAAGATTATCCGGTTGGTTTTTTTGGTAGCGTGGGGCGAAGAAAGGTAATATAGGGCTCACCCCATGTATTTAGAGGATGGATATACGGCTTTAGGAAGCCCATTCATTGTTCTGTGCCCGTGATGATGCCGACAGAACGGAAAGCATTAATATTCATAACGTTCCAGCTGCCGTCATAACAGGGGAGTGCCAACTTTTATATTGCACATTGTATGGAGGAATAACTTATACATCATCTTCATACATCACATTAGTTTTTGTCAGGTTTCATAAAGACAAACTCGGTGGCTAATATAATGTACACTTGATATATGAAAGAATTTCACTTAGTAATACCATGCACAATCTATAATCTTTATACTTATTTTATAACAACTATGATTCGGAAAAAGTACTGTAAGATGTTTTGGCATTACGTCTTCAGACAAAGTCCAATTATTCTATGTAAGAGCAACAACAACACCTCCTTGTTTAAACAGATACAAATCTTTTGACAGTTCAGTAAAAACGTAGTTTAGAATAAATTTCTTCACATTGCTGGAGAACTAAGTGTACCTCCAGTAGTCAAAATATAATTCTCAGAAGATGGACTTCAATTCCAATAAAACCATCTATATGAAATTCAAAAGCTCATCTCTCTCACAGAGATCCATATATAAACATATTTTCTGGGTAAATGTATCCTAGCAATTGTACTTGTCAATTTTATCTTCTGATGGAACAAATGATTAAAAACATAACTGCCCAGGACAATGATCTGTAAACGCGTTTGCTACTAAAAAGCTGTTCGACATAAAAATATCTAACCCACTCGGAGAGGATAAGTTCTCATGGCACTTTCTAATGGATCAGAGAAACTTCGCCAATCATTTAAATTGCAAACACGTAAATGAATGCTCTCCATCTCAGAGTTGTATTTTCAGCGAGGGAGTAACACTAAACCAAAACTTTCTGGCTGGGAATTCACGTAGTTTACAATCATGAAAGTATATACTCAGATGAATCCCTTCCCTCCACGGGTGAAGATTTAATTGAAAAGCTCATATTCCATCATTTAGATTCGGTTACATAGATCTGTGAGTTGTGAACCCAGTACTTCAGGTGCGTAGTCTATCATGATGAATATTATTAGGTTACGGGTATAGTTTTGTTTAATCTAAGGTGATCGGAATCACTAAAGACCTTAATGTGCAATGCTACATAAGAAGTCGGAAATTAAGCACAGTCCGGCTATGTATGTTGTGATATATATATCAGATACTGAAGATTTTGTTTACATCCACTTTGATCTAGTTTATAGTAGTGGTTCACAGATCCTAATTTGTTTGGATCGGGGATTTTTAAAGAAAAGAACCGGATTGGATGTATCCGTATCCGGATCTCAATAGAGGAACCGGATCTGAAAACGGTTTCAAGATTTGGATTTTGGATCGGGATCTAGGATTTGGATTTCGGATCCAGATCGAAGATTCGGATCTCGGACCACTGATCTAAATCCAAAATTTAAGTGGATCATATAAAAGTACCATCTTTTCGGAAGAAAGGCAACTTCTCTTTGCACGAGTAATGTATAAACTTCCAGTCCATATTGATCATAATTTCACAATTACAGGTAGAAGCACAGGTAATGCAAGTAGTCCCTCGATCCGCACAAAAACAAAACACGAAACAACTTTTCACCTTATAATAATTCAAGCTTACGAAACACGGAAACTAAATTAACAAGAGAACAAATAACGAAATAACTTCGTACCACCAAAAAAGGTTTGTTGGGAGTGTTCTGAAAATAAGTCAAGCAATAGCAGTAGGCAACAATGAATACAAGTATTCCGTATCAGGATCTCGGATATTTGATCGGTATTTTAGATCCGGATTGTGTATGTTTAAGAATTCGGATCAAATCCGGATCTGATCTGGATTGAAAAAGGATCTGGATCTGATTTGCATCAATAATTTATAGGTGAATTTCCAGATTGGCTTATATTTTGCATAAAACCAGGCAAATCACTAAGATTCTGAGAGGCTACATCAGCGGAGAGGGGCAGATCAGGCTATTGTTGGAATACTAGTCGCATGTGTCGACAAATACTTTTCAATCATACCAGGTTGAACTTCCAAAACCTCTGAACAGCCTCTTACAAAAATCCATAAAATAGCAATACGTCTATTCGACGTGTCTGACATTACAGACGACCTCCACAATCTGGAACATTCAATAAAAGTATAAAATCTGTCTTCATTCTATAGATTCATGTGGTAACTATTAAAATAAATCTACCGCAAACAATAACACCCAAAACCACTCAAACAGAGATTACTAGAAATTCCCAATCATTACCAAATTGAACCAATATTCAAAGGGATCTCCTTCAACAAATCAAAAAGCGCGATACGTCCAGCCGCGGCTAACATTACGAAAGGCCTCCACAGCCTGGAACATCCGATGAAGGTTGTATCCTTATTGCCTAGTTTGGCCATGGTAGAAATTTGGCCGAGCTGTCTCAAATACTAACACTGAGAGCCATCCGTAGAATGGATACTAGAAGTACTTAATCATTACCAGGTTGAATTTTCGGCACCCAGGGAGTGCTTTCTCTAAAAGCTCAGCAAAGTACAATGCGTCTAGTTGATACATCTGACATTAGAAAGCGCCTCAACAGTCCAGGAATTCCAATAAAAGTGGCTGATCCTATGTCTATAAATTCTACCACGGTAAATGGTGAACGTTTGACCGAGCTGTCTGAAGTAATAGCACCAAGAGCCATTGATACAATGATCACTAGAAGCGCTCAATCGTTACTAGGTCGAACTTACAATACCTTGAAAAAGCCTCTTCCAAACGTTATCTTTTTAGAGAACCTCGGTGACGTGAGTTGAGCCGTCGAGGAGTATTCCTCCATAATTACTGTTTACAGCATTTTAAGATAAATGTAAATAGTTATTTCTCTTCACACAGCGCTTCTGGAGTTTGATAGGCAATTTGCCTTAATGAAAGTTTTGCTTTAATTGTTGCAAAACGTTTGGCTTGATATGCCAATGGATTGAAGTACGATAAGCAATTTCTCTAGAAGAGAATTTGTAAAAGTACTATAGTAGTTAACTGAAAATAAAATTTGTTTTTAATGATGCCCCATCTACAAGAATAATCTCAAAACTGGACTAGAAGATGATTAAATAAATAGGCTCTAAAGGAAAAGCTGGCCACTCTGACACACATAAGGCGTTTATGATAAAAAAGGTGAGACTCCTGTTGTATCTTGTGCATTGTGTACAAGCCTCACTTAACCAAAATTTATCAATATTTCATACTAATAACTGATTTTATGAAGGAAAAGTGAGAATCTGGTCGAATAGGTATAAAATTTTTGCAAAATATGATAGGAAGGTTATACGCAAAATTTGTACCAACATTTCAATGCTAGCAGAAAAATCGGCTTAATTATTATAAGGCTGAGCTGAGATTTGAAACCAGTTCATTCAAACAGGCTAGAATTCCACATAAAAAACACTACTTGTCATATCCTGCTCACTATCCTAGATTTATTTTGGGCAATTAATTTGGGAGTTAAATAACATCACATAGGTACAAGAGAAATTATGAGAATTGATTAATTTTGGATGTGGAGCTATTGAGTTTTGCTTAGAGAAATAAGTTATTACAGAAAGATATTACTGGGAAAATTACTACATTTATTCCTGCGTCACCATATGGTTGTAGTATATGGTATTGTTTTTTAAATGCTGCAGTTATTATCTACTGATGAGCCTATATTACGTTAAAAACTAATTGTCCTTCAAACGAATAGGGTTTCTACTTTTGGAATTAATTCTCAACATATCTTACTTTTGTCAAACGCAATTACCTACGTGAGTTGCAGTAGAAATGCAAGTTTTTATTTGTTGAGCCACCGTCGATTTTATCGCAGCGAATCAAGAGGAAAATAAATCACAATCGAAACCTGCTAACGGTGTCTGGCGAGCAATTAAATGGACTTAATTGAAGTAGGTTTGAAATTTTTTACGTGACGGGAACAGGATTTCGGATGCCTTAATTGCTTCATTCAGTCCTTAATTGGGGACAGGCATTGTTTTGAGACATTAAAAGCTGGTTGTGTGTTTGTGGTGGCTGGAAGACTGATATTCTTATAATATTCGATTCGATCGAATAACGATGTTCAGCACTTGCTTACAGCTTACAGTATATCAATACTGTTTTGAGGGGTTTGTTGGTCTGTCTGTCGGTCTGTTTGTAGTGTGTTTTTGGGCGTAGTTACAGGATATTTTTTGGAGGGTAAAATTTTTATTGAACGAATAGCTTGAATTGCAATCCATTTATCCACGGTTCATTATATTTCGTTATAGAATCTCATATTTTAAGATTTGGACAAGCTTTATAGCTTTTGTGAAAAAGTCATAAATAATATACGTTCACAAGTCAAACCAAGTCTATAGATAGAAGATGCGAGACATGGTAGCAAATGCGCAAAGTTTAATCAACATGAAAGATGGCTAATCCCTTTCTAGCTGGTCATATATTTTTAATAAGCTATCGTATACCTGCAGAGGGCATTTCTTAATTAAATCATGTCGAATGGAAAGAGGGATCAATCCATCAGTTAGGTCAACATTTCGGGCAGGGGAGATGAAAGGGTATCTAGGGTATCGAGTGGAGAGCGAGGTGAAGTGCACTACAGGCAGTAGGTTGTGTTCTTTTCTTTTTTAGCTATCGCGGCGGCAGGCTGTGACGCTTGATAAACAGAAACAGGACTCCCTAGGGATCGGAGGGTGCACAGGACGGCAGGGTCGATATCATTGACAGCGAGTAAGGAGGTGAAATTGTAATGTGAAGTAGCAAAACTAAATAAGTTTGCTTTAACTGTGATACTCCTTCCAAAAAAATATCAATTCAAATAAATTACGTCAATATATTTTGGAAGATACAGATTGAGCCATTTAATAAAGGTGACGCTGTTACATAGCGTTCAAAAAACAAGCATTTTTATTGGCGTCTGAAAATTGTATGTTAACTCAAAATTTAGCAAGATATATCAGGTGCATTTTCGATCATCGGATAAACCGGAATTATCACAAGAAATTTACATTAACATCAATTATACAAGAAGCCAAGCCTCTGTAGGTTTGTCTGTCGGTCTGTCTGTTTGTCTGTCTGTCGGTCTGTCTGTCTGTCTATCTGTCTGTTTGTCGAGCGATTTTTCGTGCGAAATCACTCGCACATCAACCGTAACCATTGAGATTTGAAATGGACTTATTTATGTTGTTCGCTATATGACATCACTCCCCAATTTTTTCTTTGACAAATTTAACAGTTGTCCTTTATATCTATTTTGAGCTTTTCCGAAAGCACTTTTGCAACTTCAGGTATAAAAAATGTCGACTGAATTGCATACGAAGGTCCAGCATGTCAGTCGATGCTTCAAATCTGCATGTTCACGGGTACAACCCAACGGACTTATTCTTGCCAGGTCAAACCTGCAATACTCCCAACGATACTCTTCCTAAAGTCATATTGGAAAACTTCAGTGTTGTGGAATGAGCTGCAGGTAAATCTTTTCTTCACAATTTCCATCGTTCTGAGGTCAATGTAAATAGACATTTATCATCCTAAAGTACTTGCTGGGTGTGATAGTATCTGCCTTAAATGAGTAGAAGTCAAAAAAAGTAGCATAAAGTAAAACAAAAATTGCTAGCTATCTACGTTTTCTTTTAAAGATAACCTCTCGCAAAGGCAGAAAGTCTACCACGCTCCAGAAGCACTGAAAGAGGATAAATGTCTATTCACATTGATCTTAAAATGCTGCAGATTTTGACTATCGGGGAATAAACTTCTCGGCAGCTCATTTCACAATGCTGCGGTTCTCCAAAATAACGACTTTTGGAAGAGCCCCGTTCTTCGTTTTAGTTTCAACAAACGCAACTCGGTAATGAAAATATAGATTGTTTCATGTTTAAGAAAAAGCCTCTAAATCTGCGGTATACTAATCCTCAGTCTAATGGAAAAATCTGCCACAATCGGAGGGTGCTGAAATCTAATTTATCTCTTCCCGAGAACACTTTTTCATACCTGAACAAAACGGCATTGAAGTCGGATGACTAAGGGAAGTGGGAGCTATGCCACCGATTTGCCGATTCGTCTTTTCATTCAGCAGAAAAAATCCCCATTGACACATTCAATTTGGCCAAGTGTGCAGACGGAATGGCAACGACGGCTATTCAGCTTTTGTCGCATTCAATATTTTCTTTGGCATACCCAGTTGTGGAAAAGAAAGTTATGGCTCAAAGGAATTGCCGAGGTAAAGGCATGTCGACGTTTTTACTTCTAAACTGTACTCTGATACTATTGGTAGAATAAGCAAGACAGATTAGAGCTGATGACACGTGATTAAGATTTGTTAAGTTATGTGGCAAGCCTAGTATGTAAAACCTTTTTTCGGTATTCTAAATACTATTGATATTTTACTTCAGTTTATCTGAAAATGTTTCGTCCATATAATCATCATAGTAGCTTGGATATTCACATAAAATAACATGAAAATGCGCTATATTGTGATGAAAAAAACGTTAGTAGCAAACAAAGTACAACTTCAAGACTTCTCAACTTTCAATTCGTTGTTAAGGCTGATTTAATGAACGCGAATACTATATGTAAAGGAACTGCTAGATCTAGACACTTGCCAAATATGACATTTTTGCAACAAGATGGTTTGTACTATACTCCTGGAAACTGTCGTATTCCAAAGATTTGAATATTTGGGTATACCTTAGAAGAAGGTCGTGATTCACAATGGCAATATGTTCCTCTTATTTGTCTCCTTTCTTCCTTCTATTATTTCTCCTCTCTTTCTCCTCCGCTTTGTCTGCTACCTGAGTATCCAAACCTGACAAATCGACTGACCTCAACCAAGAGCAAAGGTCCTACGGACCGGTCTGATAGACTGTGACAGATTGTATACTGTGTCAAATTACACAGTAATTTCGCTACAGCATAATTAGCATCTTTAAATAGGTGTAATTTGTAACGAAATTTTATCTTTCGGGTCGATCCTACCCACGTTCGAACATTACCATCTGCAGCGTGCACTGGAAGCTGAGAGGGGATCTTGTGCAAGTAATCAGGCTAATGAAGTTCTCCATGAACCGCGTCGGTCGCGCTATGCAGCTAGTATTGATAGCTATCTCTACCAGGGGACCAGGGGTCAGATATTGAAAGCAGGGGCATGTGGCTTGGAGAATGTTTCAGTCTTAAATATCAATAAAAATTTGCAAAAAATGGCGTCAAGTATGTAACTGCTGTTCCTCTGCCGAAATGGTATTAGTATCATAGCAATTGTATAAAAATATTTGTTTATATGTATATCAAGTACGAAGAGTGAACTGAAAATCAAAATTTATAAATGATATAATGTCTTTTACCAACAAAAAAAAGCAAACAAATTCAGAAATGTCACCATTCTCAAAATCTACTACCTCTTCTCACTGTTTCTCAAAAACGAAATAGTGTTTTCGTCCTTGCCATAGTAGTTGTCTGCCAAATTAAATAAAATACTTCGATAAAGGCTAACGAGGCAGTCGAAACGTTAGTACAGTTATTTCGTCAATTACAATATGGTTTCAATCATCGGCCAGTACAAGTGTGAAATGAATGAGAAAAACCCGGATGTATTTTAGCTAGTGTGAACTTTGTAACTACTTATCCGGAAAAACATCCTGATGATTGCTTATCAGGTTACTTTGCTTGATCAGATATTCAAAAGCGGCGCTCGGTACCATGAAACTCAGCGTTTGGCTTACAATACATCATTGAGAGCATACAGGCGCGAACTTTTGCTTGACACTTGACGCTGTATGTAACTTACAAGATTTGATGGAAACCACCGCCCTATTCGCAAGGTTCAGCCTTCCATGAAATAAAATAAAGACGCTTGAAAAGTGTAACCAAGTTTCTAATGTAAAGGTTCAACTAAAGTCGAACAAACTTTTATCCTCAGTGCATGAACAGCAGAAATAATGGATGAATGAAGATAGTACGGACTCTCGCAAAATCACTAATATTGGACTCGCTAGGATGGTTTTGAAAGTTGCATCTTGGAAGTGCAATATAATTTATTATTTCATATGAAAATTCAAAGTAGCTGTGAAAATCACATATCGGCTTTAGTAAAAAAATGGTAAATGGTAATTTTTGATATTTAACATCCATAAAACAATTTTTTTGGCTACGTGCAACGATGATCCGGAAATCAAGAAACATGTATAAACGAAGCTTGCATTTTGTTTTCCGCCTTGTTTTTTCCCCATGTTTTTTCCTCTTTGCTCATGCGTCAATCAGAATTATTATCTGCCTACTTATCACACTCCAATAAAGTATGATACACCTAGGTGGTTCATCACAATTTTCATCAGATTGATTAGGGCAAAGGGCGCTTTCACCCTTTCACTCCGGATAAAACATTAACCGGAGTGGCAGTGGGGACGAACAGAAAGATAAAATTTCGTTACAAGCTGCACCATAACGCGGGATGTGGCATTATCAGATTGTAATTAAAATATAGATCACGTAGGGCACAGTAATTGGCTAATTCTGTGTCGGCCCTATTGTGTGACAGCCTCCCGACCGCATTGCAAATTACCCCGCGGTAGTCACTGGCGTGCCAGAAGTATTAGTCTAGGAGTAGTATAACAAAAACAGGTACAAACGAGATTTTAGGCATTTTTTTATTTTCTCTGTAAGTACATGCGTTACATCTCTTGTATTTTTCAATTCGCATGTATAAGCGAAGTAGATATTGTGATGGCAAACATTTTCACATTAAGAATAATACGTTTCTTTTGATGTATCATAAGGTCTACATCACGAAAATACGTGAAATTCATTTCAGTCCGTTTGCCTTCGTGTTGGGCTTTCGAGTGGTCTATCTTTTGGTTTCTACGAGTTCCTCCGCATAATCTCAGTAACTGCTGCACCGACTTTCATGCTTTTTAGGGACCAATATGATGAGGGCCCATAGAAGGTAATGCAGATGTTTTTCAAAATTTGTGCAACAGCGGCGGAGTAATTAGCCAAATAAATTATAGTTTGATGAATTAATAAATTATGTTTTCAGAATTTATTTATATTTTTGCTTTTATTGTAAAAACGCGTGAGGTGTTCATCATTATGTTACAAATAGCTACTGAAGAAATATTTATACAATGATTATCAAGCGTTTCACGCTTTTTTACAATAACGGCAACAACAAAGTCTGGATAATTCAAATGATTGTTTACTTTTTAGTGCGGTTTGCTCTTAGAGCGTGAGTTCTTTATACTATGATTTATTTTTATTTTTCTTAGTTGCAAAACAAACTCAATTGCATAAAAAGATGTTTTTTTTATTAAATTTTTGTATTGTCATCGGTTCTTAATATAATTGCAAATTCTCATATCAATCGGATGTATTGGAGCCGGCGAAAATTACGTTGAAAGACATCATTACATTAAGCTAAGACTAAGGTAATATAAGTGTATTAATAATTAACAAAGTTTCTATATAAGCTATTTTTTTTAATTGAGCTTTAGTTAATTTGTAGCATAATAAAAAAAAAGAGTTTCAGTGGATCCATTTCTACCAAGTTTAATTCAATTTTTGTAACCAAGGAAATTAGACAGATATGCTGTAAGGAGCATCATAACATTCATATTTCAAGTAGCTAAAAATGACTGTTATGATGTTTTTGTAACTGCTTATCTGGTAAGGTTAATAATTAAGATAATAAAGTAGTTGTACAGTAACCTTAGAAACGCCACTGACTAACGTTCGTTATCAACAGACTATGCGTGGGGGCGAGTGGTTTGACGTGCTTTACAGAAGAGGTCTTGAGGGTGAAATGCGGGGTCACGTCTCAGGTTACAAGCGATAATGAGGTAGTCTCGCCGCTGTACGCTCAATTCTTAAGGCAGGCGGCCACTACGAGCGAAACGAAACTAAGCTAAGCGAAGATAAGTTTTCAGTAAAGTAGTTACCATACTTTTAAATATACATTCGGTCATTTCAGCTTAACCAAGCGAAGATTTTTAAACGCACATCAAAGGCCGGCGGCCACTGCGAGCGGAACAAAACTAAGCTTTGCTAGACGAAGCTAGCGATAACTAAACTAAGCTAAGTAAATAAATGATGAATTCCGGAGCGAAAAACTCCATCCCAATCTGACACGAGCTAAATCGAACGAAACGAAACTGAGGTTATAATCTTCGTTAAAATAACTTCGCTTAGTTGAGCTGAAATTGCCGGAGGTATATTGGCAAGTATGGTAACTAATTTACTGAAAACTTATCTTCGCTTAGCTTAGTTTCGTTTCGCTCGCAGTGACCGCTTGCCTTAAAGCCTTAGTTTCCTCATGAAAACATAGTAAGCAACTAAGCGAAAATCGTTTCTAGTTGCCGCTCAAACTTAGTTTAGTTTAATAATGGTTAGCTTTGTCTAGCAAACTCAAACATCACTTGCTCTCATCCCAGCGGATTACTGAGTGTAAGGTTGATTCAAATGGTTGGTGTTTTCCGTTAGGGACCAAATTTGTTAAGTTCAACCAGAAATGCTGAATAATCTGGTATAGAATTTAGAAGAACAGTACAGCAGCAAAATATATAGAACATTTTCCGTACCTACTGTGAGACATAAGTAATCATGCAATCTAATTTCTCTTATCTCATTTTGTCAATATTTTGCGTTGATGATACATAGAATGCTGAAATATATTACTTACTTCACGATGTATGTCTACATTCTTAATTCTACTCCATCAGAATTTATGAACACGGGGTGTTCTCAATTTAAAATTTAATTGTAATACCCAGTTAAAAATAAGTTCCTAATGGATTGACCAATATGCTCTCTGAGTCAATGTGGGGCAGTTTATAAACGAAGCGCATCTTCCCCGTTCTACTTGCAAGCGCAGCTTCTAGTGTTCTTATCCGCCACAAAATAATTTCATAAATTTGTGGATAAGTGGATACAAGTAAGAAACTCAGCTTTTTTGAAATTCTAGACATCAGATATTTTCTTGTATAGCAGACAGACTGACACGCCGACAGACAAATAGTCCGAGACCAGTAAGTAGTAAGATCGATTTTTGCGATGAAAAGCTTCCTATCTTTATCAACAAATTCTTGTTAATACAATGTTTCCATGCTTTTTCTGGAAGGTAATATAGCAGATCGCTTATATTACTCTGCTTAATCACTCTACTTCCCCCTCAATCGTATTCCATCGACCCTTCGTTGAATTATCCTAATTACAGAACGTACAGCACAGCTCTGCATCGTTAGATCTCAAAACATTTTACTTGTAAATTCTTGTTTAGGCTGCTCTGAAACAGCCAAGACTGATTCAAGTTTAATTAGCTTCACAGTATCGTGCAGTTTATTTATTGGTCCAGGCTCTCCCAGTCAAAAGTCCTACAAGTTGGACTGAAATTTTGTTATACTGCTACTTTGATCAGTTTTTGAATATGTATGGTAAATATATTTTTTAACCTTTCATTCCTCTACCACATTATTATTATTGGTCAATGTAGCTTGTCCATAACTCCGAATATTTTAGTTATATTTTAAATTTGTTATCCAGTATAATCTATCTACACGTTATTTCGTGTATTCAGTTTGAATCGAAGTTCTATAATTTTATATAATATGTAATATAATACTATTTCTTTGGTAGTAATTGGTACAATAATTTTGTCACTTTTACCACTACATGCTTCATAAAATGAAACTATATATTGATAACAATGATTTTTAATTTTAATCCATTCAGAATGTCAAATGTATCAGTACAGTGTCTTTTATACATCAGGACTTTAACAGTTCCCTAACATTCGTACATAGATAATATAATATGTATGTATATAGCAACCAAAATAAAGATTCGTCAATAAAAGTGACTGGACCTGATGGAAATCCTAGCCGTTGTGCTTATAACAACAAAACAATTATTATCTGGAGATTTATCGCCTAGACTAACAGAAACGACAAACATTGGTCTAGGTAACGTCGTCCATAGAAGGCTAAGCTAGTTTTGTGCGCTCAGAAGCAGTCAGAACAGGAATGCTTCAGCTATTTGTGATTCAATAAATAGGATGTGTCAAACATATTAGCACTAAGCAGTATAGAGAAAGTTGTAGTTATGAATTACTAACATCTTTAGGAAAATCAGGGATCTAAAACAACGCTCTGTTGCTATAGATTTGGAATGTTATATTCAGTCTGCTTCTAGATTAATATATGGAGCAACATATCCAAAACTGGTTTAGCCTTGTTTAATCCTAAAAAGACGTATGTCTTTACACGAGTATTATATCACTATAGAGCACCCATAGCATAATTATCTTCACTAAATATAGTTTATACATCCAGCTATAGTACATTTACTACATACCTAAGATACGGAAACATTATAATACGCTGAAATATCTATTCTATGACCATCCTTCATTTACACAGATCAAGTATATTTATATATTCATATGTGTATCTTAAACTATAAATACTTTACAAAACGAACGACTTAGGTTATAAAAATCTAACAAATTAGATAATGCATAACTTGTACACTGCTATACGTAAGAACAATTGCGAAAATATAAGAAGGTCCATCCATCAAACAACTAGACATTGGAGTTTCACATTCAAACTCGCGCCCTTTCATAGAGAAATTAGGAAAAGCGTGAATGAATATGCACTGACAGGTGATCCACTCAGTACGAGGTCGATATTTCTTACTAGAGAAGGCATACTTATGTACATACATAAATATTGATTATGTTCCACTCAGAATATAGATGTTAGCTTTGACAAAGAATTGTTGTTGTGTCCAATAATCCTAAAATTGTGTAACAAGGGTAAACAATTTTAATTTACAAATTCTTGATCATTAAAATTTAGATAATTTAGGAGCTGGTGACCATCATATATTACCATATTTTTCAGGCCCTCAATTATTTATTGACTACTCTTGATGGAAGCTATTTGCTTCTTTGTACGTATTTATTTTGTTTCAGTACCGAATGACATGAATTTTCAAAGACGCTGTCTCAATCTGAACCTTCCCTAGTGTGAGTAGTATATATTTTTTGAGTCTGGTGATTATTTAGTAATTTAGTTATGAAACATTATTCCAATTGTCACCTCAACACATATGAAGTGCATACTTCATGCAGCTTTCAATGTTCTCTATCGATTTTTTGTATGTAAAATTTGGCTGTGAGACTTCATTTTGTATGTAGTATAGAAATTATAAATATCACTTATGTTGTGCCATCTACGAATCTGATTAAGATATTGATTGCGTGACACTAAATATTCACACTGATCCTGTAAAAAGCAAGTGCATTAATTTATGCTTGATATTCATTATAATATATAATGGCGGGCTCTTTAGAGTTCAGGCACCATGTATGGGTGATATGAGGCAACGATGTCATTAATATATCTTTCTTCGATGTAAAATAAATTCGCGTGACGTTTGGTAAAAACAAGAGCACACATAGCATTTTACTCTTCAATTAATAAGTATAGAACCATCAGTGCTTGGGCCACAATATTACTATAGTATTTAATTGGCTTAGCATGTTTCATTCGTACCAATGAAAGAATATGTTATCCAGCAAAGAGATACTTTTCAAGTTAACTGACAGACAGTTTTCTATAAGCCTCAATATTTGTTAGAATATCATCGTAAGGAATAGAATTTTGTGCAAAAAAAATCAGTACAAAGAAGTATAAAATTACGATTTTCATTCAATAGAGGTCAGTAAGAAACCAGGAAACTAATATTTTTTTTGCCAACTACATAATCAATAACAGATATCAGTCCAAACACTTCAGATAATCTGACACCATAAGATATGTATATTTTTGATATGTTTGAGTAGAACAAAGACACTTGTATTGCTATAACAGTACTACAGTAAGTGACTATGATAACTACGAAGCTCACTTAAACTATTTGAATCATGCTGCGATACGATGGACGTATTGGATTTTATAGTACTTCATTATGAATAGTTTTAGAATATACTGTTTACTTAGCAACGATTCCTCATTAAGATACATATTAGGTGTGTAAAATAAATAGTTTTCATATTAGATATTGATTTATCTACAATGGAATTGTGAGGCAGGCGAGAAATTTGACAATCGACGGATTACAAGTCTCCTCATCACTGAGTCTATTAGCTGCAGGTTAATAAAAATTAATGTAGTCATCCAATATTTTTATAAAAAATTTATTTTGTAGATATTCAGTATTTGGTTATTTTGTTCGCAAAGCTTGTTGTCTACTACGTGGAAGATTAGTGCTAGCTTTTTCTTCATTTTGTAGATGATAATAAAAAAAATGAAACGATGTTTGAACTATTGTTTAGTCATCATCAAGATTGATTTCTTAGTGCTCTGTTTTGCAACCCCAGGGAAAAAATATACCTTATAATTACTTTTTTCCTAGTTGAATCAATGAAATTGTCAATTTACTCGTCGCAAAATGGTCTATCAGCATCATCCAGTACTGAATAAACATAAATTACCACGCTGCCGATAGAGCATTTAATATTTGAATTAAGGGCTGGGCTAATTATGTTATACAAGTGAAAAACGTTATCTACACGATGAGCAATTTTTCTGGTTCCGAACGTATGTATACTAACGCGAAAATCAGATATACGTTGTGACCTGTATACAGATACAGATACCTTGATTTCTCATATACTTCATAATGGTAGATATGCATAATATCAATTTAGTTAATATTGGCTATCGATCAGAGGTTTTCAGTAAGAAAAATACTAGGATATACCATATATCACCTAACGTGGAACAATATATAGCAACATCTCATGCAAGATCTATTATATTACAGTGTATGCAGTGTAACAAATACCTGGCTTACTGATATAATAACGCAAAATCAAAAAATTCAACACATACGGATACCTTTAATCTTCGTTTCCAACGTACGTTATAATATACATATTATGTTTGGATGTTATGTGCTCATTTATTCATCAAATTATGTTATAGTTATAGCTGTTTCGGCTTATTCCACGGAAAATGGCAGATCTCTGTTACAAATATACTACATGCCATATTTTCTCAATTGAAAACTCTAATCGTTAGCTAGAAGGATATCTTTGTTTATATAGGGAATTGACGCTAGAGTCTCTTGTGACAAGTCCAATAAAATCCAATGTACAAACTGAGCTAATAATGATATGACGGGTGGGCGGGCTTCTATAAGTGACAGTGCTAAAAGCTACGACTAATAGAGGAAACACAAAATATTCTTAGTTAATGAAACCTCAATAATGGAGGGAACATACTAACAAGCTTAAAATATATTTTTTTAGATAGTATGTAGCTATCTCCTACATCCTACAATGGTAGTACTTTGCAACCAGCGATATGAGGTACTAGAACTATCCCGATAGATGTCTTAAAAATTGGAAGAATATCAGAGATAGCTACTATGTGAAAAGAGCTGGAGGTCGTTAATACCTAGGAACATAAGAATAAGGTCAATTTAATGCTTCAAACACTGACTATTGTAATTTGTTAAACAAGAAGTACCAAAACAAGCCTCCAGTTGTGATGAATAAGCAAGTTCTGAAAAGGCTAGCCTGTATTTTCGAAGTCCCTACATTGTATGGAGCTCAGATAAGACTATGCCTAGAATCCTGCTCTTGGAAATTTCTGCCTCAATTGCCGCATTCACAATTGATGCATATACACTGTATAACTTTTTTATGTTTTACGACGTTAACAGACGTAATCTGTTTGCCGAATTCTCCCCTCTCTGAATGCCGGCCAGATGGACTCATCAGACTGTTGATTCTGATTCCATCTTAGTCGTTCTCTATACATCTAACTAGTAGCTTTTGTTCCTAGGGTATCCATAATTTGGAACAATTCACCAAAAGATGCCGTTCAGAATGCTGTGAACGTTGAACAGTTGAAAACTTCAGACAGGTGACGGGATCGTTTTCATATTATTTACGGAACATGTATCTAACATTAATACACACATTAGTAAGAGCTCGTTAATGAGTTTTACCCATGTCGTTGCAAATAATTTGAAGGTCTGGCAATGATATTAAGAGTAGTGACGATTTGTGAACTCTAGCTTGTGGAACTGTCTTACTACCATACATTATCGATGTCAACTTTTCATTAAGTCGTACATTTTTAAGTCCCGTATCTCGTAAACGAATTTTTAGAAACATTAATTTTTTCATTTAAAAGATTTCATTTATCGTTATATTTCTTTCCTAATAAATTCCACTAATCTACGAACTATTTGTGTTTCCTCTAAAGAAACAAACATATGGTTATAATCTAGGTAAGGGATATCCCACAAAATATACCCATCTAATCCATTCATCCAAATATTGAAATTTACATAACATTTATATTCATCTGTGTATGTTGTACATCTTTTACAAGATAATATATCTTTTGAGGGACATCTGGTTTATATGTGCATGTATATTTTTTGACTTACTATCTAATTCTTATATCTAGTTGGCCATTTTACTGACCTATCACCATTCAAATAGTGGATCATTCGATCCTGATATGTATGTGATCTCAGTTGATATATTTAATATATATGAAAACCTTACAAATAAATTATGTACGATAAATGAAACTTATATACTAGATAACGGCTTATATCGTCAGTCGACTACAAAAATGGTTTTGTTCTCTAAATATTCGCTTTGTTTTCTTACTATTAAAGAAACATTTGTATGTAGCATATAGCCGAACTGATACAAATTTACCTTTACTGATAATTTTCCAATAGCTTTTGTCATCACAAACTGATTTTGTAGTCGGCGGATGTGACAGAAATCAAACATAACCCTTGCAATGGTACCATTTTTAAAGTTCAGATGTGATATGTACGGATCTTCGAAAAAATCGTTCCATTCCAAGGACGCTCAAATACATTAACAAAAATTGTTTTTAATATGATTTTATGTTACAAGTATGTATCTTAGAATTGACAAATTGTCGAACAAGATGAAAATTCACAACCAAACTATATAATACACTTAACAATTTCTTCATAGTATCCGTGTATAAAAAGCACTTGTCAGCTAATTGCATTTAAAAAAATATATATGCGGAGAGGACAACTGGTATCTCCTACTATCTATATAGTGCTTTAATTTGTCTTTCTCTCAGCTATAGCTTGATCTATACTAAAAAAATGTGTTTTCAACATTCAGTGGGGTATTACATGCATAAAACTGTTATTCTGAAGCTTTCACGTTTACCTTGAAAACAAAATTTTCAACCTTATTATATGCTTTGTTTGAATTTTTCATATATAGTTTTTAGAGGCAGAACGAGGTATTAGTTTTCATCAATACATTCCGAGAACTCTTAACTGACCGCGAAATATTTAGTATACCTAACACTGCTAATGTGAGACACCAATTGTTGTAGCTGACAGAGAAAAAATGTATCAGTCTCTCTCATCCATGGTGAGACTGTATAGACGTGTCTAGAGTGAACCAATACCACTTAAATAAATGCATGACTCTGGTTTTCCGAAATCAATATCATACTAAATACAATTTTTCTCTTACTTTGGGCGACATTTTTTGCATTGCATGTGTTCCTGAATGTCTGGAAGGCAACTTCTAACATTTTAAAGTTCAAAAATATGCTGATATGTTCTTGACAGTCTTTCAGTTACTTAGATTTGTTTACCAACCAAATTATCTCATTTATATAATTAGCGTCTTCTCAATCCAAGACAAAATTTTATTATTTATCTCACAGCCTTATCCTTATGCGCTAAATGAAATAAAAGCATACCTAAAATGATATCCTATTCACGCAAAACAAAAATGCTGTGCGATTCAGATTACAATCAAAGATTTTTTGAAGAGCATTTCATTGGAGTGATTAGTCCCTCCAAATCTCTAGTACAGCTACAATGCCATAATTCATTCTTTCACAGTAATCAAAAAGCATAAGCTCTGCAATCGCTACATATGCGAAACATGCGATCTTGGCTGTGATCTGACAGAAATCATTATTATTTATGCTTAGTAGAAAACTGAAATCCCACAGCGTGTGAATTGACAAGTCTGATCCGGCATTTCATGATCCATAGGATAGAGCAAGCTTGGCGATATTTGGTCAGCGTGTACAGACTCTTAGTAAGTCAATCACTATTCAATGAGATCACTATCCTGTAAGTTTCACGTTCAACTATTTGGTTATCCTATCCAACAGCGCGTAGTGTGCAATCAGTGCTGTGTATTCTAACCTTAGACAAGAACAGAGTTAAGTCGATTTTGGCATGAAGTGGTCTAATGAAACGGTATTGGAGTACCTATTACTACATGAATCGGAGTCGATAATAAGGATCCATGAGATCAAAATCATAGTAATAGAAACATAGGTGGATTTGAAATATCTATTAATTTTTAATATGCGAATAAAAAATATACGTTAATGTTGACCCCGTGGAAACAATAGTAGTAGTAGGAAAACATTAAAAATTGGTTGTCACAGCAGCAGCCGTGGTCAGTTTCCGTTGATATTGATTTTTTTTGCCGACAGTTCTATTTCATATTAGGCTTATCACGGATCTCGCCCAAGTCTAGAATCGCAATTATATATGCGCGGTAGGCATACGCAGTGACTTTATATTGTAATTTATTATGTATCTACTTTTTGAGTAAACTTTATTATTATTATATTATATTAGTAGCTGAGCGTGATCTTGCCGCCCTGTTATGAGACCAAAAAAAAGTTAGGTCCTGATCTCCAGCGTCTTATGAAATGGTATTGGAGAGCTATAAGGTTGTTCGGAAAATAATTTCGCTTTTTTTTGTGGAAATGAAAAACAGTTTTCGTATTATAAACAAATACTTTATTAAATTATATATTGGCCGTTTTGGTCCAACACCTTTTGCCATCTTTCTGGTACTATCATAATTCCACGCTCATAAAATTTTTGGTCTTTGCTGGCAAAAAACTGATCGAGGAGGTTTTTGACCTCATTTGAGGTGAAGGTTTAAGTCTAAAAAATTTTGGAGTGACCGGAACAAATAATAATCCGATGGCGCCAGGTCTGGAGAATATGGTGGGTGTGGCATTGTATCCCACTCAAGCTGTAGAAGCTTTTGGCGAGTGACCAAACTTGTGTGAGGTCTCGCGTTGTCTTGGTGAAACACTACACCTTTCCTGTTGATTAGTTCTGGCCTTTTCTGTTGAAGCGCATCATTCAGTTTGTCCAGCTGATGACAGTAGACTTCCGAATTAATCGCTTTGTTATACGGTAAAAGCTCAAAAAAACGATTCCTTTAAAATCCCACCAAACAGACAGCATCACCTTTTTTTGGTGAATATCGGCTTTGGAAATGGTTTGAGCCGGTTCATCTTTTTTGCTCCATGACCTCTTTCATTTGACGTTGTTGTATACAACCCATTTTTCGTTCCCAGTGATGATGCGCTTCAAAAACGGATCATTTTCGTGACGTTTGAGAAGCGAATCGCAGACGTCGATGCGGCGACACAGATTTCTTTCTGTGAACATAGGGAACCCATACATCGAGCTTCGAGTATAATCCCAGGCCTTTCAAGTGGTCATAAACTGTTGAATTTGATAAATTTAACCTCAGTCCGATCTCACGTGTTGTTATTCGCCGGTTCGCATCAACTAATGCCTTTATCGCGTCTTTATCAGCTTAAACCGGCCTTCCCGAACGAACGAAATTACTTTCCGAACAATCCAATAATACCAACTAATAAAAATTGAAGTCTAATCTACAATGGATAAATGTGGGGTACTGACTCGGATATCTCTATAAGATGGTCGATTATATGAGAACACTGTATGTTATGGTCTCCCTTTTTCATGAGTACGATTTTAGTGTGATTATATCACACAAAAATATAGGCATCTGTAGCAGCGGCAACGCGGTTTCATTGATGATTTGTCGTTTGTTGACATTAATACATTGACATTTTTCACTGCCGTCATGTTAGACTTGTAACAAAACTCCCTCAAGGCTACGATTACGATAAATGTGCCATGTTAACGCACTGTAACTCCCCAGCTTTCACTTTTTCAAGCCTCAACGCTTTTAATTCTCAACCGGGGTTTGTTATGCTCCACGCCATGGGATTCCATCTTAACTGGCCTGATAGAAAGATCAATTCTACTATGATTTTCAAAACTCCCGAAAAGTTTCTTTATAGCCTACCAGTTTATTTCAGTACATCACTGAATTAGGTTTGATGCCAGAAATGTCAGAAATTCGTTGGAAAGAACCTATTTTTTTATCCGGAGCTCAGTATTTCCTTTACTATATAGGATTATCCCTTGATTTGAAAATTTGTCTTTTAGATTGAAAAGACGCGACACCATATTTGCCAGGTAATACCACAAAAAATAGATAATTTATTTTCAGTTAACTGATCATTCACTGACCACACGTTTGTCTCTATCAATGAAATGGTAAACCATTTTAGTCAAAGCAACCGAAAACATAAATTATGAGAAAACATTTATAAAAACTTAATAAAAATCTAAATTTTTATCTGGAATCATTCTGGTCCATGGAAACGCTCTGACCATCTGAGCTATCTGGCTTAACACCTCAGATTTCTGTTTTCAAAAGTGGAATCTCAGTTCGATCGGTTTACCTAATTTTTCCTCTATTCTATACTCCTCTTTTCAATGCACCCATATAGGCGTTTTTGACAGGTCGATTTCTCAATAATGTTACTTCGGACTTTCATGAACGAGTCCCTTGAAAAATATTATTAGTCAGTCCAAAGAAATTCTGATGGTAAATGAAAAATCAGATAATTCAAATAAATGAAAGAACAATCATTTTGAGGTGCTTCCTTAGATGACTTTTAACTTAACCTGTGACAAAAAGTTTCACCCAAAGAAGTCATAATAGTAGATTATATTCTTTATATGTATGTACAGCAAGAGGAACGATCGGTACTAGATAATGTTATTTACATCAATACACAATAAAATGTCGGAGAAGTACTAATACCACATATACAATATACAGTCTGGATTGCATTGCTAATTAAAGCTCTGGATGATTTTTTAATCTAATTAATGTTGATGTAGAAGTACGTTAAGGAAACTATATAGCTGAATATTTAGGAATCGAGGTGGATGAAATTCTGTCAAATGACATATGGTGACCCTGGATCGGTACTTGACCTTCATCCATGTTTCAACGGCAGTTTCAACATTCGCCAACATGCTACGGATGGCGAAGGTGGCGATTTGCTGAATCAGTCTTTGATATAATATTTTTTTATAACAGATGCAAATTTTTTGTAGCCTTGCTTCCCTAAACTCAAACGAATTTGTGGAAAAAAATCCACAATGACATTCCGTGCCTATCGCTTGTGATTTTATATAAATTATATTTGAATGATTCTGTTTTACACATATTTTACCTTAAAGACGAATGATAACCATGGTGAGTTCAGTGTTATTAAGCCATTTGAGCTGTCGTCATTTTGTAGTAACCTTCTATATCTTTACTTTCTAGCAAGTATTTAGCAAGAATAGACCTTAGGGATATTCGTTTTCGAAGACACTCATATATGTCCGCTACATCTTATTACAGATGCTTTAGATTTTTGCGATGCTTACAGTGAATATATACATAACTGCTTTCATATCATCCAAAAAGATTATGCTAATCACATGCTATATCTCAGTCATACGAGTAGGTAACAACAATAAATTGAGTGCACTGAAAGAGATTATTTAATTCTAGGCAAATATTAGAGATTCAATATCCTTTAAAAAGTCTGACTGAAAACAACATCTTAGTTTTCATTAAAACCCTACCATCGCTTTATAAATAGTTCTGACCATACTTTATACTTTTATATTTCAAATTAATCTTTAACTATTTAAAAAGAATGATATAGCAGATGGCAATTTCGAAAACGATGATATTCTCCAACCCTAGCGTAAATCCGGTCACTAACGGGGAACACATGAAAAAGGTGATATGAAAGACAATTTCGAGCTCATACGTTATAATGCTGATGGAAGCGGGAAACTTTTACATTTTGTGATTAGTCAGACTTAACTGAGAAATCAGCATAGTGGTGGAGAGAGCAACTAAGCTATGCATGTGAAGCCGCGGTCCTATCAGCCAGCCATACAAAACGTTTGCAAACGTTTATAAAATAAATACGCTTATGGTGTGGACTAAAATTGCAAACATTTGTTAATATTTGCGGGTGTGTCAGCGATCCAGGCAAAGTCGGTTAAATTGAACGATCAGTAGTTGTATGTGGGTTTGTCGTTATTTTGGTGTATATGGAGACATGAAGGGAATGGTAAACACAAAAGATTCAGCTGTCATTTTGTTTAACTAGCGCCAGCGTCCACTCATATATTTTAACCATTTTGTGTTCGAACTTGTTTGTGTTTATTTTGTATCAATTATATTAGATATAGAATTGCCTAATTCCTTAGGAGTTGTTCTATGATTGGATACTAAGTAATTTAATCGTTTATATATGGTTTGATGGTATGTGTTTTGAATCATTTTTTTCAAATTATACAATATACTCGTACTTTCGTAGATCGCATTTGTGTTCAATATTTGCCATTAATTGAATTAAATAATTAAAAAAATTATGTTTATTCAGTGAGAATAAATCGTTTGTAAGCATTTACACGCATTTGTAAACACTGTTTCCATATTTTCCTTTGATGAGTAGTCGGCTTAACAGTGTGATTTTTATTTATGTAGTATCATTGGTAAAGTTTAAAAATTCTGAAATAGGCAACATCATCCCATGGATCTATTATACTAATGAATACTGTTATTTTGTCTAAACTCAAAGAGATTCTTATTTCGAAACCCCATTCTCTTACAAGATTATGTGCGTCCCGACGTCACTAGACTAGTCTGAATTATTTTTATTACTCTATAAACATGCTGCGTTTTAACATCCAGAGTTTTAATCGATAATGCAAAACTTTACCTACTTAGAACCCTTGCCGGAATGGGTTGCCACCCGTCGCTGTAGGTGGCGCTTGAGGTCTGAACGGATTCGCTGCTTGGGGTTGCTGAGGTAGCACCCTCCCTTGAGGCCTCGATTGAAGTTGAGGAGCTTGTTGGAATTCTGTCTCCTGGTAACCACTTTGCTGGTAGTAGCTATCTTGTTGTTGATACCCACCTTAAATCAAATGATAAAGTTACTACGGAAATTGCTACAGCCACTCATTGATTATTATTTATTAACATTTTACTAAGAAGTGACTACTGGTGTATTTCAACACCATACTGTGTCGATAAACTGTGCTAAATTTGTTTGGGATTGATATGAAAATGATAGCAGGATACCTTTTCATTGCCTGAGTCTAGGTATTTTAAGACAATATGATTATAGAATTCATTTGTGCATTAAATTTTTTATATTTTTTTAGGGAAGTGCTAAATTCTTTACTAGGCATTCCAGCTACTGATTATGGACGACAGGTTTAAGGTTCAAGTTCCATATCGGGCTAATTTTCAGTTTCAGTTTCAGATTTTAGTTTTTAGATTTCTCATAGAGGTACAGTACTGATGAGAGAAAGGTATTTTCGCCAGCCATTTTGCCTCCATTCATTGTAGAGATTTGTCCATCTAGCCAGATCGATTACAGATGATCCCATACACCTAATGATCGATTTAGTTGTCAATGACATCTCGTTTCTACATTAGCATAGTGTGTAGTGTCATTAGCATAGTGTGTAGTGAATTCGTTCACATAAAATATGCTGTCAAGTAGGTTGATGCCTTACTTCCCACCCAATGGTATCAGTTTGATAATTTGGATTAAAGATGAACAAGTTGTTATGATCATCCTAATAAAATTCAGAAAAAAGTAAATAAATAGATCGTGATTTTAAACCAACCCAAATTATAGACAGCTGTTCTTATATGTTCATATTTTCTAAGATTACATATTGAGCGACGATATGAATTTTGAATTTTTTGTAATAATGATATGTGAGTAATGATTTAATGAAGAGAAAAAAACATAAAACAGAAATGGATTGATTGATCTGAAAATAGTTTCCCTTATCACATAAAGACAAAAACTAAATATTCCTTAGCTATTGACGTAATTGATAGATAACTTCATTTACAAATTGATTTTTGTTTCTTTCTATGGTACGCTTATCATGCATAGTCTATCCAGGCATTTTTCGTCAGACTGAATCCGGGTTTTAACCTTTCAGAGAGTAAAAAATGGCCTTTTGATGATACAATCTGTGGGTGGCAGACATTTTTCATGGCTCTAGATATCGCAGAATAGAATGAACAGTGATCTAGAATATCAATTTTTGTCTCGCCTTCCACAACTACAAACTATAAAAACAAATAAGGCGGTTATTTTCCTCTGATAATCTGTCACCCACAGAACTAATCGAAGAATCCAGCTATATTTTTTACACAAAACGGGTACCGTCTTAGAATATTACAAATTTGGTGCATATGCCCCCTTGGCCCCCCATATGAGTGATCTTTGCTTGCAAACCTTACGTACGGAAGCCTTTTTGTTCACTATTTTATGTTTTATTTGCTTATCTCAAAATAATCAGGGTTTATAAGATAATTGATAAAGGTAATTTGAAATTAGTTTACATAAATGCTTGGAAAGTATTGGGTCAATCTAACCCGGCTCTCCCTGAATAAATATTCAAGACTAAACCTCATCCATCCCGGTAGCCCTTCCAGTCTGGACAACAAAAAGCAGTATAATGACCTTTTTGTCATTATACTGAACCCTAAACTGTACCGCGTCTCCGCCCCTGCACACAAAATTGCTCCTACTTTTCCCTCAAAGGAATCATGGATTCGCGCTTGTTCTAAAAGATGCTCTTATCTTGTTTGGATGACCTTATTTGGTGCCAGTAGAAACCAAAAATGTAGTCAAAATGGCTAAAAATGGCCGTGATAATACTATCCTCTATAGTGCCTCTAGAGTAATGGTTCTATTGATTGCGTTCACACTATTGTGGTCTTGAAACTTTCTAAAGTTGTGATCTCTGTCGATATGTATATCAGTAGCTTTTTCTCGCCGCGTAACCACCCTCTGCTGCAATTGCGATTATTTTTGTTATTAAAAAGTAAAATATTTTGAAAATCGGACCTTAGAATGATTAATGAAAAAAATATTGAGATTTTTTTTATTATTCGTCAGATAGCTTATTACGTATTTGTATGTTTTCCAACTTCCGTTTTGTTCCTTTTTTCAGCGTAGTCAAAATTCTTTATACGTTTCTGATGATTTTTTATGTTTATTTAGGATACTCAAGGTTTTTGAAATATACCAAATTGCATTTCTGGATATAGCTCAAGTAGTGGATCATTTTATACGTTTCAAAAATATGTTGAGTGTTTAATATTTCTTAGATGCCGTATCTGTAACCACGTAATTTCAGTAATCGCTGCACCGATTCTGATGAAACATATTTTGTGAGACTTGAACATTAAGTGAATTCTGTGATTTCGTTCGCGTGACATAACAGTTATGAAAATACTACAAGAAATAACCAGCACCCGAGGCAGTATCATCTTTAACAAATATCTCTATTAAAGGTAATCCAGACCCGCAAAAGACAAGCAGGTTCAGTATAAGTATACGTATACGTGGGAGCTTCTTGAAAATTTCATGTCACTGTGATACGAGGGTCACGCTGAAAGTTTTTAGATACAGAAAAACTACAAGGTTTTTCCAAAAAACTTTATTCTGTTTTTTCAACATATTCTCCTGCTACCTCAATACAATTACGCATTCGGTAAAACCACTCGTCAAATTCTTGCGACCAACGTTCTTTTAGAAGGTTGCTAATTTCCTCCTCATATGCAGCGATTGCCTCTTCATCGGTGGAAAAATTGCGACCTCGTAACTTTTGTTTGATCTTAGGGAATAAGAAGAAGTCGCACGGAACTAGGTCCGGAGAATAAGGTGGGTGAGGCAACAGTTTGACACCCTATTCAGCAAAAAAATCGAGTGTTTTAGCGGCGCTGTGGGCGGGTGCGTTTTCATGGTGCCATTGGATATTGGATACCCCACAGACCAGTCTTTGGACTGCTCTTGCATAGTTCTTGGAAGACTACAGGAACACATTTCGTTATATACCATTCAGCAGTAACTGTCATTTGATTTTCCAAGGCTACCGTTGTAATGTATCCACTTTTAGAAGAAAAAGATGCGACCATTTTCTTTCCAACACTCTTGTAATGACGATTTTCGTTGCTGCTAATTTTCAAAGCACCAAACTAATGACTGCTGTTCAGTTTCGGCATCATAATGATATAACCATGTTTCGTCTCCGGTTACAATATTAAAAGTGTTTCTGCTGTGCCCATTATCGAATTTTTCAAGCATAAACTTAGCCCAATCAACTTTTCTTGAATTTTGCTCACTGTTCAACAAATGTGGCACCCATCTGGAACGCCGCTTCCTTAGGCGAAGGTGATCATGAATGAATGATTCTTCGGACCGCTGCTGATCTAATCCCCAGAGGAGCCTCAATATTGGTATAGGTTATATGTCGATCTTTTCTACGATACTTTGCACAGCATCTAAAGTTTCCGGAATGACAGCAGTGGGCTCGACCTATGCGAGGTTTTTCATCGAGTCAGACCCCACCCCTTTCAAATTCAGCAAACCAATTGAAAACTGTAGGCCAATAAGGGGCAGAGCCCCAAAGCAACTCAACCTTTATGACATCACGCTTGTTTTAGTCCCTTTTTATAGTCACACAAATCATGGCTCGAAAATCGCGACTACCCGATTCCATTTTCACGTTAAAATTCGATGCGTTCGAGACCATGGCAGGCAACTACTGAACGATTCAAACGGTGCCTTTGCGTGTAAGCACTTCAAAATAGATGTGTGCTCAAACTTGTTTGAACTTGTATAGATTAAGAATATCTGACATAAGACTTTCAGCCTGACCCTCGTATATCAGGGAATTATTTTTCCAAATGAATTACAGTGTGTAAAGTACTGAGTTAATCTAATTGAATTGAATTATAGTGGGTTTTAGGATTAAAAGTACTTACCAGTATTATTTCCTAACTGCGTCTCCTCCTGCTGCTGCTTATACTCCAAGTGGTTCTGAATATCACCCACGACGGGCTTCTGCTCCTGCATAGAATATGTCTGATACTCCTTGTTAGGGGGATCAGCCATCAGTATGTTAGCCTCGTTTTCGAACGGTTTGAAGTCATAGATGTGTCGGAGGTACATCAAAACGGGAGCGTATCCCAGATTCATGAAAGCGATGCCGACGTTGAGCGCCGTGAAGCCGATGGCCTCCACGACGCCTCCTGCGATGATGGGGCCGACGGCGTAAGCCAAGGAGTACGAGATGTCGGCGATGGCGTAGATGCTGCCGTACACGGAAACGTAGCGCACGTCCACCAGGTAGCCCAGGGTGGGAAGGAGGGCGGTGTCGATGAGCGCGATGCCGAAACAGATTCCGCAGATCGGCACCATCAGGAAGATGTACGAGTTGGCGAAGGGGATTATGAAGCAGCAGAGGCCTTCTAGAGCCAAACCACCAGCCGCCATCAGCCATTGGTAGTGCGGATATTTCTTGGCCATCTTGACGGTGATTATGACGCCGAAGACGTGCGGGAAGAAGGCTGGTAGCCAGATGATACCCACCTGAAATTGAAAGGTTTCTTAAGGAAAGGTAACCTGCATATTTGCTGTAATATCTTTAAAATAGAGTTGCCAGACCTACTGATCACAGTTTTGCATGCTAGAGTTTCCTGATCAAACTAAGGAAAAATCAGAAACAACGATGTTTGTCGCCTCAATAATTTTTTTTGATGATATTTCAACTTTAATTTCTCTTCCTTGAATTTGCCCAAATGTTGACCCCAAATTTCAAAGGTTAAGACATTTATTATAAAACGATCAAATATGTAACAAAATATACGACAGAGTTCATGTTTTATATCTTCTACGTAGCTTTCTCAACAGTTCATCCCATTGTTGAGGAAATATATCCTTCCAGATCATCAAATTTAGTTAAAAATGGGAATCTTGTCAAGAAAACACATCGCATAAGTGCCCCACAGATGTGTTCTATTTTTTTAAGAATTGGCTTACGTGTGGAAGAGGCACGGTTCCTACGTACCGGAAAATCGTCATGACTGTTACGGATACCAAAAAGTTCATCATGCTTGACTGTGGGAAGTAGCATACTTAAATGACTTTCCTGAACACATTCAAAACAGATCAAGATAAAGCTCTGTTAGATATTTTAAGATACCGCCTCTACAGTTAAAACTATCAGAAAATAAGAATGCGTGTAGAGATCTTTAGATAGTATGAATCTGTGATTACCTTCCAATTCTCCTTGGTGATATTGTCCTCCATCCACAGTGTGATGGTGGGCTCTAAAAATGCGAGCGCGACGTTGGACATCATGAGAGCGCCCGCGCAAACGGCGATGTACTTGTCCATAAACAGCTTCCAGATGGGCACCGAAGGCGGTCTGGCCATCTGCGATTCCTTCATTTGTTCTTTGATAGGCTTCATTACTAGCAGCAGCATGAAACCGTCCATCAGCGATATGAAAGCTAGGATAAGAAAAGGCATCTCCTTGCCGGCGAACTGGTATAGCGCGCCGCCGAAAGGTGGGGCCACCAGGCAGCCGAAACTGATGAACGCCAAAGCGATTCCTAGTGCCTTCGAACGTTCGTTTTCCTCCGTGAAGCTGGAACAAAATGAAAATATTTGCTAAGTTTGATGTGTGATAAACTTGAATCATAATAAATCGTTGTCTTAAAAATGATATCAAATAGTACACCTGTTTACGAATTATCAAAAAGAATGTATAATATTCAACAGCATCATATTTTTATGAGACAGTTTGTTCTTAGATTTGTATACCTCTATGGGATAGTTATCTGCATAATAAAATGATAATTGGCATTGAGAAACTTGAGAAAAAGCATGGCTTACAGCGGAATTCAAATAGCAGGCAGGTCATTTTATACCAATCAAAAATACTGGGTGGGCATGCAATTTGAAGGAAACACTCGAGTTCCAAAGGAGCATGAAAGTGATGCAGGAACAGATCTAATATACTAGTATTACTACACGCCATGGCTTTGAATATCATCCTTAATAGCTTACCGATCTGCTATCATGGCCAATCCTGCTGTATCTGCGAAGGCCGAGCCGACCCCCTGCAGGCTTCTGGCGAAGAAGAGCAGGCCGTAGGAGCGACCGCAGGCGAAGACCGCTGTGGAGAGGAACATGATGGTGAGGCCAATCATCATCGGGATGTCGTAGCCGATGCGGTCGATTAGCGCGCCCGAGAACGGGTTGACCATCAGCTGCACGATGGCCTTGGACGCGAAGAGGATGCCGGTAGCCGAGTCCTGCCCATGGTGGTCGTGAATCACCGGGGTACCTGGTCAAAATATGTACATTTCAATTTCGGTTTGGAATATCCTACAGGTTCATATAACTTCTGCTGGCCGTTATAAAAAGCCACATTTGCGGACTGAATGAACCCTTCTAACAACTCAGCTGCGCTGGTAGCCTTTTTCAAGCATCAAAGTATCAAAAAAAATAATTTTGGAAGTTTGGATGACATCGAAATTAATCGATTAACTATCTCCAGGATTAAAGTGGTTTGTTTTAAAATTAAAACTTCGTATGAACTATTATGATCTTCTGGAATACAGATGACTTGGTCTTGAATTCAAGGATAAACCATAAGAAAACCTGGAGAACATCTTATCGTCTATCTATAGGATTAAGGAATATTGATTAGAATTATCCTGGAAGCATTCTCAACTAGACTGGGTCACAGTATACTGAAAAATTTGAAAATATTCCTGACCCAACTTCATAAAGATACAAAGACAAGAAATAAAAATTATGATACAGGAAAATTGTATTTGCGGCAAAGGTTATATTGGTGAGTCCTCTAGATCTATCAAGTGTGGAATCGCAGAACATAAAGATTATATAACTAGAAGAAAAATATAAACACTAAGTGAACATACATGTTTGTAGAACAGAATACTGTTGAATAAAAGCAAGTTTCTGTACTAGGCATAATTATTTCAAGAGAAGTTCCAAAAAATATGCCTTTATAAAGTTGCATCCAGATTGTCTTTCTAATATCTACCGTAGATGTACCGTAAGTTCTTTCTCCAGGTTTTATTATGGTTTCTTCTTAGAACCCAAATGAGGAGGGCTTTGTGTCGTTGCTTCGAGATTCACTGTGGTATGTTGCGTTCGTTCTCTTATAATACAGGCGGTGTTCTGTTTCTGAGGTTACAATGCATTATATCTCAAATAATGGTTTTATTGACATTGCAAGTGTATTATTTTATATTCACTCATCAAATAAGATACAACTTCCAAAATATTTTTTTTTTGTAAGGAGGCATTGAGATATCCACAAAGCTCATACAGTATATACCAAAAATTTTATATAAGGGATACAAATTATTAGGCATATATTATTTATTTAAATTTTTAAGTTTGATTTTCTTTCATTCTTGCTTATATTGAAAAGAAATCAATACCAATACTTGTTTTGCAATAAAGTCAATCAATAATAAAATCAATGCATTTTAGACATTTGATGAAAATGATTTTATAGAATGCATATAAATTAATCACAATGTACATTAGTTAACGTTTGACTTTGAACTTCCAATTATTCGATTTTGTAATCTCAAGCAAAATATTCTCATAGGACTCATGGTAATAATAGGGCCGCATCAGGCCGCAGAAATAACAAAATTATCAATTTCATAAGACTCGTATTTAGTTTACCCACCTTCTTTTTACAGAAGAAGAATTGACTGAAGAAAGCTTAACATGTCCCAATTTATATTCGAAATTTGAGGCTTTTTATATAAAATAAACTGCTGTGATTCACTGAATGTTCTCTCAGTAAATCTTAAAGAAATCATTAGATATTTTGCACGAATGATAAAACCACAAGTAAGCATATTGTTATTGCAAATGAATGAATGTCAAGGTACCATTAAGATAGCAACCAAGCTACCTTATACCTAAGGCTGTTTTAAAGAAGCTTGAGCATACTATCAAGTACGTTCCATGAATAAGGCCTTCTTAAGCTTCTACAAGGTCTTAATGCACGCCTAAAATACGACCCAAATATTACTATTAACGATCCGAAACTATGACAGTTTAACATGGTCGACAAGTAATTCGTTACCAAGTATCGTCAAATGATTCGGAGCTGAAAGTACTTGATAGCGAAATGAAAGTGTCAAATAGTTACTAGTTTATATTTTTATTAGAACGCGTCATAACAAGGAAGGGAAGATTACTGGAATGTTATATTATTATGAAAACACCATATGGAAAAATTATTATATTACCTGGTGGATAGCTGGCGTTTAGCACCGGTTCGGGAAAATCCTCGTAGGCCCCGATGTATCTGAGGTAGTCAGGTATAATCGGTACGATAACCATATACAGCATGTTATCCAGCAGCAGCGCGATGGAGACGATCACCAACACCAGCTTGCGCTGCGTGCGCGGCTCTTGCACCTTGGTCCAGACCACCTCCTTCAGCTCCCCCAGCTCCATGTTGATGATGGGTATGTTTCTGGACGCCATTTTCGTGGTTGGTGATGTTCCAGGCGTTCAGTGGACCAGCGGTAGAGGGGGGAAGCGCAGTGCCATCCGGTTCAGTTCAACCTGCACAACAAAGCAGTCGAGTTATTGTTGGTTTTCATTCGTGATTGGGTGGGGAGGCACTGCGCTTACACCCCCCGCACCCCCTAACTATACTAAGCTTAGCTAAATCATAGTGGCAGGGGAACAAGGTACATAAGCTAAAATATTATTTAAGTATAATCGATAATTTTATTGCTGTTAATTTATAATTTCGATTAACATTTTGAGTCAGGGTAACAGTGAATTCAAAAGAAATTCAGAAATCAAATAAAAATCTTTCTTTGGTATAGACTACACCGTTTTAGGTGAATAGTGTTTATAGGAATAGAATTGTGAGTTTTGAAGCGGACAACATACTCTACATCTCCATGTAAAAAACTGATATCATCTGGTAAAGACGTTGCATTCCTGGTTTGATGTGATTAACAACTATCATTAACTTGGTATTGGAATATGGGAATACCATGCACTGGGTGACAATTCCAACTATAGGTAAAGGGCATCAAAGATAAGATAACCAAACATATTTGTGGTAACGGAAGGCCATTATCAATTACAGGGCATGTATGGATAACCATTAATTGATTGAATAGTTACAGCCACCAATGAGAAACCAATTACTGTCACTAGCAATGATATACAGCTAAGGATAGTTGATAGAAATGGACAGACATACACAGCCATTAGATCAGCTACGGGTAGACATGACATAAGTTGTATTGAAACGACAGATAACCATTGATCATCAAGTACAGCTACGAATATCCAGCTGGCAGGGAACATCGAAGAACAATCAGAACATGGAATATCACTGGTAGTTATGTACAGTCACTATCCCACCTGGATACAAAAAGGTTTCTGAGGACAGGGACGAAGAGCCACGATCACTTGCTTGTGCAACTAATGAAGTTCTTGCAATACTAACTCTTTACGAGTGATTTGTGAAACGACTACTGTTTCAGAGCATGGAGCAGAAAATTGAGTAACATATATACCAAAAAAATGAACAATGAGTAATTCCTCATTTAATGAAAAAATAGAATTAACATAGACAAATTCATTAACTTGAGCCTATGTTATCCCTTGTTCCCAAAGCTTTCTTTATTATATATATTCCTAAATAGCCTATATTTTTAGAAGGGGATGATCAGATTAGATACATACATTGGAAGACACTGTACCAGTACTGAATTGAAAAAGGAGCTTTTCCTTTTCCATAGCTGCAGAATTTATACACCGTTTATCATAACTAAAATCTGCTTCATTGAGCTCTCAACAAAAATATGTCTGTATGAAGGTGTATATTTAAGCGTTGATTCTTTTAATTCTTCATATTAAACTTCAAAATTATAGAAGTGCCCAGTTCACTGTATTCACAAGTTTGTTACATAACCCAGTGATATGATTTTTATATATTAAGCGCAACTTTTACTTACTTTCATAATGATATATATTCTCTAAATATTCCTAAAATATAGCGTACCTTTTAGAAGAAAACATAATAAATTAGACCACATACATACATCAAATCAAGAGACACTGTACCGCAACTGGATTAAAAAAGAACACTTCATCTTTCATCATTTATGTATGTGCATATACTTTGTATAATAATAATAGTTACTCATTTATTATTTTATCAACTTCACCATTGATTCTTTCGTTATTGTTTAATAAAGTAATACAAGCAGGCCATACTGGGGTCCATGATTCTGGAACCAGGGGATATAAGATGGGCAGGACCCAAGGCCATACTTAACTTTGCGAAAAGGGCTGGCCTTGGGAACTAGAGCTGATAGAGGCGCAAAAGGGCCCGGCGGTGGCCTATGTACCGATGGTCCACATTCATTCAACTGTATATACAGATACCAGAAAACTAAAAATACAAATCTTTCGTTTTATTTATTATACATATATATATATATATATATATATATATATATATATATATATATATATATATATATATATATATATATATATATATATATATATTTGTGTGACTTTTATTAAATAATAAGTAATTAGGAGCATTACCTGATTCTCAAAAATCTAATGATGGTAATTGTGAATACTTTCTGACACGCTGATCGAATAGAAAAATTAATCATTTAAATGTACTGAATATTTCATAGCTAACCGATTCCTTAATATATTGCAAGTGTGTTTTCAAATTTCAGTGTAATCTTTAAAACTTCTTAAAGGAAGGTATATATTATGAGACAAAGATATAGGACAAGGAAAATAACGCTCTATAGTACATATTATACGATTTTCAAAAATAAAATAATTGACTGTGCGAGTTTATTTATTGGTAATAACTATTTGTAGTTTTTCTGAATGATCTGATAACAACAGAACCTACTACTAACGGGTATTGACATACTACATTATAACTGTACGAAAGTCATGAGATTTTGTGAGAACCTACGCGATTTTCATCCAATCATTCTCTATTTCAGTATATGAAATCGTTAGGACATTCAAATTAATAACGATGTAAAAAGTATGTAAATCTGGCAAGGGCAACCATCGATCGAATCCATGTTGAACTGGTGTAAGGGTGGAGGCCATTTTGAATTATGCAAAGGAATACCAGGCGTCGGCCTACGTCATTCCACTACAGGTAGCTAAACATAGAGAATCAATATACCCTGGGAACTGGAAACGGCGCAAAGCCCGTTTTCATTTTTATACCAACATGGTGTATTAAAATCGATCATCTTATCCCTTTATAAGCTTTTTTATGTAAATATTGTAGTCGGAAGGGTGTTTAGAGTATATTGGGGTCATCATAATTAATATTTTATGTATTTCCTATGGCTTTATTGTACCATGGAGAGCTACTTCCAATCGCATCAATAATGTTGGAAATATTCTATGTACATGGCACATTTTCATATATGAGGTGGCCAACCATTGTCTGCTACGATACAAACTATTATTAAATGTTTGCGGTACAAGAGAATAACTAGTTTCATGCTTGATTTTTTTTAAATATTTGCTACTTTTTGTCTTCGTGAAAACCGATGACAATCAACACAAACAACACTGCTACAAAAAATGGTAATAAAGACTATTTTGAGATTTTGGAAGCATTGGAATGGATTTAATTCAAAGAAATTATGAAAATATTGACAAATTATATCTCTAATAATTTTAATAACTCTCAATAACTTTCAAGTTTCCGACAATGTTAATAGTTTCTTAGCATTTCCAATACTTATTTTAAGTGGACCAAGAGTTCTAGAATCGGATCAAAGTCTTCAATAAACTGATACCACTACAAATGGAGTGCAGATTGGGCACCGATTTTTGAGAGTCTAAATAGTATTTTCCTAATTACTCAAGATTATTTTTTAGTTGAAATGCTCCTATTTGTAGTAAAGATTGCTAAAAGAAGAAGTGCAAGAGATTCCCCATTAGCAAAAAAGTGTTATTTACTTCTTGAAATGCTGTACAACTGGTTGAATAAATAGAAATGGTTTAAATTTGAGACATTTTACAGCCATCTGAAATCACTATGTTCGGATTCATCGTATAATGCTAAGCCACAATTGATTATCTGAAATGTCTAACAAGTACGGAGTTGTATCGGGGTTGCATATTTATACTATATAATAGAACTTTTTTCCCAAAACCAAAGACTTCCTTCTATCTTCACCACACTTCTGCTAGTTTTTTAACTCCGAATCTTCGATGCTACTTCACCAATTTTCAAAAACTCTTGTTTTCGTCTTTGCTATTCTAGTAACCGAGTTTTTAAATATCATCAAAATTCGAATAGTACTTCCCGAGTTATAGGATTATCGAAGAAACAGATAGATGCACAAACCGAATGAAATAAGTTTAATGGTTTTATTATCTCGAATTCGAAACTCTTTGGCTATTTGCCACACCCGTTGCTAAGTAGGATTTGATATATCTTCTTTCGGTGCCTATCCGGTCCGAATGTTGGCGATCATTTTGGCTATCATGATCTTATTCACGGCTGCTCTAAAAAGACCGGTGGTTGTCAGAGAGAACCATGTTCTCAGATTTTTCAGCCAAGAGATCCTTCTGCGGCCTGGACCACGTTTAATTGGGATTTTCGCTTGCAGTATTTACTGTAGTAGACCATATCTTTTTTCGTTACGCATTATATGACCCAGGTGTTCTAACTTGCGTGTTTTTATGGTGGTTATTATCCCCGTGGTTTTCTTCATTCTTCGAAGGACTTCTATGTTGGTCACGTGGTCCACCCAAGAGATCCTCAAGATTCTGCGATATAGCCACATCTCAAATGCTGTCAGCTTCTTCATGGTGGCTTCAGTCAGAGTCCATGATTCTGTTCCATAGAATAAGACAGAGAAGACATAGCAGCGGAGGAGTCGCAGCTTGGTCGTCATTGACAAGGAATGACATTTAAAAACTGATGACATTTTAACAAATACAGCCCTTGCCTTTTCTATGCGGCATCTTATTTCCTGTGAATGATCCCATTGATCATTAACCATGGTTCCCAGATATGTATATGTATTGACTCGTTTAATGTGTTGGTTATTAAAAATCATCAGATCTTCATGTGGCAAGTTATGTTGGTGTTATTTAGGTTTATATCGAGCCCATACTCCTGGCTTACCTCTATTACTCTTGTCATGGTTTCCTGTAGGTTTTTTAGACTAGCTGTGTTGATTACGGTATCGTCCGCGTACCTTAAGTTATTTGGGCGTTTACCATTCACAAGTATTCCTGCGTTACTGTTTTCTAGGGCTTTATTAAATACAATTTCCGAGTAGATATTAAATAATAACGGCGACAGAACGCACCCCTGTCTAACTCCCCGTAATGTCTGTATTGTTTCAGATTTGTCTCCATCCACCTTTATGTAAGCAGTCTGATTCCAGTAGAGATGCGCGAATATCCTCAAGTCTCGGTCGTCAATCCCCACCTATTTTAGTAGTTTGATATATATTTTTTGAAAACTACTATTCACATACGTTCCGTTGAATTTACACCATCATACTTCGTCATCATTATCATAATCATTACCGTCATGATCATCATATTATTACCCTTTTTATATGGTTACCGTGACAACCAAATCTCAAAATTAGTCGTAAGAATATGAAACTAGAATATGAACTGGATATTTACCACTATCCAGGGAGGTAAATATGAGAGGATATTAAGTTTTATGTGATGTCAGAAAACAAGCATCATGGCTGAATAACATTCACTATATTTTTCTGTCGAATGTATTTGAAATTTTAAGGTTGAATGTAGGCTGCGGATTGAAATATGCTTTCCATAACTTAAGTCAACAAGCAGCAACATAGAACAATAAAAAGTGTATAAATGACAAGAGGATTCTGGTTTCAATTGAAACTAACTTGTACTAGTTTGGTATCGATTTTCAATAAGGTTCTATCTAAGAATTCTTAGAATATTATGGAATCTGGCATCTAGAATTTACTAAGAATTATTTGGAGATAGCTGATTCAACAATTTCGAAAATTAAGAAATATATTTGAAATAACTGACAAAAATTAAGTGTAGAATTCAACTTTTTGAAGAGAGAGCTTGAAGTGAAATAGTATAAATAAACTGTTAGTCTTACCAGAATGCAATTTGAGAGTTTGTATTATTTGGCGAATACATACATATTTTTTCAACCGTGAATTACGTCTTTGAAACACTGCATCGGTTTCAGAATGAAGAATCCCATAACAAATTTTCTATTCATATTATATGTTTAGTTATGCAATTATAGTTATTCACTTTGTACTTGTTAGAATCAGCATAATTGTAGAACTTTTCGTAAAAAATATTTCCTTTCCCTTAACAAAAAAAACTCGTGTCTTCGTCAAGGTTATCTACCAATGTTTTTCGTCCAAAGAAACGTGTGTTTCTATAGATAATCTCGATTTCGTACTGTATTGCGTTAAGCACAAATGCCTATTCGCAACAAAAATTATTCCTGGGAGGTATATAGGTACAGATTTATTACATTGCTTAAAAATATCTCAAAACGTGATTAACAGGCCTTAGATACTTCTTCCTATTTTGCATTTCAGTTCTCAGTAATTGTTTTGTCAAGTATCAGAACCCAGTTTGGGGATGTGGTCGTAAAGTGGGCTTTGGGTACCCAAATGGGGGTGAGTAGATTTAAGTTGACATATGGGAGAAAGTAGGTCACTGCCTGATTGCGACTCACCTGTCTCCCTAAATCTGTTCTGTGCCCCCTGGAACAGTCTAGCGGGCTGTGCGAGCAGCAATCTCCCGCGAATGCCCGTGGGGGCAGCTGTTGGGACACCCCGTAGATCCACGTTGGCCACGGACCGACGGACAGACGGACGGACGAACACTCGGGAGCAGGGCGCGGTCGCGACGCGGTCTGTTCGCCTCTGGTGGCGACGAGGGTATGAGGCGGCTGACCGGGGGCGGCGCGAGGCGCAGGCGCTTGCCGGGGGCGGTTCGAGCGCCGGGAGCGGCTGGTGGGCGGGTCGGGGGCGGGCGCACATCTATCGATTCTCAGGCAGACGATCCAAGAGAACGGAGCTTTCGGGGCTGACTGATGGGCTACTGTTTAAGGCAGGTCGTAGTTTCCTTTTGCAATATCAGGCACTGTAGTGCTATTATACCATAGTATCTCAACAGAATGTGTTAAATTGCATTAGAAAAGTGTAAATGGCTATGATGGTAACTAACTTACTATAATCTTTTCGGAAGGTGCAAATAATATCATTGTTTACCTAGATGTTCGACAATCTTGTCTGTCATTTATGATACGTTGCCAACGATGTATAATTTATTTTTGTCTTAAGCGCACTTTGTTGAGTAAATAGTCGATAAACTGTCCTGCCGAAGAGCAAAATGAATCAAATCTTAGAATTATTAGAAGTTTTTGTCGAACAATTCAGGTGGGCAAATTTTGAGATAGAATAACGAAAACAATTTTTAATTTATACCATTTAAAGCAATGTATTAATTCTCATATATATATTATTCTATATCTATATATATATAGAATGAGCTTTTGGCCTGTCAGCTAGTGTCAGCATTACCGGCCATAATAAAATATTGAATGCTCTTGTTCAAAGCTATATTAAATTTTAAAACTTTGGTGACTCATTAAAGGTAATTATTGGAAATATTTCAATGATCTATCGAACCATATATTATTTATTTGGGTTTTACATATATACCCCATTATCGATTCATTTGTTTCACAAATAATGACCTTTTCAATTTTCAATGTTTCACTGGTTTCTGTCAATGCAGGTTGAATCCTAAGTACTTCCAGGGTATTCATTTCTTTCAATTATGATTCAATGTTGGTAACCATAGCATCCAGACGGTTTATATAAATTATTTCAAGGTATATATGAAAAGTACGTAAATACAATTCAAATTATAATTTGAACTCCAGTTAAAATTCAAGCGTTAGTGAAAAATGATTTTCAGTTTTCAAACAGGGCGTGATTTGGTTTCATTATTATTGTAGAACCGTTTCAAGGCCACGCCTTGGTGAAAACGCTGTTATTTTGATTCTATATGCAGCACAAATATGGAAAACTCATTTTCTTGACGATTTGACTAGCTTATTATTTTGACGTTTTTTCAATTTTGTGTACTTTGTGTTATATTTTAAATTATATTTTATTAAGTTTTAACTGCACCATGTGAGTCTCACCATTATAGCTCAATTTATTTTCAGTTCTATAAGCATCTAAGCCACGAAAAAATGTACATTATTTGTGTTTTGAATTTTAATTTAATGTTCCTTCTTATTTTTTTACTTCTTGCTAACTACGTCCATGCCAATGCGCCGATTTTGAGGTAGAGCAATAATGACTACACAGTGGCTTATGAAAGGTCATGGATTTTTAGTGTGGTGGATCAAAAATTAATCCAAAACAAATTAATTATTTTATGGTGAAAGTGCGAACTGATTTTCCTAATGCACATTCATCAAATTTAATAAAATATTACATTACATTACATTATTATTATTACAAATTAAATACGAATGTAATATTTGAACTGGATATAAATTATAGAATTATGAGTACCGTGTTACTTTCCACGCAAAACTTACGGAGGTATTGCGATAGCAAATTGTTTCGAATTGTATGAATAGCTTTTCCTAATCTTGACATTTAAAAAGACACATTCCATAACTCGGTTTCGGAAGGTTTTGAATCCTTACTATTAATTATGAAACATAAGACATATTATTACAATAGGAACTTTATTCTACGAGTTACGAAAAAAACTAAGCGAATAAGTTGAGTTAAGTTTTCTTACGGGGCAGCGCAAACGTGACATTTGTCACACAGCGTCTAGACGAGTCTTGGGAGGCATCGCCAGAATGTTCCAGAAGAAGTTTGGTGAACGTCGGCGATCGCAGGCCGAAGTATCAACAAGGGGAAAGACATTGACCATGACGCACTCCAACCGTCATCTCTTCTACCACGTGCCTAAGAACAGGCCGTACCAAATAGCATTCTACTACGGCCTATGGAATGCGCAATGTCATTTGAAGCACCAGGCCCCCGAACATGTCATCAACGGAGTGGCCATGTCTAAGTTAAATTGCAGTCGCAATGGTTTAGAGGATGGTTACAAACGTGTTGGAGGTGATCTCCAGAGAGGCAAACATAGAGATCCCAGTGTGTAGCTTCAACCCAAGGGGCAAACATGGCCGGTGGAGAAAACAGTCGTATCGATTTATATATAAACCTGAAGAAAGGGGTGACAACAGTCAGTCTTTAGACGTCAAATAGTCAAGGACCAGAAGATATTTGGATATAAATTTTAGCGCAGTGCATGTTGTGGTATTAATGGAAATGAATAAGAACGTTACAATAGGTTTTCTTTGAACGAATACAGTTTTACTTTCCACTGTTAATAAAGTTCTATTGAACGTCGGTTCATATTGACATGCCAAAAAAAATAATGGAAAATGTTTTCAAAATTATCGATCATATTTATCGCCAATGAAAATGAAAAATACAATCAATAAAAAACGTTTATAGGGGTTTTCTTGAACTTATGTTATATATTGGTTTTTGTATAATACGCATACCTTATAAATTTGCTACCTCCTTGTAGAATGTGGATTTGTGACGCTACTGTGCCACGATAAAGTCCCTGTCTGCGACTTTTTGTGTGCATCGATCTTAACCTACGTGAAAAAGATTCTCGAAGGTACCTTTACTAGGTAAAGTGACATGGAGATGGCCTGAATAATTTACGATGCAGCCAAAAACTTTAAATTTCTAAAATGTACCACCATCTGTCTCAGCCCTAATCTAATTATGAATGCAAAACTCGTAAGTACGAACGAAAGCCTTGCGAGACAACTTCCCAAAGTTCTTGTGGCAAATATCTTAGGAAACTTGGCTGTTTTTTTTCCTTTTTTATGCTTCAAACTCTCACCATCTTAATATATTTTATGAAGCACGTTTACTAAACACGTTTTTACTAAAATTTCCTTTTTAGAGGCTGATAGAAGACAGTTTCAGTTAAAAAATATGTCGGTCTGTCGGCCCATCAATATGTCGGTCTGTCGGTATGTCGCTATAACATTGTCTGTTTGTCAGTCTGTCATTCTGGTGTTCTGTGGTTATGTCGTTATGTCTGTCTATCATTCTGTCGTTTAGTCGTTTTGTCGTCATGTTGTTTCGCCGTTCTTTCGCTCTGTTGTTCTGTCAGAAACGACTATTCAGTGATTCAGTCAGACCGTTTCCGGTCATCAACCAATATCATCCAAAATTATTTTTTCTGATTGGAGAAATAGGTAATGTCAGGTTTTAGCGACTTTTGTTTCGCCACTGAGTTTTAGCAGGGTGGTAAAGTACCTAAAGGGGGTTACGGATTATATTTTTGCTTCCTGTGCTACCCCACATGTTTGTATTGTTGGTGTCGACCGGGAATAAGATGATGAATATTTATAGGTTAAGTTGGGGCGGGTGAATACAAGAGATAATCACTGTAGAATATGAGTATTACTTTGATGTTCGGGATGGATATTGTGGAGTGCTCTCCCAATTATTCACACCAATACCAAAAATAATACTTATGTTTTTCCTTGGTGAAAGTAAACACCGAATTGATACATCATTGTAGTTACACTAGGTAATCATGCGACCTTGAGCTGTTTATAGTCTAAGTTGAGGCTTTCGGTTTATTGGCTTACTATAAAATTAAATTGAAACCCACTCTTTCAAATAGAGAATCAGCATACAGTTCTTCATATATGGTGCAGGTCCTTCAATTAAAATATTCTGTAAAGAACGAGCCACTAAATAAAACCTTCAAATAATCACCTGTCAGAATTTGATTTTAGTGCGATTAAATCATAATGGCTACGGACAATAAAATAATTGGATAACAGAATGTTGACCATAATTTATAGGGGTCGGTCTCAATTTATTTTGTAATAAAAACAGAGGCGGCTCTACAAAGGGTGCAAGTGGTGCACAGAACCCGGGCGCCAGATCTGTGGGCGCCGCTGGCTCACTCTGTTTGGTATCAAAATTATAGTCGTTTAGATTCAATTTCTCCGTGATTATTTGGTGCGACATATTATCCAAAGTTAATATTTCCAGCAAAGCTTCACAAAACTCCGGAAATTTTGGAATTTTCCCGAATGGCGCATGAAATATGTTAAGAAAATACTGATGTGGTAGTTAAGGCTTTCTGATGGTTTTCCTTAACCGCAGATGCATTAGATAGAAAAGGTAACATCCAAAGGGTATTCCAAACATACACCTACCACATATGATTGGCTAGATATTGTAATTAAAGTGCTAGATAACAGAAGTTAGGTCCAATTTTATATTCATTAATATAGCAATAAATTGAACACTGTAATGATACTACTGAATGTGGATAAACCTTACAATCGACAGTATGAGTCATATCCAAAATCAACTATTACTAACTTATATTGAGATATACATACATATTTTGGCTTTGATAAAAATACTATGTGAATGTTCAGTCTGCATGAAATTATTATAGATTTATGACAAAATCAAAAGACAGAGCTAGGCAACAAAATAAGGTATTGCATAAGGGATTGATGTTTTAAAACCGACTATACCCGAAGAACGGCAATGAGTTTTATTCATAATCACTAAAACTAGAAAAATCATTGGTACTGTACTTAATTTTTGCATATCCTTCAAGCTAATTTAAAATGTATCTTGTTTTGCATCTATCCTAATTATTGGGCGTAGTTACAGATTTGTGGTTCATAATACCAATGCGTGAATAGTTTGGCACTGGAATTCTATGACTACGTAGGAAATACCAACCTATTCTTCTAAACCAATTTTTTAAAATTTTTATTATGCCATTGTTATATCATCCTATTTTTGAGTGTTACGGTATTAACAGATTCAGAGAGATTGGTGAAATCAGAAAAAGAGTCCATATCAATATTATAGACTCATGAAGTTAGTCAATGATAATAATAATAATAATAATAATAATAATAATAATAATAATAATAATAATAATAATAATAATAAACCGTCTTTATTCAATAAATTATAGATACATCTATAGTCTATAATATAAAGTGAAGCAGCTAATGGCGAAGTTTAGCTAGAGCTACTCTTACACTTAACCATTGACTGCATACAATTTTCGTTGTTGTTAAAGAGTAAAAAAAAAGTGAAAACTCAAAGATTATGTTTTTTAGTCATAAATGTTTACATTATAGGCCACTATGGAGGAGAAGATTTTTTATGCATTTCCTGAACCTCTGAAGAGGCATGGTTTTGAATCTTTGATTAATGATGTTGTACAAAATGCAAGCATTGTATGAGATAATGGGGAATTTACATTTATTTTTTCTTGTTTTGTTATAGGTACTTTTGCTTTTCGATCTGTGGTAGAGCTATAAATATACAATAAATTGATCATTCGTTAGAGATTCCCTACATGGTGAGAGATGCCTGAATTTGTACTTATTCTTGAAACACATTATATCAAATAATAAACAACAGCTGCGCACATACATATCTACCTAACCTTTGCTAATCTCTGATGCCCTTAATTCCACTAATAAAACATGCAAATGGATACAACTGGTAGGAAGGGCGTTCCAGATAACTAGATGCGCTTCCCCTTCTATGCATTGGCCCTTGACCTTTAAGAGCTTGTGCTGTGATATAATAGATTGTCCTTTAGATACAAAGGATTTTGTAGAGAAGTTTCACCCTTATCCTTTGTACATTGTAGTAGCTAGAGAAAGGTATGATATACTGTTTAGATATATGAGGAGTAAAAGTTTATGCCAACAGTTCTTTTCCAGTCCTATAGCAATTCCTAGTATTTTTTCGCTATCTTCAAGTAAGTAAATATAGGTGGAAATATTTACTCATCACTAGCTTTAATAATGTTAAATACTTCTTCTATTGCTCAAAATAGCCACCACTCATCTTTGATTCCCACCATAACATTTAATCCATGTCCTTGAAAAGTTTCAGTTAAAAAAGAACACGTGACAGCATAAATCCCACCCGAAACCACATAACCAACTTGACTGGGTTCATTTGCCAAATTATCAAAGGTCAAAGCAATAGAGTAAAAATAAGTGGAAGAGTACCCATACAAAAAATATCGCTTATAATTTAATTGTATATAATAAATAAGTAATATAAATCACACAGACCGTTTTTACGAAATATCCGAGTAGTGAATGTCAAAGATGGCAAGGTCTACAGACCAATTGTTTTGATGATCGCAAACACTCATCAACAAATTATAATTGAGAATGAGATTTACTTAGATTCAAATAAAATAGGAACAATGATTAGTATTATCATGAATATGTCTCAGAGAATCGACAAGAAACATAGAAATCATTTTACTCGCCATGCAGATAGCAGAAGCATACTGGTTACAGAAATTACATATGCAGGTTTACAACAAGAAACATGACATGTACTATTGTTATATAAAAAATTACAACAATTCACGTTTCAAATAAATATAATTTTTATGATAAATAGTGTATAGGTACCAAAACTTGTTTATCCAAAGGCCTCACAAGATTGCATAATTTGTTTCCTTTGAAATTGGTCATTAGAAGCCCAAAATAACATTGGTCATGGAAAATTTAGCCATAAAGGAAACAATTAATTCGCGAAAACCCGAAGCTGTATACAAAGATATAGGATTTGTGTACTATGAACACATTATTGAGAAGCTTCAACATTTAGAGAGGTATACAGAGTGCTCTGTATTTTTTGTTCGTATTGTGAAGAGAATGAAGTTATAAAAACCCATTTTGCATTTTTCACTGACTGGTAATATAATCCTGAATTAAGTTTTGTATTTCCAAGACTCTTGGAGGTAGTAATTTCATTTTATCAGGGTTCAAGTCATCGAAGGTAGGTAGATAAGTATTTGTGATCAAAAGTCCTGAAAAGTAGCAAAATTGGCTGTTGCACATCGTTCCTGTTAATGACCAGTATAGAAAAAATTGAGTTTTCTTTTACTTTGAATACGAATGGATGGACCCATTGCTGCTGAGGACATCTATTCTTTCATGTACATGAACGCAGTATGAGTATATTGAAATTTCATAACTATCAATATATTTTCAGATTAATTCCCACTTCTCATTAAAAGTCCTCTCTCCACGGAGATTGGATGGTTTAAGGTCTATTTCGTCACATGGGATAAATATTCCTTACTAGTTACATCTAATTGTATGAAGACAACTGAAATTCAAATATCTATGAATAGCTTTGTCCATAGGTACGCCCAGAAATGGAATATCTCAATATTGTGGTGCTTCTATTGAAAACTTGCTAAATTGAACTGCTTATTTCGTATTAAGGAAACTAAACTATCCGAAGCCTTAGAAAATAAAAATATCAAACATCAGACTTCATGTGGTTAATTGGCTTTACCACCGCAAGAATCACCGACTTCCTTATTTTTTTATATTTAGCCTCACACAATGGCACAAAGCCCATTGTACTCCATAAGCGCTGCGAGAGAGTAAATGTCTAATTACTTAGCAAAACTTAGCAATAACAACAACATGGTCATGCCCAGGCATGTCATTGTTGCCTTTATTGTGTTATATGCTGCTTATCCTCTCTCAATGCAGAACTGTATTCACCAGAATAGAATAGCTACTACTCCTCTACAAGGCTCAAATAAGAGCATTATTGGAATACTGTTTGCATGTATGGGGATGTGGGGATACACTCCGAAGTACTCCTTGAAGCTTCTGGACTCAATCCAGTAAAAAAATTACGCCTAATTGTCGTGCTTAACACTATAAAGGACCTGTTGAGTCTGGAATATATGAGAATAGTGTCCAATCTGTCTGTAGTCATTCGATCCTATCATGTTAAATGTTCGACCGATCTGTCTCAGAAAATAACACAAAGAATGATCAGTATAACAAGTGTCACAAAAAACTCGATGGACTCATGTTCAACATCGCCTCCTTGTCGACTAAGGACCACTTGCAAGAAAATGCACAAAGTTCAATTTGAAGGCTCACGAAGGGCTTCCATAAAACCCCGATTTTATTATATCGAATAATAATGTTTGTACTGAGTCGATCTACTGAATTGTTTTTTCTTTGTCTGTAAAATGAGCGAATTATATAATAAGTTATCTTCAAGTACATCCGCTTAAGAATTACAGCTGGCTATCCAGGCATTCTTCGAAAAAGTTGTGTAATTGTCCACTACCACATAAAAGTTATTTATTGTGTACCCACTATCGTAGTTGGTCGTAATGGCGATGTAGGTTTGCGAATATAATGTCGGTCAGGGACAGAGGAACCATTGCATCCTCTCGAGATTGGTACCATCATGAGAAGCGGTACTCTGATATTACCGATTTGTCATTATTCATGTCGTTCTTTTCATGGTTAAAATTTCGTAATGTAATACGATCGCTAAAAAATATTTGGTTCAGATACAATACAATGCGTCATCGACAGATTCGAACCGATATGTATTTAACTCTGTCTATCTGTCTGACTAGATCCGCCCAACCCTAAATTCTCAGCTTCTCTATAACTTGGAAAGTAGTAAGTACCATTAGGATTTTGACATTAAGCTTAGTACGAAAAACCTTTGCAGTTGACGTTGTGGGCAGATAGCTTCTAAAACAATCGACGTTTCCGAGGACCCTGGCAATTTTCCCAAAAGAAATTGGTGGTGAAATTAGCGAGGCTTGTGAGAAAGGGGATATCTCGATATATATATCTATATAATGTTGATTCCTGCAATTCTCCGTTCTTATTAGGCACAGCTAGATGATTGTTCATAGTCACCAAAGCTGTTGAGTGTTTGAATTTTACAGTAAATCCAACTTGAACACCCATGTTTTTGGATTCATTCTGAATTTAGCTAACCTCCTCCGTTTAATATTTCAATAAGATTAAGGTGTTTTGGGGTGTGATTAATTTGTTGCGCTTCTATTTTCTTTTTTGAGCCACGACTACTACAGATCACTGAATTTACTGAATTATCATAAATAATTACGAAAGTGCTATTTAGCATCTTACGAAACACCGTCAGGTATGTTGACTCTTTATCTGAGGTGCAGTGTTATCCGTTTATTTGATGAATTTGTTCAACAATCCGATTTTATTCTGTCTGTGTTCTGTATTGGAGAGCACCCTGTATTATGTGTCAACCCTTTGTTGACGAGGTGTTTCATTAACTGTCCGTTTCCTGTTTCAATGCCCATAGCAAAGCGCAGTTGTTGTCTGGACATGGTCAACTAGGCATTCCGCTAATTCTTCATTAGGATATCCGAGGTAATATCCAACAAATAGACAGCCAGAGGTGTCATCCCAGATATTTGTGAAAACTGAGTGGGTTTTCCCTTTCAGTAGAATTTTCATAGCACTGAGGGGCACGATACAGTGTGGCACAGGACCAAAGGCCTAATCCTAATAATTATTCCTGAACTAATACCATTGCGTGGCAAGTACACCTTTAATATATTTGATGATATTTTTTAGACGTACTCAAAGATTCGGTAGTGGTTTCAGGCACTGCTATTTCAGTAAAATTTAATAAAACGAGCGACTGTTATAGAATCGATTACGGAAAATAACGTTGTTTTAAATTGATGTGACTGACTAAAAATATTACAGATCGTTCTTGAGCATTTATAAAAATTAGATTATTGGAGGATTGCCTGGAAAATACTCCTAACTTAATTCAATTCTGCTTTCGTTTCCATCGAACGAAAACTCAAGTAGAAGCGGGTTCTAATATACAGTATGATCTGTTTCGATAAGTTTTAACGGTTGTAAATTCTTACTGAAATACTGAGTTTTCCCTTTGACTTCAATTACTTATCCTTACCATTAACTAAAGCCACATATTACTATTTAATTAACATTACTAACGCGTTATTGCCTCTTAAACTTATTATGTGGTTATAAGTAGTTTCTACCGTTCCTTTTTTACTGATCACTAATTGAAACCATATGCGATTGACTGAATAGCATTACTAATGTTTTTCTTCCCTCTCTGGGGTCTGTCTGCATGCTCTTCACCTGATTTCGGGTACTTTCACACCCACAACACTACTACAGGTGTTGAAGACATTCAATCCCCTAGACCTAAGGAAGGAAAATTTAACTGCTTATACTTACCATGCCCTTCTAGAAATTGACTTCAGCAGTTTTTATTTGTTTATCATTATTATCATTATTAGTATTCGCATAATTGTTTATAAAGAAAAAAAAAGGTGTCCTGTCCGGGCTCCAATACAACTAATTGTAAGTAGATAACTGAGGATGACTGCTTGCTGCATGTTTACAGCTAAGTTGTTTGCCGATGCACAACATGTCGGTATAGATTTCAGAGCGGAGGGAACCGTACTACTCTTTCCAATGAAGGAGTCAATGACAACTAGCAGACCAAAAGTGTGGTCTCGCCACAGACTACGGAGCTGGTTGAGGAGCTTCTTGTACTTGATGCGTTTTTCTCTTTCTTCAAGACGATGTTCAACTAGGCAGGAGATGATTATTATTATTATTACTGCCATAATTCAAACTCCTCTAGTAGTACTGCGGTATGATCAGATACTGACGGACTGTGCCAAGTCAATACATGGGCTATTGCTCTGCTATGAGGAAAGACTTTACAATACTAAAGGTCTTGAAAATCACACCCTTTATGAAGGTTTTCTGTCATTTTCCGCTTAGCTCTTATTTTCGTATGTGTAGTTGGCGTAAAATCCGATACTAACACAATGGAGGAGATGATAATTAATTGTTGTTGTTTCCACAGTGGTTCAATTTCTGTTGCGAGATCTGTATCTTTATATACCTTTCCAGTATAATAGTTGCTTGAGCATTGTTGTCATTGGGGATAGCAATATCTATTAAATAGGTAATTCTGTCTGTCTTGGATTGATATCGATATCAGGCATACTTGCTTGGACTGTTTTGTTGGTATGTATTTCCCAGTGCAGCTTACACTGATTGTTTTTGAGTACTGATGCTGGTGTGTTATTGTAATTAAAATCTTTGTTTTCTATCAGTTTGTATGTTATGCCTTGTTATGGTGTATAAATTTGGCTACAGCTGTGTATTCAATTCCGGTTAGAGTTTTGCATGTACATATGATATGTGTGCTATTGATTCCATTCTACGGGTGGATCTTTTATTATATATCCTTTTTGTAGTTTCCGTTTGATACTACTTGGTCATAGATAGTTAGCAGGAAACCATCTGTTTCCGAAAAAATTGGCCATGCTGCTGCCAGGTGTATGATTGTTCTTTCATTAATGTTCTTTTGTGTGACAAAGTGTTTATATTTTCTTGTTGTGATTATGTAAAGTTGTGTGTCTGCTAAGTGGTTTGTATGAGATAGGAAAAGAGGTGTGTAATTCTTGTCTGCTTCCACTATTGCTTCCTGAGTTGGCTGGCTTGATTTAGAAGAAATGTCTGAGTGTTTTTATGTTTTAGGTCAAGTGAGCTGCTTACTATATTAATAAAGTGCAATTCATTATAGTCACTGTAGGTCACGTAGGTTGTTAGTTCTAGGAAGGTAGCAAATGATACTTCCATGTGTATGTATTCAGTGCAATACTGTTCCATCAATCAGTAACAATACGTATAACGATCTCATAAGCTCTTGGAACATAGTTTCATAATATTACAAAAAATTAAAGGAAATCTATCCAGTCACGAATCAAGGAACGGACCCACCGGGAAAGCAGTTACTACCTACGGAAAAAACGTGAAATAAATTTACTTTTAGTATAACATCCTCTGCTCAGCCTCTCCCTGCTACCCTAGACGCTGAACTAGCGATTTTTACCCCCCTCCGACTAGGCATTCCTGATTATAGCGAATATTGGAAGAGCCCCAGGTTGGAACAGTCAAAATAAATATTTGATTATTACGACTCTCCATTGGAAAGTTACCATTGCATCGTAGGAAAGTGAGGGACTAGTTTCATTTTGAGATACTATATATTTACAATGGTAGCTGTTCTAGATATATACTCGTATTTCTCGGAATATTGTATAATATAAGTGCCTCATAACTTCCCCAAGGACCTATAACCTCCATGGCATCACGTCAGTATAAACGAAGTAATAATTATTGCATGCTCATCACGTCACGTTCGAAAATTGGTAACTTCTGACTACATTGGTCACACCTTTATTCTATTACAAGAAATATATTAGACATCTCTCATTGAAAACTAGGTAGAAAGTAATAAATATTCAGTGTCGTGAGTTTTTTTCTGTGGCTCAGAGCGTTTTTTCAATTTCTGTTTCAAACCTCAGTGGAAAGCGTTACTGGATGTTGCTACGGGCTTTCCAGTTCAGTCACTCAATCGTATAGCGGTATCAATGCGGACAAGACAATTTAATTGTTCTAGGCACATCGTAAGTGTACATTATACGACAAAGATAGCAAGACAACATGTTTCAAGTGTTACAATATGTGGAGTTATAAGCATGCTCGTATATTATCTTAGTTTTACTGTATATTTCTGAAATGTATCCTGTGTTTGGCCCTCTGGTTGATCTTATACTTGTTACTGGCTTTTATTTAAAACCACATGCGACTAACTGAATACATATATTCACAGCGTTCCGCCTTTCTTGGCTGATAATGCTTAAGATATTTTCTGAAAATGATAGGAATACTTTGGAGTTTCCAACGATGCCTTTACAAGCCAAAGTAAATGAGACGCGAAACGTATTCGGAATTTTCAATCAATAAATCTGTTGGGATAATAAGAATGTCTACTTTATTATTACAATTTTGCAGTAATTTGTATTTAGGACCTTATTTATTTATACCAAATCAAAAAGCTAACGCAGCAATATAATTATGTAAGTGACAATGTAGCCCTTCCCTTATATTCATGTTTTCTGATGCTATAACTTATTTTACACAGATTTTATTATGTGAACTGTGCAAATGCTGCGCTAGGTATGCACAGTATGTAATAAATGTAGTTATGACACATTTTCTTCGTAACAGTTCAGATATTCAAATGCGGACCAGAACAATGACTTGACTAATTACAAGTTTTTATCAGTGCTTTTTCAAATTTTATTCAAATCTTAACACCACTAATTCTCAACATACTAGCTATATTAATGATGATGCTCTTCCTATGTTTGTCTGCGACTGTATATATAACGTACCTACCTACTCTAAAAATAGTTCAGTTGTGATATTGATCCAGTATTAAAGCACATCTACACAAACCACGCCTTTCGGCCACGCCTTCCAGACAGGGCCAACTTTGATCGGAAGTTGGCAGAAGTTGCAAACTGCTGTTCTTCAAACTGTCGCGAACGGGAAAGATTTTGTACCAACTGTTTTCGACTACATTGACGTAAATCATGTTGAAGAAACTGAAGAAACGTTTGATTGCTTGGTAATCAGTGGAAAAGTCTGTATGTAGGTACTAATACATATTTCACTCAAATCCTGAGTCGTGAAATATATTTTTGAGCTGACCAATTTATTATTCATTTCTATAAACAAATCTGATAACAAATGGATGAATTGTGTATATTTATTACAAAGACCTATGACTGCTAAGCAGCTCCGAACCTGGGGTATTACAAGTGGTCTAACACTGATTAGAAATAAAACACAGTATAGCCTTTTCGACAAACAATTTGAACCCAGATTAATCCCCTTTAATTAAAATTGGAAAATTATCAAGTGAAAAAGTTTCCAGGTGTGGATGTAGATCATAAAATGACTTGGGAAGAACATGTTATTTACATAAATAATAAATTGAGTACTATATCTTTTATGATCAGACATCTATCTTTTAATCTCCTCAGAATGTTATACTTTGGATTAGTACAGTCAGTGTTATTCTATGTATTGATATTCTGGGGTAACTTTGCACATGCCCATAATACTTTTAGCACACGGAAAATATTTTTAGATGCATTGCAGGTGGAAATACAAAATCTCTATGAACCATGTGTATTCTAACTCTACTCTGCCTATACATGAATTTCTTGATTTTAAGCATAAAGGAACATGAGAGATATATGCGAAACAGAATGGTATATACGAGGGTCATGCTGAAAATTTTTAGATACAGAAAATCTACAAGGTTTTTTCAATAAACTTTTTTTCAACACATTCTCCCCCTACTTCAATACATTCACGCATTCGGTAAAACCACTTGTCAAATTCTTGTGACCAACGTTCTTTTGAAAGGTTGCTTATTTCCTCGTCAAATGCAGCGATTGCCTCTTGATCGGTGGAAACATAGCGACCTCGTAACTTTGCTTTGATCTTAGAAGAAGTCGCACGGCGCTAGGTCCGGAGTGGGTGAGGCAACAGTTTGACATCCTGTTCAGCAAAAAAATCGAGTGTTCTAGCGGCGCTCTGGGCGGGTGCGTTGTCATGGTGCCATTGAATACCCCGCAGACCAGTCTTTGGACGGCTTTTGCATAGTTCTTGGAAAGACTACAGGAACACATTTGGTTATATACCGTTTAGAAGTAACTATCCTGTGATTTTGCAAGGCTAGCTTTGTGATGTATCCACTTTTAGGAAAAAAGATGCGACCATTTGCTTTCCAACACTCTTGGAATGACGAATTTTCGTTGGAGGCTGCTCACTTTCAAAGCACCAAACTAATGACTGCTGTTTACTTTCGGGATGATAATGATATAACCATGTTTCGCCTCCAGTTACTATCTGCAAAGTGTCTTTAGTGTGCCCATTATCAAATTTTTCAAGCATAAACTTAGCCCAATCAACTCTTGTTGCTTTTTGCTCAGTGGTCAACAAATGTGGCACCCATCTGGAAAACTGCTTCCTTAGGTGAAGGCGATCATGAATGATTGTTCGGACCGCTGCCGATACAATCCCCAGAGAAGCCTCAATCTCGGTGTAGGTTATATGTCGATCTTTTTCTACCATATTTTGCTCAGCTGCTACAGTTTACTGAGTAACAGCAATGGGCGGTCGACCTGTGCAAGGTTCATCATCGAGTGAGACCCGGTCCCTTTTAAAATCAGCAAACCAATTAAAAACTGTAGCCCTAGAAAGGGCAAAGTCCCAGAGCAACTCACTAAACTTTCGTGACATCCTGCTTGTTTTTTATAGTCATACAAAGTCGTGGCTCGAAAATCGCTACTACCCGGTTCCATTTTCACGTTAAAGTTCGGTCAACACTTAGATGCATTCGAGACCGTGGCAAGGCAACTACTGAACTATTTAAACGCTGCCTTTGCGTGTTAGCACTTACAATTTTAGACAAAACAGCTGTGTACTCAAACTTGTTTAAACTTGTATATATTAGGAATATCTAGAGACTTGCAGCGTGACCCTCGTAGAGATGACACAAGACACAAGAAATCGTTACAAGAAACATCAGGGTTATGCAAGGTTAAGTGTAGGTCAAAACTCGCACATATATGGGTATAGCATGCTACAATAAGTTTATAAACACTGATTTAAATACGTGTAATTTCAGTTCGCTTAAGTTCGTATATAATTTATATAATTACTTGGCAAGCATTCAATTCCATCATGCACTTTTTTGATATTATAATGTGACATTGTTTGAATTTAGTGTATTGTAAATGTAATATTACTATGTGTATTTAATCAAGTAGGTACGTAAATTCAAAGATTCATCGTCATTTTTATTGTACGCCAAATCTTATAAGCTATCGATGTCGATAATTTTTTCTGATGAATAAACACTATCTATCTATTTACATATATCTAAATGTGACTTGTCATGCTGTGGGAGAAAGTCAGACCTATGGACCAACGGACCTAAAAGCAAGACATTTGACCTTTCGCTCTATCCAGGGCCATAGAGTGGAGAGTCGTTCCCTGAGAATTTAAGTACCCCACTAAACAATCACGTTTTGTTTTTAAGACGAAAAGAGTTCATCCTTTCCATATCCACGTACATATATTAGTTAAAGGGGAAAAATACTTCTATGTCTACTTCATATTGCATGACTCGGGCCATTTTATATGTTGATACTATATTTAAAAAATTCGAACATACGAGTATCTTGAGAAATCGACGCCTCTAAAATTGCTGCCGTCCGGGGCAGGTGCTTTGGTTTTCAGACCCCTTTATATCCGAAACTGATTAATAATTTTTTTACTGTTGGCAATAACATATTATATGAAATATACCGAGTAATAGAAGCATATGTCACTAGGAAGTTGTCTGGGTATCACGGATAAAGAGTCAGTTTTTTTTACTTTGTCTATGTATAACCATGAAGTACATTTTTTAAAACAAGTTTATCTCCATTGAAAACTAAATGATTTATTGAGATCAGTTTTGCTCTGCCAGACTATTTAGAATACCGTTATTTTTTATCATTGCATGAATTACACAAAGTTCCCTCACAGACCACATAAAATAAACCGACAGGGGTGTTGATACAAATCTCTCAGAGCTTGCTTGGTGAGAATCAAGGTGAGTGTATTTGCATAAATTTCGCGGGGTTCAAATTTTGTTGTGGTCGAAATTATGTTAATATCCGTTAATTGTGCATAACGAATAGTAAATGCACTTATAAAGCACATGTTCCTAATATATATGGCTAATTAGGAGGAATTATCCATGTTCGAGAGTTGGAAGGCATCAGTATCGATTGCCTAAGATAAATCATCAGTCATTCATATTTACGACATGGCGTGACATGATGCGTGACGTTCGCTCGTGACCGTCGAGCCATTTTGAAAAAATTGGAGCTGAATTTGTTGTGCAAACTCGCGCCGCCAGCGTCGAGAGAGACAATCCAGCATCATTAAATGAGGAAACCAAATTGATAGGTTTACAAGGTGGAAATAAGCACTTTGGCCATCTTGTTGTTTAGAAGGAAGTATAAGTGTAATTACAATTCAATGATCTCATTTCAGCGATGAACAAAATGGCGTAATTTATTCATGTACGTATTTTCTTGATTGTTGACACGAAGCCTAGATATTCTCGTATTTAGTTCATATTTCCTGCAATCTCGGCAGCAATTTAGTACTTTATGCTCGGTTGTATGGAGTACGTCTTGGAAATGAACCCTGTAAAAACAAAATACACATGTGACGTACTTTTTCTCGCAAAACATCAATTACTGAGGAAAAGATCATAGGCCGGGGGGGGGGGGGCGTACCCAGGATTTCATGTAGGGGCGGACACCTTAGTACTAAGGGTATTTATAGAAAAGAAAAAAATATTCCTCGCAAGGAGCAAGTAAAAGTGTTATCCAATTTTCCAAGGGCACTAAGGGGCAAATGATGTTTTACCAATCTACACTGCATAGCGGCTTCATAAAATCACTTTTACCTTTTTAATGTAACCGTGGCAGCTATACCAAATGTATGTATATTTTGGAAGGCAAATAATTTCATTACGCAAGAATAAATTCAACGATTTTATTTACATCACATACCAGCTGTCATGAACATTACAAAGACTACAACAATCAAAACGTTATTTAATGTAACTTCTAAATCTTATTATATTTTCAAAAACAGTTTTTGACACTATAAATATAATGATTTCATGAATTGAATGATAAAAGTAATCGAGCTCGAGCACAAATTCACAAAACTGGAGAAAAACGAACTATATTAAATTTGAGTATCTACGACTGGATCTTGTAGAAATCTGATTTCATTATACTGCAGATGATATTTACAAACGTATTGTGAACTTTTTATATATGTATCTGATTGTCAAAAAACACTACAAATTACTGATGTCTTTATGAGCTAGCAATGTATTTTCTTAAGCATGTACTACAGTAACCATAAGCTACAAGTCAATGTTGCTTTTTTACGGAATACCGCATTTAGAAGTAACCCATGGTATGAATATGGATCAAATCTCCATATTAATTTTCTCATATTAGATCGGTTTATATAGTCAAAGAAAACAGCTACATTGAAAGTAAATTATATTATAACAGTTGATAAACATCTGCAAGAATCATCATTTTGAATATCAGCACCTTCACTTCCGCATTAATAAAACTGGCTAAGTAGTGGTGTCATGTAACCGGTTCCTTAGCGGAGTACTTTTATTTTGTAATAATGAACATTACCGTGTGCGGTGAATTATTTGATGAAAATTTGGTGTTAAATGTGCGCGATGGGTGCTGCCTCTTCATATCCTTCCGCGAGCTACTCACTTTCCCTGGAAATTCAAGGTTATCCAAGCACGACTGCTCAAAGGTAATGCGTATTGTTGTTAAAGACATAGGCGTACATAAAGGAAGTTCCTGTCCCTCATTTCTGTCGATTTGCCTGCCTGTTGATCTGTCGGTCTGTTGGTCTGTCCATCTGTCTGTCTGATAAACAACCACAACTTTATGATATTCGTTTGAGAACACCAGTAAAAAATGTTTGCCTCATACAACAACTCATCATAATAGTAGTCTCTCAATAGATTTGAGTACAAACTTTTGTCTCTGTCTCCGTATTTGAAAAGATCCGTCACTGAATAGCTTTGCAAACCAAACCTATTTTGACCATGAATCAAATTATCACGTTGGAGATATAAAGGGGGCTAAGGAGTACAACTCAAATTCCAACGCTTGCAGTATAAGAATATTTCATTCGTTAGCGTAGGAAATAAAACGCCACCTTGTACGTCCATGCATTTTAACACAGAGTGAGTAGGGAGGGCACATAATTTATTCCCCATTATCAGAAGACGCTACGCAGCACAGAGCGAGTAATAGCAATTTCACTATCAATGGCTGTGCTACTTACTCGTACCTGGGTCAAGCACCCACCGTTACTGGAAGGTAAGGCATGCCTTGTTTTTGCTGGCGTCGGCGTTGCTGCTTGTCGCGTCGTTTCTGTAGGAAGAAGAAAGTAACTATTATCAAACCGATGACAGCTCTTTGCGATTGTTACACGTACACGGGTGGAACAAACAAAATGGAACAGCATGCTAAATATTACCTCTTTATCAAAGGAGGGTTGCGCGTCAAATCGTATGTAAGGTACTGCATGAATTTATTGACCAGACGCTAATGATAGGAATTAGGTGTTACGTCACGAATTTCAAAATATAAATATCTAGGGAATTGATCAAAATCATACTATTTGTTAATACTATTATTATTATATAATTTGTTATTTTCAATAGCCAGTTATCTTTGGAATCTTCATAGTTTAAGAAGACCAGATGATTAAGCAAATCAGTTATTGCCTATGTTGAAATCAATTTTCACCCAGGGCCAAAATAAATAATATTTTTATTTCTGGTGTTCGGTCACCAGATCAGTTATACCTAAATAGTAATGCAGATATTTCAAATGCACATGTGTGCCCGCTCATTTATTTCTTCTAAGTTTTTCCTTCATACGAATAGTCCTTGAACAGGTGTTTTTCCCAGCTGTTCGGCCATAGATCATGAAGTAAGCACGTCTATATGAACACTAGAGACATGATGTACAACTTCTTAATTACTATCAAAATTAGATGGAAGCTGAATTTTACTTGCCATTGAAACTAAAAAAAGTATCTACTACTATTCATAGAAGTAAAAATGCCAGAAGGCTATTATATATAATTACTGAGACATTAATTCTTTGTCTAATTTATTTCGATTTCAAATGAGAACTGAGCATAAACCATTATAATATCAAAAACAATATGATACATCCTCATTATAGATTCTGTATCCCCAGCCAGCTATGTTATAATTGAGAACGTCTTAACTGATAATAATTAGCTTTCAACAGAAAGTTACAAACAATGCTATGGAACCATATTTGCTCCCTTTGTAATCAAGACCTTTGTCTAATATTAATTTTGTATCTCATTTTTCGTACTCTATTTCTGTGATGATATAGGAATGATAACAGGTGCAATGCAATTATCAATCAGATTTTATCTGCTGGTAAGTAACAGCGAATTCAACGACGCCGATCTCCAGTAGAAAGTTCGAGATTCGTGATCAGAGACAAAATCTAGAATCGATCAATAGGTGTATAACGAAATGCATCTTTATTCACTCGCGCAAACTAATTTCAATTAACTTCTGAAACTCATTGTGAAGTTGTACCTGTGGCTAATCCTCTATTTTCTACTCACAGCTAATTAAAGCAACATGCCATTGATTAAATAGCCTTACTGACATTTCGGCTGCCTCGGAAGCCTTTTTAAAAGTACAAAATTTGGAAAAGGCTGACAGAGCAGCCGAACCCTTAGAAAAGCTATTCATTCAGTCGCAGCAATTTATTCAATGAAAATTTAATCAAAGGCCAGTCCAAAATGTAAGATAGCCTTTTCCTTGATGATTTTTTTACGCAGAAGCTTCAAACATTTCTGTATATACCTCCACTTTCCTATCTAATTCATGTCCTAGTCCTAATTAGTGTATGGTCTCGTTCAACCCAGGATTTAATGATGTAATTATGTAATTGAACTTTTTGTTCATCCATTCATCATTAATGTACATGTAGGATGTGTAGTATGTCAATTTTAATCTCTATTTATCATCCTCAAAGTTTTATCTCTATTAGGACGTATGAAGGATATCTTAGTAAGCTAATCAATCTTCTTGATATAAATGGAGTTTTTGATCTCTCATCACACAATTATACCCGAATATGTCCCGATTTTTTGAATATTGTATATTAGAATATTATTTTAATCCAAACCTCTAAGCTGGAATCGAAAGCTGAACTAGGTCAACATAAAAACCCACCACTACTGAGTAACATTGAAAGCTATTTAGATTGAAATACATTCTTGCTGAGAGGTCCCAAAGGAATCATGAGGGTGACAATGAGAGTTTGAGAGACATCCATGTTGTGGCTATTACTGTTGAATGTGTTTCATGATGGGGTTATGACTCTAAAAATGCTGTCGGGGATATGGGATATGCTGATGGCCTAGCGATTATTAAGCAAGAAGAATAATAATATAGTTCATTTTTCAGCATTTTGATGCACTTGAATGACTATACATCATCATTGCTGAAAAGTTTGCAAATAATATAATGAAGGCAAATGGGTTAAAATCATCATATACAGAAGTATATGACAGGGCAAATTAAGTAAAACAGTCAAATAACAATGGCACGAATTTTCTGAATTAAAACATGACTCTACCCACCATGGCGAAATGCAGCTAGAATTACCGTGGTGGGGTACATATCGGATGACTAAGGGGTTTTAAGGAGTGTGCAGACTTTTTGGAGAGTCTTCCATCTTGAGCATGGAGATCTGATAGAAGTCCTTCAAAAGTAAAGGAAATAAAAGCCTTTCCCTACCCAAAAACTCTCAAAACTCTCTCTCTCAAAACGTACTCTCTGTCAGTGTGACTTCTGAAACCTATTCTGTAGTTGTCTCTTTGATTGATGTTACTTGTATTGGCTACTAGTTGAAAGCATATATAGCTGATAAACAAACTTTACTAACGTTTCGACCGCTTAAGCAGGTTTAGCCACGACACAGTTAAAATATTATTTTTTAATTAAACTGAAGAATTTACACGATATGCGCGTTAAGGAACATAATGCATAATAACATGAAAGCAACACTACCTGTCTTATGTACGAAATCTCACTACAACACTGTTATTGCTATTCCAATGCAACAAAAAAATCTTCCTAAATGATTTGATCCGTTAACTAGATTTGTTGGGAAAAAAAGTAAAGTTGTAGCAAGTTCCTGTACTGAACGAAATTTCAGGAACAAGTTCCCGTCCTAAAGTAGATTCAGGATGATATTTCCAGTTCTTTAGTAGACTGTGAGTCCGACTATTTCGAGAAAAAAATTTAATCAACCTTCTGAAAATCTAACCTAGCCTACTCTTTTTCTCCATGCAACTTGTAACGCTCAGCCTGTGGTTGTCTCAGTAACTCAGCTTACCTGCACTGGCCTCCAGATCACATACGACTAATAGAAGAACCTTACTGACGTTTGAGCTACCTCGGCAGCCTTTAACAAAGTACAGAAAATATAAAATTACAGAAGTGGCAGAAACGCCATCATGTTAGATCACTATCCATATTTCAATGCAAATCTGGGTTACTATGGCGTAGATGGTATATGGAGGCACCACCATGGCCGCAGTCATCTTCCACCGACGCTTTTGCACGGGCTGCAATTACAGAATGAATGCAGATCGTTAGTGTAGCTCTATATGGCGAAAATGATGCTCCTCACGCGGAATATGAAGTAACATCAAATCATTCACTCACACGCACTCCTGATTTTTAAAGTTGATAGAATGCTGAGATACTATTTCATAGATCACACATTTATCAGATTGGTGTAATATACATCCTTGGGATTTCCTATATACGGGATATGTAGAAATGAAATGAGGATTTGATGAATACATATTCGACCAATATACTTCATTAACTGCCAGAGAGAGTCAAAACCGATTTGCAATTATGGGACAAACTCCGCTTGAAGGGTTTAAACAAAAACATAACACGTTTATCAGAAAATTATGATCACTTAATACTAACTATCGTGAATAGTAGTTAATTTAAAGCTTCCACTTTTCCAATCTCGAATAAAAAGTGAGGCTTCCACCACACATTTTCTGAATTATCGGAAAAGTTCACCTAATATTCGTTTAAAATATTACGTATCTTATGGGGAGTTATCTTTTAAAAAATATCGCTTGTACCACCATGAAAAATTAGACACCCTAGGACAGGTTTTTGCAGCCAAATTGTATGATAACAATCCATGACATTCCATCCCTCAATATATACGTGAGCTCGAAAATACCAAAACAATCGCCAAAATGCATCATGCAAAATTCACTTCAAAGGATATAATACTTAATTACAGCTATCGTCCTCAAACATTGTTCTGCGGAGTTTACAGCAGTCTTTTGCAAACTATTTCGTCTGGTCTCAGCGAGATATGTTTCCAACTGTATGTAAGATCGCTGGTGAGCAACCCATCTTTAATATAGGCAAAAAAATACGCAGTAAATACAAACCTCAGACTATTCTGTATATTGAGTCAAGAGTTACGGAGCCTTTTATCAACGTGTAAATACAACGCAACGATCTAAAGAACAACATTATAAACGATCAGTTTTCAAAACTATAAATCACACACACATGTGGAGCAGAGCAGTTCATGAGACGTCTCTGAATCGTTAAGGTTGATCCATTGCAAGCTTTTGATGGGATGTGCATTTGGAACTTTTCCTGCTGCCTATGTGCTACCGCCAAATTTTAATAGTTTGATAGTTTTCTCAGGGATAGATATATGTACTTTCGATTTATTAACCACAAATTTCGGCGTTCATCAGATATATTTCCTTTCTCCTACGCTCTTTATTAAATTATATGGCTACAGATGATGGCAGGTGATAATGACAGCTTTCAGCATTTTTAGTTAAATGTGAATAGACATTTATCCTCTTAGAGCCCTTCAGGAGTGCGATACAATGTTTCCTTTTGTGGGAGGTTATCTATAAAAAAGCAAGCTTCTCATGCAATGGTATTAATTTAATATCTTCCTTCAATATCTTATCAAAATCACGTGGAATACAGATTAAAACTACGTAACGCTATTTTTCAAGGTGCTAAATAGCACTCTCGTAATTATTATTGATGATTATTCAGTTAGAATGAGTCATCTGTGACTGAAGTATTGTAATTGCCAAAAATGTAGAAGTTCGATAGGTACATTGTATTTTCTTGATGTTTCGTGACATATACATCACAAAAAAAAACTGTATGTGTCTGTCTGTACTTTCCGGATTTCAATGAAACATTGACACTAGCCTACTACGAAGGACGAAAAGGCTAGTTTTTGGCTAACGCTTCAGTAGCGGCGGAGTTAACTTCAAAAATTATCAGGGTATCTTAATTATTCAACAAAGACACTCTAGCATGTGTAAACATTTGATACCGGTAATTGTCATCACCTTTTAAACATATATGATTGTTCGCACATTAACCGTCTAAACATGAATATACATATTTTCTTGCTAGGTGCTTGTTGATCTAAAAGCAGAAAACACGCCATGTATCCACCGACGGACAAGCAACGCTGATATAGTGATGCCAGGTCTCATACTTTTGCGAAAGATCATGTTTTTGGAAAAAACTCTGATACCTTAATAATGCAATCTTATGATTTCATCCCTCTATATTGCTCGAATTACAAATAACGCAAACAAACAACGCAGCTTAAGTATAGTTTTTGATATAACGCCCTTTAAAAATGTCAAAGGATTGTAGATGTCCAAAAGTTTAAAAGAAGTTTTTTGTTTCATCCAGGTAAATTTACTGCTACTGCACCGCTAAAAACTCTAGGTTACCGGAGAGACGAAATAGTAAAGACGACGAACAAACATACACATATTCAGAATGTCTGGCGATTACAATACCTATCGAGTTTATCGGGGTAAAGTAGTGAACGCTTATAACTATGCAAAAATTTTTTTAGAACATGTAAAGCAAGATTAATATTTTCATTTCACGAACATGACACTTTGTTCAAATCCTTACTTTCAGAAAAGCAACTTATTTATTTACCTCGTAATATTTTCAGCTGATTGATGATTTTCAGCTCATTAGGAATTCCGGGGCTTACTTAATTTGTACAACCAACATAACATATTTAATCTTGACCCAGATATATGATGGAAACCTCATGAATTTTGTGAACCTGTCATAATTTGAAAAACGGATCTGTATCGCACAATTCATCTAAGTAATTAAAAGTTAGATCAATTAACTGTGAAGCAACTAATTTAAGGTGTGGCCAAGGATGCAATGATTTTCTTTGAATATATTATCTCCAGTAACACCAATTTCCATCTATCGGAATTTTTGTGTGTGACACAAAAATCTAATCAAAATAATATGTAATGTAAAAGAATATATGACAATATTGCGTTTAAGGTGATATCAAAAATAAAATTTGCCTATCCAATTATAGATGTTCTTGTTAGGCAAAAACTGGATTGTGCTAATATGATTCTGAAAAGTGAAGCGTTTCGCTTTATTTGCTAATATAATTATTTGGAAAATTTGGTGCCAGATTGCAGCAATTCACACTTTGATATACTATTTTGATTGGCTAACTAGCCTTCTAGTGACTGAACTTTCAGAATTCTTGGAACATAGCTTTGTGGAACAATCAAAGACGAATATCTAATGTGAGGCGGACGATATGAGGCTTCTCCTTTCAGGCAATCTATGAAGGAGGCTGAAGGCTGAAGATAACATATTCCTAATTTCGACAAATAGTGACACTATAAACTGTGTAAGTTATTATTTCCCCTGTTCTGTAAATTCCGTTAATTTAATATAAATGTGGTATAATGATACCATAATATTTTGTGGAAATACGTAAAATGAGTATATCGTTTGTTCAAGGAATATTGTGGGTCAGACGTATGGTGTAGGTACTGCACGCAAAGTACAGAATAAATCTTCTTCACATAATTTTTTAAAAGGTTGGATAGCACTTATCAAACTATTTTCCATTGCTATTCAGCTGAAACGCTGTAACCTGTATTAATAGTTGAACTCAGAAGCGAAACATATAATATATATCATCCTACATAAATAAAGCTAACTGCATCCTGAAATGCCGAATAACTTGTAAAAAAATTCAGAGCATCGTAAATACATGTATACTTCACGTACATATTAGAATAGTTCCGGAGAATAGGCAGCAGGATCTAAAACAAAATTGATATATACAATATCCATTATACAATCACCATGCCCATTCAAGAATAAAACGGAAAACTAAGAAGAGCAAAGTTCAGGCAGTGCGTCGGTTTGAGGTCATATAGCTGAAAAATGTAATATTGCTTCTAAACTGCACTGATTGATTTTGTTTGCAATGTGAACCGCGGTGCTTTGTGATTGTAAATTTGTTTCGAATAGGCCAACAGAGTGGTTCTGATTGACAACAACATTGCTGCATCTGTTGTTTAACATAACCATTTGTGTGACGGATATCACAAATAGTGAAACATACTATGGGGCGGTAACAATGGAAGCTTGAGATACAATTTAATGAGCAGCAATGAACAGGAAGGTGATTGATACAGTTAGTACTCTTGTTTGCAAAAAAATTTTTTTTTGAGATACGTTTGCTTTATTATACTCAGAGCATGGGAGGCTCCGATGAAAGTTATCACCATCTTTGTCACCTTAGTTAACTAAGATTCAAATAAGATTTATTGCTTCTTGGAGCGTTGTCGCAACGCCATTTCCTGCAAGTTTTCTAAATACAGTGCTTCATCTCCTAACGATCTATCGATCGGGACCAGTACCAGTTTCAAAATCGTTTCGTGTTACGTACACATCATGGAGTCGTATAAATTAAAATGAGCGAATAAACAGTGAGATTGCGCGAAGACAATCTATGGCATGGTCTCTTCATGCTCTGATGACTGTTTAGCGTAGGTGTATTCACTTTTTGAGGCTGAAGAGCAAGAAATGATGAATATATCTAGTTGGATGAAATAATCTGAAGATGTCACGTTAACTGATGAGATTTTATATTTTAGTCATATGGTGAAAGTACCGTTAGTTAAGAGATTTTTTAATAGAAGCTACTGTGGAAAACATTGCAAAGTAAGTAACAAATGATAGGAGATGCAAAAAAGTTTGTGTTTCTGTATTAAGACAAGACAGCCTGGCTAACTGCAATTCCCATGGATTGGTAGAAATATTAGGTATCATGAGTATGGCATATGAATTCTCTTGACGTAAATATACGTAAACGTAACATAATTTTTATCACTCCGATTTTTTACTCGAAAGATGCAGTGGTATCGTTAACATAATTCATTGTCCAAATTTCATTGAGATTTGACCAGTACCTTCCAATTGAGATCAACGACTATAGAATAAATAAAAAATCCATTCAAATTTGTGAATAAAATGTGTCAGAACTTCAAAATTTGTTAGAATATCAACTTTATTCCTTCTATCTGTCAACTGAAACTGCGAATGACAAACAAAAAAATATAATTAACGTGTCTCTATCAAAATATACATAAAAATATAATTTTAAAATGATTGCTTTAACTGTATTTCTACGGTGACGATGTATAAATGAATTTAATTGATAATTTAAATGCCCGTTTCTGATTTGGGGCATCCCATAGTTATCCATAACAATTTTTAATTTGGAAAACCCATTATTTTTTCAAAACATTTAATTAATCAATGTTAATATCACTACAATTCCAAATTTTGATTTGTTTTACTTTGTACAGAACGAATGAAGGTGAATCAAAGAGACAAGTACAAAATATCAGGAGCTGGGTAAAAAACAAATAGAAGATTCATCATTCATACCCGGAAATTATTACCTGTACGTTTTTCTTTAGTCTCAGACCTCACATTATTAAGCACATAACCAAATTTGTTCGAATTGTTTCACTCATAAATTATACCAGTGAAGCGATGACATTGAACAGCCGTTTGATTGATATCTTTCCTTGTATCTCTTCATCAATAAAAACAAACATCCTTTCAACTTTTCTTCACAAATCACTGTATGCCCGTAATTAATCTGTTTTATATCGTTATACTCCCAAAAAACTATTAAGCACCAATTATATCGTTATCCTTGATAGTTTTTTTCTCATTGAATGAAGATAAACTGATGATTGGAGGCAGTTTTCAAAATGATTTTCTATATGTGGATCCATGGTGTGTTTCAATGACATTGTTACATCACTTGAACCTTGAGACTAGGATCCCAACAGATATAGATCTACTCTCATATACATCATTTTATTTCTATATTAACACTCTGACACACTAATGGGTACTTATCAGATGCATTACAAAATCACCTACACTAAACAGGGTGACTTCAAGTTGTGTCTTATTTATGAACTGTGCTGTGTAACCGAGTAATTTTGAATGAACAATTATTGAGTAATCACCTTTCAGCATCGTGAATTCATCTTCATTAACGTACAATTTCAGCGCACTAGGGAAGGTAATTCCTTTAAATCTAGTATAGAGGTGATTCAGATAAAAAACTATTCAGAGTAATTCTACGCAGGTATTAAAATATGACAGATTCAATGAAAAAGCCAAAAAAATACGGAATCATAAATTCTTAAAGAACACTCTGATTAATCAAGCCATATAACGTCAGAATTATTTTGGGATTTAATGCGAAACCATCCACAAAGAATAATTTTTTATTGAAAAGTGTTAAGTGCTTCTTATTTTGCTTAGTTGCTATTATGGAACTAATGGGAGAAGCATCTACATGATTGATAAGATAAAACTGTGCAACATATTTTTTTGTTACACGTTTACCTTTCTTCTTTAAGGAATCCTCAGACTATTATATATAAAACCTCACATATAAATTGCGCCTTTTTATCTTATGACAGTCACAATATTATCTCAAAGGTTGAAAGCTAGGGCGTCACTCAAGTTACATTATGAATGCCCTAATAGAAATGTTAGTATCACCCTGTATATCAGTATTCGTATCACTTTGCGTACTATCGATTAAATTTTGCAATAAATAACAACAGAATAAATATTCCTGTCGAGTGTGAACAAATGGATTTAGGTACAAATAGGCTGCGGCATTAGTCAATAGGACTTTGAGTGTATTCTTTTAATTAAAAATATACAAACACAACACCAGTTGATGTTGCAATTGCAAGTAATGCAGAAGCGTTGTACTGAGCACTTTTGCAATATAATCGATACCAGCAGATTTTTCCTGCACTGACGAAACTGTAAATGCACTGCGTTCAGATCCTGCCATGAAAAAGTACCGTAGCGGTAATGTTACTTCTATATCAAAACCTTTACTGTAGACAGCTCCATTTATGCACTTGAATTAATATTTTTTGATTAATCAATAGATTAATATCCATAAAACCATAATGTTAGGAATGAATAATGAAACTACCTACTTCTAATGCAATTGAATCAATTTCAGTACTGATGTCAATTTGATCGTACGACTATTAATTTTTAGGGATCCTGAAAATGCACAATTTACAAATTAAACAAGGGTCAAATAATCCTCAAACTACAGAGTGGAAATATTATGTCGCTGGAGCAGTTTTTTAATTGAGCAAAATTTTGCTGTGCTAATCTAAAAATTAGGAATCTATCCCAAAACTTATGTACTATTTGATGTATACCTAACTATGCTTTTAGATTGCGAAAACTTATGAATATATTTATTGTAAGCTGACCCAGCACAGCAGGAATATTTATCTTCTATGATAAATGATTTATATATTTGATTGGCCTCTCATTAAAATAAAACGTAATTTTATACTTTTTTGAATTCACACTACAAATCTTTCATTTAAAAGTATAATCGACTTACCGGTATACATACATTTCAATATTGCTTAAATCTCATACGAAATGCTTTATTTGGTCAAATTTGAGCATTTCATCGATATAATTATATAAGGTATTTAGATTGTCAGTACATGGAACCAAGTCACTTCCAATTTTTACAGCCACACTTGTTTTCCAAATAATCTTTTAGGTTTTTAGTGCAAATAACTGTCCAATTCCATTTAGTTCAATTTAGTTCAAAATGTGAAAAATTGGAAAATTGCATATTTTTTCAAGGATTCCGTTGAGCTGAACATTCGCTTGAATGATTTCAAATGCATGAAAATTATACATAATATGTATATCATCAGCAGTATAGATGGAAACGATACAGAAAATAGATAGAAGTCTAGCACTAATTATACAAATTATAGCGGATATAAGATAGATCCTTGTGGTACAATAAGACGCGACGGAATTTATTTTTATTTGGTATGGAATTTTCAAATTTCACACTTTGGGTTACCTGACAGATAAGATATAGAAAATTCAAGAGTTGTTCTATCAAACTCACGATGTTTCGGAGTATTACACATAAACCCGTGCATAATAGTGTCGAATGATATTAAATTCCCAGCTTGAACGTTGGTTAACTTAATTTTGTTTTTGTTATACTATGTGAAGTTCGAACTCCTGCTCATATTATAGTAATGATAAGGTTTTTTCTAATATACATATATTATTCCAATAGAATAAACATTGTTTTATCCAAAATTTCCTACGATCAGATGCCTCAGAAGGGCACAGTTTTGTCAAAATCGTCTTTTCGAGTACCAAAGGATGACTGCAAATACACTTTTCCTTACGTTGACTGGACAATAGGAGCCAAATGACTGCGCGTATATGTTACCTGCTGGGATTTTAAGAAGAATTAGTACTACGAGCATAATTGCTAAACATCCATCCTTCGGCAATACTACTACTATAACAGTTAATCTTGTTGCGTACGATGCGAAAATTTTCGCAACTCCACTTAATTATATTGTTTAATAAATGACGAAAATCTTTTTAATGAGAACTACTTATGGCGCCTGAGGCTCTCTGTGTGTGTAGCAGCGTTCTTGATTTCTGTATTGTTGTTAAACGTTTGGAAAGATATTACGAAAGTAGACTGAACCCATTCACAATGAAAATCACTGTGTCCGTCAAGTATAAATATACGTTGCCACAAATATCCGAAAAAAGGAAAGTGTTTAGGTACATTGATTCAGAACATACATAATTTATAAGCACACAGAATATTTAACTAATTTGAGAGGCACGGAGTGTTTATGCCCCCAAAATATTTTTAGAATGCTTCCTAAAATGAATAACTTGGAAACATGCAAATATTAAATTTGAACAATATTATGAAATGTCAATTACATCCTAAAAGGTTGAGTTGATTGTCCTATGGTTGCCTCTCTGATTCATTATGTTTTCCGTTAGTCGCTAATTCATACCAAATACATACGAATGAAGATCTTTACCGACGTCTACCGTTGTACAAAACAGAATTAACAATTTTGATTTTAAAAATATGACATGAATATTTATGACTCTTTCCAGGGTAGCAAAACCTTAGTATGAACTTTATCAATTTTTTGATTTATGTACCATGCAAATGCATCATCTGAATTATGGATTTTCACAATAGTTCATACTTAGGTCTTTTTGCAAACAAAACTGTTATCCTGAAATATTAATGTCATTATATTTTCAAAAGCCAATTTTGAATAAATATAAAAATCCTGCTCTACCTATTTTTGTCGTAACTGAGGCTTCTAGTGATTTTTTGTTAAAAGACTGAATCGGGATGTTGGGAAATGGAGTGATCAATCCATAATATAGAATAACTATAACACTGCATAGGGTCTGATAGTTTTTGACGGCTACGAGGACGAATAGGCAAGAGGTAGTACCCAAATTGTATATATTCTATTGACGAGGAAGACAGGTCATGCTAATCATCTACTCGAATGCTGTGGTGTATACACTTCCAGGAGCAACAGAAACTGCTGACAATGATTGCAGGCGTATAAGCGACGTATCACCGAAGCAAACATTTTCTAATTAATATTTTCAATCATGATTCTAAGCTAGATATCTGTCGATACAAACAGGGGAAAAAGTCAACAAGTAGAAATCCAGAAGTGATGGAAAAAACTAATGCCATCGCGCGTCGGTGTGAACTATAACATAACGCCGCTCATTTTGATAAAATACTGCAAGCACTATGACACAACCTAGGGAATACATATGCTCTATTTAATGGAGTCTCACATTTCGGACAGAAAACGTTTATAGAACAATTCTATCAAGCTTTTTCCCTGAAAAGTTGAACCTTCTTGGAAAAATTATCCCGTACATTGAACATTGAACAAAAAAAATTGCACAACCGTATCACCACAGAATGTATATGGGTGTGCTGTGGCTGCAAATATTTTTTCATAACCTCTCGCCAAAGTAGAAAAGCCTATCGCGCTGGCAGTGGACAAAAAAATCTTCAGTTACATTGAATTCAACCGATGGAATTATAACCACCTGGGATAAATCCCTCGTCAGCCCATTCCACAACGTATAAGTTCTCCAAAAAAATAATAACTTTTGGATAAGGGGGGAGGGGTTCACTCTAGTGCTTGGTGATACTGAAGAATTTTGGTGTTGTTGTTGTTACTGTGCAAGACAGATCGGTCAAAAAGGAAAATTCAGCTACTTCTCTCCAATATTTCAGGCTGTGGACGTCCTTTGTCAAATAAATCTATTCCACTAGAATATTGCTTATTTGCTTTTTTCTGGATATTGTCCAGATAGTTCAAGGGAGCGAAGAAGTCGCATGCCAGTCTGACAGCCGTGGAGATGGAGGGATGCCCAATACATGAATCATCTTCTAATGAGTTTCTGGAAAATAACATCAATAATTCCACGTCATGCATGGTGGTGCGCTCTGAAGCACTCCCTAAAGCTTCTGAATACCATCCAGAAACGAGCAATATATCTAGTGGATGCAGCTGACCTCACAATGGACCTCCACTGTCTTGAACATTGAATAAGGGTGGCTGGTCTATCTCTCTTCTAGATATATTATCATGGCAGATGTTCGACCATTGTTCGGTGCTGTGGAATGAGCTACCCCAATAGTTACAATCTACAGCATTTTAAGGTCAATGTGAATAGACATTTATTCTCTCGCAACACTCATGGCTTCTGCGTAATGCTATCTATAAAAAAGCGACAGCTTTGGAATGCAGCTGCACACATGCGAACATATTCTAGAGAGGTATAGTAGTAGTAGCTGTTCCCGTAAGACCAGCAACATGTTGGAAACGGGGTATGCTACTGTTGATAGCCAGAAGCTTGACGGGATATGATTTGAGTATTGGGTATTATTTTATCTCCATGGATGGCAGACCAGCGCGTGATTTACTCATCAGATTACTTGTCTGAGTATTCTGTATGTTGAACTGAACTTCAATTGTAGTAGTACGTATCCGTTATATCTAATGTTTATAAAATTTCCTCAATGTCTCTTCTCATATTATATGAAGTGTCACACGTTCACGGTATAGGTACGTAGTTTTACAGGTGCACAGTAAGTAAAAATGTGAACACAAACAAATGAATCATGTTCCCCTTAAACACATATAATGATGAAATAATATATATCCATTATTTATATCTGCACTGCACCTCTCTAATGAAAGTCAGTAGTCTATTATCTCCCTACTTTCTTTGTGACGGTGCTTTGTTTTCATTTCACGGATGCTACAAATCTTATGCGCTCATTTCCGGATTCATATTCCACATATTTATTAGGGAATTTTTTTTTGAAAGCTGTTAGTCGTATCTATATACATATGGTCGCAAATAATAATATAAGGAGCCCCAAATTTAGAAAAGTGCGACATTAATCAAAGGTAAGTGCACTGCAGAGCTAGATAAAAAAATTTGAAATTCAAATTTACGACTTAGGTTAGGTTAGGTTAAGTTCGGCGTTTTGAGTTAATCTGATAATGTTTCAAGGAGTATATCGGAACGCTTCGTAAAATGCAATACTTTCCTGAGGATATTTAATTCAAATGCGATTGATGAAATGACTAACACTTCGGCTGCTTCGACAGCCTGAAAACTTTTGAAACGCCAATCATATATTGTATAACAACAATACACCAAGCTTGGTGAGCGGGTGCCCGGAAGTAAATCTTACCGATATTTTTTTCTCCAAATAATCACTCAGATGTACAAAATCTGCTGTAAAATGCAAACCACATTTTAGTGACTTCTTGCCTATAATATTAGGAAGCTTGGTGGTATTTTGCGGTCCTAATGCAACTATCAAAGTTTTCAATAGAACAACTTAGATCAAACTTTGTAATACATCATAAACTGTGGGTGAAGAACGTAATAATTGCTACATTTTGTTTCATAGAGTAAAAATCTAGTCTGAAGTATAAAAAGGCTAAGTATCGATAAAATGAGCGTTTGTTAACTTGACCTTAGTAGTTCCAGTAATAAAAGCTGATAACAATGATATAAACCTTAAATGAAATTCACTTCTTTAAAAAAGGACTAGTCGTATTCATCTTATGTTATATCTTCTCATCAGTGTGGAAACATGAAGCAAAATGCAGATCCGTGTGAATGCAAACGAGATAAATGCAGTTGAACTTTCTCGGATAAAATTAGATTCCTTAGATGGACCATTAAAACTTTTTCACACCTCTTCGCTTTCCGGAAGAGAGGAGACATCTCTGTTAGCTAATGGAGGTTTAATTAAAAGCTCATTAACGTGATACGAACCTTAATTGAAGCCGGACTTAATGAGAGCGTAAGCAGCTCGATTGACCACTATGGCAGAGGGAATATATCGTAAAAAAATGATAGGATATTTGCATACCGAAGCAGCATTGAATTATTTCACACAACAAAAATCTTATATATTGTACATATATAAAAGGATATAAATCTTGCGAAAGCTTGACAATTTAAGAAAGTTTTTTACCTTATCCTGGGGTAGAGTTGATTGAATCGCCCACTAGAGTTTTCTTATAGCCCAGTTACTCACCATTAACGCCTCATAATACTGCCCATTTCTGTGCTATTGCCCTTATCATTAAACACTCATACTCATGATGGTTGTAGATGTAGAGACTTCCTTTTCCTTAAAAATCTTATCAGAAGGACTTGAGCTACATAATGCCTCAATATTAGCTATTTTCCACAATATATCAAGTCCGATTTATGACAAGTTATTTCGTTACTTTCTCTTCTACCCTTTCGGCAGGTTCTTACCACAAGTTCTAACAAAATAGGATTGACTTGTCGCATAAATGATATGAAGATATTTGATTCGATACCTGATTTAACGCAAAACGTCATGGAATGTTTCTTAACTGCTGAAGATGAGACGGGAGGATCCGTGCCCGAAATACTCGCCCTGTATTTTATTTTTTCTAAGGCATTTCCTGCAGGGTTTTCTCATACAGTTTTCGTTATATGGTATCACATGTTAATGCGATAAATTGAGGGTTATCTCATTGCTGCATCGGTGTAGCAACCATGGGTCTGTTTTCCCTTACTAAAATAAGAAACATACTTTTTTTGGAGTATATGATCGATGGCATGCTGGGAGTTCTTAGATAAAGATAAATTATTTTGTGACAACTATGAGATGACATAGTTGTTTTTTTTGTTGCATAAACTTACAAATTTAGGAAACTAACGTCAAGTGTTTTCTCTATCCTAACGAAGATGATGTCTAAGCATCCATTCATTACTTCTAGTTAGCATTTCTATTGTTAAGGTAGTCATTATAACTTCAACATCAATCAGCATATTTATTTAGGGGAGTATATGTCATAAAATCCGATTCATATTGTATAGATAAAATTTGAATGAAGTACATGGTGTTTTATTTGCGCAGTATTTAGTAGCAAAAATACTTCCTACTCGTACTTCACATTATAATATGTTTACTATAGAATACTTAATTGTTGGACTTGGAATGGAATCTGTGTAAAAGTATCCTTAAATTAAATTTTAATATAATTCGTATACGTAATAAGTATGTTTTCGATACAACTGAATACATTTTCAAAGAATCATGAGTAGTTGTTTTCCAATAACAATACCTTTGATTAGAGCTCGCACCGAGCGGCTGAAAACTAAGCCAAGCCTCTGCATAATTAACTAAAAACCTCGCAAGATGCTTCATAAATCACAGTGTAATTATATCAAGCCAATTCCGTCAAAGCAAAAGCCGCTTCTAAGAGGCAATATTTGAACTGTACGGAGTGAATCCCTGACCTAATACCAAAATTGATTCTTGGCTCATTGGATGACTGATAGGTATAGCAATTAACTGTAATTCGTTCATGTTGGATCATTATTGTGTCATAAATGGTGCTCATAGCATTCTTTCGCGTATTTATGACGGTATGTAAGGGGTCATAGGTGATCTAATACCACTGCACATGATTAAGTGATTCAAATAGATGCCTCTTTTTCCTGTTTTTATTTGTCATTGAAATTGTACACCTTCAATGGAGCGATTTCATATAGCACTTTGCTTTGGTATTTCTTTCACAAAATCATTACAGAATCTATATTTCGCTTTTTATATCAAGTCCATAAGTAGAAGATTCTGTATAATCCTAATGTATGCTTTGTACTGGAAAGAACAAGGAAGCTTACACTTACCTAAAACCTTGTCATATGTATTTCCTAAAAAAATATAAATACAAAGATATATAGTACAAAAACAAAGAAACAATTGAAAAAATTCATTATAGTTTCAAAACTTCAAATCAATGATGATTTTTGAGTAAATATGATGCAAAATGGATATCAAATAACTGACGCATGAGGTTAAAAAGTTTTGCGGTTATACACCTTTTTGATGTATTTCTCTCACTTTCGAAAGGCACAAAGGGTTCTTGTAAAAAATTATTATATACCTACTCATATTTGAAGAAATAGTATTTTACAAATATGATGTTTAATGATAAATTATGCTTAAGGACTATTGATAATGAACCACGTTTCTGAAACATTTCGAAACGATTTTTATAAAATTACCATTTCAGAGAATTTTCCAGAAGTGAACATATCTAGTGAATATTACATTATATGTTGCAGTTGATAAGTATGAGTGCTTGGTGATTAGATGTTATTTCACTTTGTATGATTCAGACGTAACTGAAAATGTTGGACAAGTTAAAAATATTATGAATGTTGACACTGTCTCGATTTTTCAATCAATAGGTTAGGTTAGGTAAATTTTTGTGAAAGATGTTGGCGTTGGTTATTTTCCTAATTTCTGGAATTCTGGACCTGACATGTATGGGGATAATATTGTTTACATTATACTGTATAATATTTTCTAGTATATATTATAAATGAAAAGGAATGCATTTATACAGAACATGATGATCTTGTGTGATGAAAAGCTTTGTCATGTTCCTACGCAGAAATAATTCTGTGTATTTAACATTTTTTTTAACATTAATATATATCAAGATATATATTAATGTTAACTCTTCCATCATGCACAATCTTTTTATCTGCATAGCTAAAAATAGTTATGATTTTTTAATTATTTTAGAGTGAAATCGAGTGGTTGTTGGTTGACAATACATTTTATAGCATATCAATATTCTGGATTACTTTATACATAAGAACGTGTAATTTCTATAAATTCTGTCATTACATCGAAAACATATTCTGTGCATGTGTCGTATTTCTTGATTTTTTAAGGTTTGGTTATATGATAGTGACTCACTTCAACTTTCTTAATCGTTCATGGATGAAGCTACACATATTCGAGTTGCTCGTCACCTTAAATTAGGATTTAGTAAATCTGTATACTTTTTTATGATTGTACCAGAAATAAAGAATGAGTGGGTGTATCCATTAATTTATAGCCAGTAATTATTAGAAAACAAAATTGTAGTAAACTAAATCTGCACAACCGTGTGAACTGCTTGGAAAATCATATGAGGTACATGCCTACATGGCTGTATCTCATTCCGAATTACCGTGAAGACATACGAAGCTATTGTTCTCATTTAAAAAAAACATGTACTTGGCCGTTTGTAAATATTCTGAGCTGAAACCTATTCATTGTAATGTAAACTAGGCGTAATACCCAGGAAAACAAGCACGTTGTCCTTTCTAAAATTATTGACTGCAATTATGCGATGGACCAACAGATTTATAAACGAAACACTGAGCTGTCATTAATAATTTTGGAAAATATATATCAGGTTATTTTTTTTTGGAAAAATGTCATATAAATCCAAGATACTTTTTCAATGAAAAATGTAAATATATGGGTTTAAAATGGTTATCAAAGATTCAAAACGTTTTTGCAATAATCTAAATGCATCTGGGTCAAATATGCAAGGTCGTTTTTAATCGATTTAAATAAAAAATTGGTCAATGTCAGAGCTCTGAGACCGACAACGCCAAAATGCATAATTTTGGTATGAAGCTGGATATATCATTCTGTGACAATTTGCCATTGCAGTAAATTACCGTCTCAAACAAAACATATGTTATATTAAAAAAAAGTCTCGTAATTTTTAGTCAAAATCTAAAAAAAAATAAGTAAGTATTCCGCGCGTTAATATACTGGAGAAACGGCAGATTATCTATTTTGAGCTCACAGCTCTCCAAAACTCAATGAAATCAGAACAGTAGCTACTGAGGTTACATGGAGGCAAATAGACAGACCCACAATATGTAGTTCTCGATAAAATCAGTGGTGTGGATGTTCCTGATATTTCATAAAACGCATATTTTTGATAAAACATGGACAATGAAACCATATCCCCAGAATCCCAAAATATACTTTGCCTGCTAGAATAAACACACTACTGCTGAGAACCAACACCAAATTACCACAAATCAACAATTTTATACTAATTAACTTTCTACGATTAGCTTCATCATATTCAGTTTCGGATAAATAATTACCATCTAGGTTGCTTGAATTTCATACAACGGCAACGGTTGAAAAAATACAATTGAATAATTTAAATATTTTCATGAAAAATTCGAACAACGAAAATTTATACAGAATGCGAAGTAGTGAAAGTGAATTTGAAAGGCTGGTATTGATGCTGCCGTCAACAATACCAGCATTTTTCTTATTAGGTAGTTAACACATCCTTATCTTGCAGTTGCCTTGTTATACCATTCGATTGATGTATTTATCCTTATGCTTCTAATGAAAAAGTGTTATAAGATACACCTATGTTTAGCTGATTGATCAAACTGAAGGTTTAAAGGTTTGCAGTTTTTTTTTTAAATTTTTTATCTATTTAAAAAAATATTTTACGTTATTCCACTAAAGTTTATTCAGTAATTGGGAAAGAATTTTGACCTCTCAATAATCTTGACACTACTAAGAATTATTTTTTTAGTAGATCCAAAAGTATTTTGAAACATAAGTAAAGTAAATGAAAAATACAAATGGATTTTCTGAAACTTGACATATCACTCATTATTTTTTCGGCTGAATATTTGAATGAATAACTAAAGTCTCGGCTGCCTCTGAAGCCTTTATCAAAATACTTAACAGAATGAAAAAAAAAGATTTTTATAATATAATGTGATAAATATTTGAGTCTGTTCCTAGAGTACAGGTTCGTTTTCTAATAATACCTTAGTAGGAACTATTATAGTATAATCCAGATAGGTGACGCATTGGCATTGTTCATAAATCCGAAACTATGGACATAATGCACCGCATAGCAGAAAGAAAAAGCTGTCGGACCTATGAGAAATATATAGCACTGCAATTCTAAGGCAGCAACGTAATGCCTCTTCAACTGGTATCCAAGAACAAACGATAAGTAATCCTGAAGAAAAACCTACGGTCTATCTGTATGTTTAAGAACATTGACTAGATCTTTGACGAAACATATTCAATAAAACTGGGTCACAGTGTATTAAGACAGATTGTTTGACCATTATTTTGAAATTATCCTATCTCTGTAGTATTGAAGCTTTGGACGTTTTTCCTTTTTTTTGTCATTGTTTAGATACTTTATAGGTGTAGAATACTTACCAATATACAATTCGACACACAAACAGTCTATTTTTAGTTTAATTTTTTGTATCTAGGTATTTCTTTTTTGGCTTTGTGCGGCTTAGGAGGAATCTTAGTGTATTCGTTTTCTTAAAACCTCTTCTGATATTAAATTTATTGCTAGCATTTATCACTCTAACAGATAATCCTCTTATATGCTGTGCAGAGATTTTCGGTAGGTGCTGGCAGCCGTCTCATAATCAAACGTCCAAAAAATATGTCGAAATAAGGATAATTGACTTCAAAATACCTTTGAAGCTTGTTTGTGTAGAAAGTGTTATATGATACATAAAAATCTTCCCTTAATCAATCAAGATATTACATTCAAGGTTGACTAAAATACCCCCTGAGTAATTCTCAATTAATATTTAACTGCCAATTCAATTACCATTCCTGAATTTTGGGAGAAGCTGGGATTTTTTGATTGATAATAGCTTATCAGTTCGTGAAAATTGGAGCAAATATGAGTATCATTCCAATTTCAAACTTCCTAACCTCTAAAAATATAAGAATATATTTCCCTTGACTTGAGAACTGGATTATATGCTAAACCATCATGACATGATGTTATATTTTTTGTGTTTTGTTGTCTATTAGGAAACAAATGAATAGGAATTTACAAGCATACGCATGCTGGCTTATATTCCAAATAAAGGTGTATCACGACTCACAGTTTCACTACTTAATAGATGTAGGTACTGTAATTATCGTAAAATTGGAAGATTAGTCAATTCTGACGTAAATCGAAGATTAATGTGCAGTACGAGATGATTTCTTTTGACCCAGCCATGTTAGATTGATCCATAATATTTCAATGATTTACATCATCCAATTTTTGTTTAAATCTAAATATAGATGGAAGACAGTTTTAAGATCTATTATTGAGGATATTAGAACAATTTGTGTAATATTTTTCGCTGTTCGTTACTTTTCTAGATAAAAAAATACTGAAGTCTGAAACTTAATGCAATGGTTACACTGAATCATATGTGAGTAAAATAAAAACCGATCAAACGATTTACGTTACGGTATTGAATGTCTCCTAAGTGAAGGCAGTTTCAGGGATACCTTATTAATTTCATTCTTAGTATACCAGTATAACTTATTTTCTTCGTTCACTATGTTATTATATAGCAAAACTAACGTCCTCAAGCAAGACCACAGCAATCAACTACCATTGATTTTCTGTACAAAATGGTTGTTTTTGTATTTTGTTGTATACTGTTGTTTGATCTATGGATGTCGATTTATTGGATCATCTAAAAGACTTATTTGATTCTGTTGGTGATTAGCTATATCCAGAATAATACATAAGTACATGAAGCCTTCTTCAATGTCACAACTCATAACAGGTTCCCATAATGAGAATCTGAGATTCCTTTGTGTTTCGTCGACTAGACTATAATAGGAACTGTACGCCGTTTTACCGATACTCCACGGCAGCGTGCTTCAAGGTCATGATGAAGGAGTACTCCGCTTATGTTAGTTACCCCTAAAGACGATTCTGCGAGGCGTCAGAGGGGGCCCAAACACTTTCACTGACTGCCCCGCACGTATGTATATATGCTCCGACTGAAGATGGTGGCCACACATTCCTAAACCGCGTGCAGTTGCGGTTTGATTTTTCAAAAGTGAGTGGTGTGAGTGACGAAAATGAGGAGGTTTTTTACAGTGGTAAGGGGTTTCCCTAGGAATACGTGGTACCAGTGGAAGTGCGAATTTATGGATTAGGGTCTAATGGGAGGGTTGTGATAGTATATCAAAGTAAGCGGAGATGGAAGAACATTTTCTTTTGTAGATGTCAGATATTAAATGCAGAAAATGTCGCCTTTGAGAAATGTTAATACGTTATCTTCATGTATTATTAATATGTAAATTACAAAGTAACAAATAGCTTGGCTGTTTCGTAACCATAGTTTAATATACAATGTGTTTATTTACCCGAATATACATAAAAAATATCTGAGAATGGTTATAGTAGACTCAGTTGTACAAAAGTATTGCATTCAAGCAATTATATCCAAATCAAAGTATTCTATCTCTACAAAGCTTTTCAAACTTTTTTCATAGATAACGTTTTTACAATCAAATAATATATCTTTGTTTACTTAAAGGCTCTCCCATTTTTATTTTTTCAAAGACTGAAGATTCTTTTCAGTCTAATAATGCCTGCAATCCAGTGCTTATTCCACAGTCCACATTCCACACATTAACAGGTTAATTTAAATTGAGGAAAAATAAGTTCAAAAGTAAAAGGTTGATACTTTTTCCACCCAATTATTTATTGTTGCTTGAATCTTGTAGGCAAGGTGGAGTTTTCAAAAGTTTGATTTTGGACTTCCATTGTCTATAAAATTTTTGAGTATCAGAACGTTTGGATTGATATACTATCTTCAATCGTCTTCACCTGAAGTACATCAATCGAAACGTTGTGACACTCAAAAATCTTACAGACAATGGAAGTCCGAAATCAAACAATTATTTATTATCTATCATAAGCAGGAGCTGCGCTATTTTTTGGTGTAAAGCTCTAATTCCGGGTTCCATTCAACATACCAACCTTTAATTAGTATACTTCAATATTCCGAGACAATTTACTTTATGAAAGATATTATATATAATATTTATAAAACAGGTATTTAAATAAAATTCTTCATTTCAATTCACTATATCTTAGGATGACATGTACGGATTCTTCACTCAATCAAAGTAAGGGTAGTCTTCTTCAAAGTTTTCCAGTTACCGACATAAAACCAAATTAGGGTTTTTCCTGAAGAATATTAATACCTTATTATATATATATATATATATATATATATATATATATAAATATTAATCTTGTCTGCTTATTCCTTTTCATACACAAAGTATAATTTACTTAAACTTGACACAATTACAGTATTGGTAGAAAAACTACTTTCAAGAATACTATATTCTGTAATGAAACAAGTTCGTAAAATGATACCACTGTGAGAGAATGAAGGTTACTTTTAATTTTTACTTTTACTATGTATAAATGGAAGTCAATATAATACGTTTTTTTGCTTTTATATCACATACTTTGCAATGTTACTGATATCTGTCGGTATGTTTCTCAGTTTTGAGTTACATGATCTCATTAACTGATTCGACTTTATTGAAATTCAGACAGATATGATTATGGGCCCGTGGTAGGGAATGTTGCTCTATTATTGATAATAGTGCGGTGGTGTAGATAAAATACCAACTTCTTTAAAATAATTTTATTATATGAATTTCAAATGCCCGTACTTGCTGAAACTATTTGTTCCCTTCATATTGAAATTATGTACCTTGGATATATATATATATATATATATATATAATTGAATACATTTATGAATTTAATAAAAAAATAAACTATGCCTAATCATTTCAATGCATAGTGAAAAATTAGGAGAATCGACATTTTGTAAATAGCCCCGTTTTAAGCTTTTGGTCGTTTCAGTGCAAGAAAAATTGCTATCAAGTTTCTCAAAAATTATAAAAGATAAATATTTTGAAGTTTGCTCTACATGTGCGAGAACTCGGAAGTTACATATCTGATGATTACTGGCTTCAAAGAGCAACAATCCTCTAAGGTTATAAAAATTCCGTAGTCATTTTCCGATAGTTTTAATAGAGAAATTGTTAGAATACTTTCACATAATTTTGCTTCTAGTATGCTTCTTGCACGCAATGTGTGGCTCTTGAATTTTTTCCATCCTCTCTCTATCTTCCAATATTTTTTAGATAGAAATAATAATCAACCTATGGCAATATGCTTTAGCAATATTATAAGTTCTGTTGCATGTTTTTAAAAAGGTGTAGCTTTGGCACAAATTCAAAATCGGCACTCATACAAAACTCATTACTATACGCATTGTAGATGTATGAAACTGATTCCGTTATACATTTTATTGAGGTAATAATCGTAATAAATGGCTATTGCGGATTTCTGGCCAACCTCAAAATATAATCGACAAACTAGGAAACAGATGATCAGAATACATTTACCCTTCTTGGAAAGCTTACAACCAAGTTATAATATTATTGACTATTTGTATGCAACTGTTCTTTGCGACTTGATGGAAGCGAGAATATTCGTGACTTAAAATTCGCAAGACAGTCGTATGAAAGTCAAAAAATTAAACTATCATTTACATTCTCTCCAACTACCAACAGCTAGCGAAGCATCTTGCATAAAACTTTCGAGATTACGGTGTAATTTCTCTTCTTTTTCGTTTGTTTAGTTTCGGTCATCCAAATTAAGTCTTACAGTGCATAATTAAAAGTTTCACTCTCGAGCACTGGTTTTATTTTTCGATATAATCATAGAGATGAAAATATCTCTGTATTATTCTCACACGATCAGATATGTTCTATCCTCAACAAGTTTGATCAGTAGAAAATTTGGTGTTAAAGCGTTCCGATGTTTTTGTTTTATGTCGGCGATCTTTTTTATAATTTGCTTGATAGGATTTCAATATTCAATAGGTATAATGTATAATGTTCTTTCAAAATTAGACATTGTTTTTGTTCCACAAAATATCCACCCCCAAACTTCGTTCTAATTGGTAAAACGATTACACGAGAGAGATTGAGAACAATTGTTTACCAATCAAAACGTCAAAGGTCCTAACACTCAAAGAAAATATGTTTGAGCACGTATAAGGTGATACGCAATTTTATAAACACTCAAAAATAAAGCTTGGTGTAACCAAAGATGTTTATCTCCCTAAAAAAATAAAGTTACATGCTAATATAATGAGAAACAGGCAAATATGATATTTTGTTAATTTTATTTATTCAGTGCACCAAAACCAATTTTTAACTACGATCGAAAATAATCAAAAAACATGAAAGACTGTTACGCAAAGTTCTGATAAATTTTTGTTTTTTGCTTCGTACTGCGCTGCCATTTCACTGATTTTTTAAAACAAAGTACCTTTTATGTAGTCATATCACATCCCTCCTCAAATTTTAACAAATCTAGTGCAGATCACGCGTTGACAAAAACATCAATAGACAAACAGATCGAAATTGGTGAAACATATTTTTCGTAATGATAGCACACGTGAAACCTATTTTCTCAAATTTAGTTTCCTCGCTCATGCATAGGAAGTAAAAAAGAAATTTTTCCATAGGCCATCACAGCATTCACTTTCTTCTTGCCCAGTGTTAATCATTTACAAGTAATTGATAAAGAACTGATATAATAATAATCTTTAATCTAATCACGCAAAATGGACAATACTTTCTTCGAGAACAATTATTAAAGTATGTATAATTGGATAATTTGTTAGGAATTTTAATTCTAAGGCGGACGGCTTGTTAGTCGGATTGTGACATTGCTCTTGAACTTTTCTAACTGTGCGTACCGCGATTGCCAATGGCTTCTTACTCGTTTCACACTCAGATCATGGTTGTTTTGCTAATAGATGTACGCGACAAATTCTAACTGAATAGTACATGTATGAATAGACAAAAATAGTTCTACAGAATCGTTTCAGGGAAATGTGTAACTATAGCTATTCTGCTACTCAACGTTATGAATTTCGGTTGAGGATGGTGATATCACGCGCCTGAAGTATAATTTATTCATTCGTTCAGTATTTAATTATTTTTATAGATAGATTTGAATAATATATGTTAATCGTTGTGTTCGCACTTCCACATCATTTATTTCATAACAATATTTGGATGTTTACCGATCCTATAACACATTCTCAATGTTAGGTCAGCAAATATTATTACAATAGCCCAATTTGGTCATTGTGTGCAAAAAAATCTTGTTTTCGAAAAAGTATCTTCCAAACCACAAAATTCTTCACAAGATTTTGCAAATCTCTGGTAATTTTTATGTCATAACAGAAGCAATATCAGAAATAACATTGAATGTATCGGCAGAAGATGTTTTTTGTTTTATTAGTTCAATAAACAATACACAATTATATTTCATTATATTTGATTTTTTATTGTATACGTCTTAAAAGTAACTAAAATGGTAATCGTCAGAGGCACCAAAAATGTCTGGATCGTCCGTTGGGCTCAACTGTTAAGTGTATTGTAAATAAAGTTTTCCAATCTTCCAATATCAGTTAGGTCCATTTCGGATTAGTATATTTAGGTAGTTAAAAAGAAAAGGATAACGTGTTTTTCTTCAAATCGAAATACTGAAAGAACGCGCATAAACCGCTTGGATTATGCCTGGTCACACAATCATACTGCATGGACAACTCGTCAAAACGTGCAATTCCTCTGCATCCAACGATAAAGATGACATTTTTTGAACCTTGCATGAAAATGTCGGTACATTCTTGCTTGTTTCATTGATATTCGCCCATGTTTGAGATTGAGTAACTAACTTCTGAATCAGTCGCTATCAAATTATTTCAATAATCATTATATACTATATAGAAAAACCCATTATAGTAATATTCAGCTTCTGTAAATTTATACTGGATTTTATTAATTATTATTCATCTTATTAATTACAGTGCCAGGCCTTAGCACTATGCTGCCTTCTGACCGGATCTGACGCCTTGCGTATTAAACGAGAACGTGAGTATATATTCCAGAACAGATTAGATAAGGCTAAACATTAATTAGTAGTATTTCAAATTCTCAGTGCATAACTTTTATTATTGAATTTTTCCAAGCATAAATATGCATGCCATGTTTCAAACATTTTAATAACTGTTTTATGAAGATCAGCTACATAAGTCAATTCAACATTAGTCCGTGTTCTTGAATGAGAATACAAAGTATATAATACTTGATACACCTCAAGGAGGAGGCAATATACTAGTAATACATAAAATCATAAATGATCTCGCTCACATATAAATCCTATTAAAAATGTAATGTAGCGCATTGCCTATTATCGTCCGTTCATTGCCCTCTGAAAAGCAAGGCTTGATGCAGCACCTGTCCCACAACTCGTATACCTATATGCCCTGATAGCAACTGGCGTGTATATCTTAAATTTTACCTGAAACCTGTAAGTATTCTATATTTCATGCTGACTTCACAAATCTCATGCTCATTGCAGATTATACATTATGATACAAACATGTGAGTTTGAACAGGGATGCCCAAACTGTTGAAGGTTTGATCAGTTGTACACAGCTATAATTGACAAATCGAAAATAAAATAGAAAAATTGGTAGAAGGACGTTTTTAATGATAACTTCTCACGAGGGCAAATTTCTTTTCAAATTTCTGGAGAGAATGCCTATTCCGCCAATGCAAGGTCTCTCGGAATATTAGTGATTTGCTTGGTTTCATGGAGGACACCATGGTTCTATCATCTGCGAAGCTATGGATTCCATTAGATCTTTTTCTAAAAGTCTATTGGGAAAAATCAATTTCGGTGGATAGGGTTAACGGAATCTATTACTTTTAGCTGCTCATGTTACTGTGCTGATATATTTATGAATTTGTCAAAACTTTACCACATTATCCTGAAAGGTAACTTGAAAGTTAAAAAGGCATGGTTCACAGAAATAAAAACACAATAAAAACAGACACCAAATAGAAATAGTTATATTGATTTCGCTATCTATAGTCCTCCAAACAAGATAACATCGAATTCCTTATTCGCAACGTTGCACTTTCATGATGCTTTCCCAACTGCTGTACCGGAAATGAAGGTACCTTAGAAAGGGCCAATGAATGGTAGTCTCAAAAATATTCACAATTGGATATGTGTATGCAATAACAAAAAATGACTGTCACATTTATTTGGTTTTAGTAGAGGTATAATGCAAATTTAATTATGTATTATTCAATAACCAGCATTCTTATGAAATACGAGTAGGTAAAAGTAGAAGTTGATATTATTTGTATAAAGCATTGTCCTGAGTCAAGATCTGTGACGCTGCCATCGAAGACGAGTACAAGTACTTATTTTTATGTAAACTTAATGTTCGCTTTCTTTTGTTACGTGCGTAAGAGCAAATTATCATCAAACGAATAATAATAGTACCTAGCTGCTTTTGGAGAGGTGGGTGTTTTGAAGAGTTGACAGTTACAAGACGTGTACAGATTGTGCAATAATGGTTGTAACAACAGAACCACTATTTTTCCATTATGAAAAATTTACGTTTCACTAGTTTTGCTTAAGAATAATACTTGATGTTGAACTCTATACGAAAGTCGAATTTTGGAACTAATAGGCAGTAGGCTATTTAACAAAGTCAAGACTTTTAATTTGGGTTATTCAATTTTTGAAGGAAATTGAATTGTTCTCCAATACTCATTTTGATTTTAGAAGATGTTATCGGTAATACCCGTGTACGTCAAAGTGTCAAAACTTTTTGCATCTTGGTGTCATTATACTTTGAATTCAAATATAAGCCGTATCAGGCTGTTTCAGTATTTGTCACTGATCTAAAATCAAGTTTGGGATACGCGTTATTTCAAATTTCTATAGCAAACGATCACCAAAAAAGGTTGATATATAGAAGATTGTATGAATGAATAAACTAAAATGATCAAAAATTTGGAAAATCTAAATCTATTTTCAATTCGTCACTTGAAATATTCTTCTATTATACCCTGAAATAAAAATAGAAATATGAAATGAGATGCTAGGCTTGCTATTTGAAATTGAAATTTTGCGAAAGTCATATAGTTTTTTTTCTGATAGTACAACCTTTTTAGGACTGCATCTCCATGGGGCTGGAACTGTAAGGAAAATTTCTTTATAATTTAGAAGAACAATATTGAAACAATATAAGTTATGTACCTTACAATGAACTTAAAATAAATAAAATTAACCGGTGAGGTCCATTCCTACGGAATTAAATGAGCAAAATTCCTTTCAAAGGCACTATTCCTAAAGGAGGAAATTCTAATTTTATCATACGAAAATAGCATTGAATTAAACGTTATCTTCGAAAGTTAACAAGAAAAGTAATTTTTTTTCTGGTACCGTCCTTCAAGTGATCTGTAATTTCATAGGGGACACCCGCGGAACTTTTTTGTAGAAACTCTGTGTTTTCTCCATAAATCTGAATATTTTCCACATATTCCAGGATACACCTTTTAGTTTAAAAGGTTTTGAACTCAGATTTTAACACGTTTCTGTCGCCTCCCTCGCCTCAAAGTCAGACAGTCAACTAGAAGCAGCATTATACTTTTTAATAGTAAATAATATTTTTTCATACAGATGAGTCACTGAAAAATGCATGCACTGCCGTTTCTGTCGATGCTAGTGAAACTAGTGTACTTTGGCGTAATATCTGGAAAAAGTCTCTTTCGAACTTTGGCACTTCGGCTATTAACAGCTAAGGTACATCAAATATCACACCCAAAAAGGATTCAATTTCAAAAATGGATTGCTGACGTATGAAAAATTAATTTTTCTTAATTACCTCATTAAAGAAGGTTCAACTTAAACTAGGAAAAATAAAAATTACACTTTATAATACGTTCTGAACACTCTGACTCGAATCAAGTTAGGACATAATTTCAATTATAACATCTCTGTGAGCTAGAACTGCCTCTTTCATTAAATTACCGACACTTTCTGAAACAATCATTTGCCGAAGTCATCTTTATTATAAGTCGGTGCACATGATGTGAAAGGACCCATTGCTTCATTTTTTATATTTTGCCACTTAGTTAACGCAACTTGTATATATACCAACTTGGTTGTTAGATCAGGTGAGAATGGATGTAATGCAAACGAAAGTGATTTTATCTTCATAAAATTATCTTTACGAAACGACGATGCTTCGTGAAGCGTGATTTTTTGATATTGATCACTTGGAATCATTACAGGGTCGGACCAAATTATTCAAGAATAAAAAACAGGGGAAAATTATATCAGCTCTTCCTTGGTGAAACTCTTCCATCATGCAGATAAAATAATTGTGTATTTAACACACAGTTTCACAAATAAATCTCTGTTACTTCCAGTGACGCGTTTCGATTTATATTAAAATCATTACTCGGACTGTCAAGTCTGATAATAATGTTTTTTATCTCCACGATGAAAAAATTTTCTAGATTTGTGCCTATAATTAGAAGACTCTTCCAAAAGTAATATAATCACCATATACACGCACATAACTTTCATAATTTCACTTATTTATAGTTTGTAGCAGTACAAATCTTGGTTGCTTAGCTAGTTGTACTATATTTCGTTCCAGTGCACCCATGCCACGACATATTCGAACCTTTCACTGTCGAAACACAGTGTCGATTTTAGCGATAGTCGCCATTGAACTCTGGTATCAACAGAGAATGTACTTTTCTTTTTTAGCCGGAGGAGAGAAAATAACGTTAATAAGTATCAGGTGCAAAATAATCGTTCAGTGGCGTACGCGATTTAGGTTCCCTTTTCTCTCGATCTCATTCCTTGAAAATAAATATATATATAAGATATGTCTATCTTTTCAAACTGACCGCTATCATCAGAGAAGCTGAATCATGTAAAATTTGCAATCTATAACAATGAGATTCCTTGATTTGTAGATTACAGAAATCCATGTCATTCGATTTTTTTAGTCGATATGTGTACCGCCTTTGTACCTCGATAACTGCATATTTGATTATAATGGTATTTGTAAGTCAGAACATGCAATATATAGGAAGATTGACGTCGTCACTGGTTAATTAGTCAACAAACACGGATATTAGTGAAACTATGTCTTCCCACAAAATTATTGTAAAAGGTCTGTTGAATTATTCAATATCTACCACATTCCGGGCTTTTTGCCGAACATACGAAACATGCTGATGATGCTTATGATACTCAGCTGCTCCTGTGGGTACGTTTCCTTTCTGTTCCATTATTCCTAATACCTTAGCACCAAGGACGCAATTGACAACACAAGGAAAAGACAGGGTCTTCTTCAACTCTCTTGGAAGACTGCGTAAATTCTGTTCAGTATTTAGTGGCTCGTAGGAATCCCTACCAGATGATTGAGCAAATCCCTGCAACTATTCAGCAATCATAGCACTTGACGCTTGTTGAAGCCTGCTATAACGTCTTGTCCTGCCTGCAATCGTCTCTCTGGACTTGATTTCGACAGTTAACTGCATGTTTGTTTGCTGGTCTGAAATCATATTTTTTTAAACGTACATCAGAAACAACAGTTTTGATTTCAATATTATTATTAAATATAATTCAGATTAAGGAAACATAATTTCAGTGTGGTGTTTTTTTCTTTGCCGCGTGCTATTAGTAATCTTAGAAATGGTGAAAAGGGGCAACTTTGAATTCAATTTTTAATCTTTGTCAAGTTGTAAGCGGCTTTAAGAAATAGTAAAAAAATAGGAAAGCATCAAAATATCATTTTGAGAACTAGAAATGTTTTTTGGTTTCTATAGTTCTATAGAATTTTTTTAGTTCGTAAATTGGTGAGCAAAATTTGGACGTCACCTGATCGTTGCCTCGAAAATGTGTAAAAACGAAATGTGAGCTCTTTTTAGACAACTACGCCATCACTGAGCAGATTTTCGAAAACTAAAAAGCTTTTTCTTCCTGCTCACAGTAGTAACCTAGTGTCAAAGTTTCTGCAAAACTGGAATTATAGAGGGATGAGGAATGATCAGTCAGACTACACACAGACATACAGACATTCAAGAATCAAGTGACTTGGATTTTCGTGCTGCATATGTCATGAAATATAAAGAGATTTCATAATGTCTGTGCGACTGCAATATCTCGAATTTGAATGTGATCGCAAGTACAATACTTCCCCGCCCATTGGCGTTATTGATCGACGTACATTCGTGTAAATGGCAACCCAATTATGTAATCTCAAATTCGAAAGATTTCCCTTTGCTTTTTCGTGGAAGTTAAATTGAAAACGTAGACTTAGGACGTGATGCAAACCATCAAGGCTCTGTTCCATGACCTACTCGATACAACAAACAGGTGTTACCCAGAGCACTTGATGCCTGCGTTTTGATGTATAACCTTAAAACAACTCCGAGTTAATGACCGTTGCAACACGATGATTTGACGATCAATGTTTTTCAAAAAAACAATCAGTTAATGGATCACGAAGCTACAATTAATTCTGATATACGGCGAAATTGTGTGAAGGCTGTCATTTATCTCCTAGTAGCGTTTCATCACAAAATACCCCGTGTAGGCCTTATTCTATGCGCGTAATAAAACGTATTTGAGAATAGTAATAATCATGTAATTATTGCTCTTCAAATATAATAACGCTATTTCTCTTTATATTCCCATTCTCGGTTAAGTACTGGTGAACAGATTATATCTGAGTAATGCAATGTCGTAGTGATTTTCACCAACATTAGTGCCTGCTGGAAATGCGGTATGTCATTATGACGTCAACTGTTTTTTAAATGTGTAGATATACCCCTAAGTATTAGGTTCACTATAAAAATGGTAATTAAAGAATGAAATATTTCAGACATTACAAAGTTCGCAGCTATTTCATGACTCAATGTAGTTCCTAAGAAAACAAAACTTGTTATATGCGCCTAAGAACACGATTTTTATGTAAGTATATCCTGAAGATTTAAACTAATGAAATTTCTCTTACATTGCGTATCGTTAAGTTCCCGCAATTCAAAAAACATTCCAGTTGAGCATAATACTATACTATACAGTACGAGGGTCACGCTGAAAGTCTTTAGATATTCCTAATCTATACAAGTTTAAACAAGTTTGAGCACTCAGCTATTTTGCCTAAAGTTGTAAGTGCTTACACGCAAAGGCATCGTTCAAATCGTTTAGTAGTTGCCTTGCCACGGTCTCGAATGCAACTGTTGGCCGAATTTTAACGTGAAAATGGAACTGGGTAGTTGCGATTTTCGAGCCATTACTTTGTATGACTATAAAAAGGGACTAAAACAAGCGGAAAGTCACGAAAGTTTAGTAAGTTGCTTTGGGGACTCTGCCCCTTCTGGGGCTACAGTTTTTAATTGGTTAGCTGAGTTTAAAAGGGGCCGGGTCTCACTCGATGATGAACCTCGCATAGGTCGACCGCCCACTGCTGTTACTCCTGAAACTGTAGAAGCTGTGCAAAATATGGTAAAAAAGATCGACTATAACCTACACCGAGATTGAGGCTTCTCTGGAGATTGTATCGGCAGCGGTCCGAACAATCATTTATTATCACCTAAGGAAGCGGTGTTCCAGTTGGGTGCCACATTTGTTGACCAGTGAGCAAAATGCAACAAGGGTTGATTGGGCTAAGTTTATGCTTGAAAAATTTAGCGCATCATTGAGCTAAAATCCAAATATTTAAATCCGTTCTTCATCCATGTGGAAAAATAACATTTTAAATAGACGCCTTAAATAATTCAATTGCATTGATTTTTGTTTACCATAGCGAAACTTTTTCATATTATTGACTCCTAATCAACTAACATTTCTTTCTCACTATCTTTTATTTACCCTATTTCATGAGCAAGAAAGTATTATTATAACTTTGCACTTGTGTTTTTAGTACACAACGATGATTTAAATATAAATCGAAATACCTCAATAAATGAAAAAGAGTTTTATCTGCATGATGGAAAAGTTTCACCAAGTAAGAACATCTACAATCTACAATATTTTCCTTGATGACAGCTTTCACTATACGATGAAGGACGACCAGGACCAACTGCACTTTTGAACACCTTATCGATATTTAATGTTTCCGTAGTTTACACGGCTTTACTATAAAAAACACACCCATATTGCATTACAGCTCCAGTATCAGGCAGCTATCTACCACCTTCAGGAAGCTCAGGCGGTGGCTTTGGAGGCGGATTTGGAGGTGGCAGTAGCTTTGGAGGTGGCAGCAGCTTTGGTGGAAGCTATAGCGCACCATCCAGTTCATATGGAGCTCCATCTGGCGGATTTGGGGGAGGTGGTAAGTGCTGCTAATTTTCTATTCGAATAATCTAACTTCCAATTTTGTATTTGTTACTTAATTTCACAAACAATGATTATTAAAGTTTGATAGGTTCAAGCCATCAAATCAGTATTTACAAGTATATCAGAAAAATGTTAGAAAACGAAGGCAGAACTCTGTTGTGATCGCCAGTTGGTGCTCAATCATCGACGAAATTATTAAATAAATACCTTTTTCCAGGCGGTGGATACAGCAGTGGTGGCGGAGGCTTTGGTGGCGGCATCTCCTCAAGCTACGGAGCACCAGCTGCACCATCATCAAGTTATGGAGCACCTTCCGCACCCAGCTCAAGCTATGGCGCACCAGCTGCACCTTCATCTAGCTATGGAGCCCCTGCAGCAAGCCCATCTTCAAGCTATGGAGCACCATCTGCTCCATCATCAAGCTATGGAGCGCCATCAGCTCCATCATCAAGCTATGGGGCTCCAGCTGCTCCATCGTCAAGCTATGGTGCTCCAGCTGCTCCATCGTCAAGCTATGGTGCTCCATCTGGAGGATTCTCGGGAGGACGTGGTACATCTTCAAACTATCTTCCCCCATCTACAAGCTATGGCACCCCTGTAGGACCTTCAAGACCCGCAAGTAATGGTAAACGACCATCTTCATCATACGGAGCACCTTCAAGACCATCTAGCTCTTACGGTGCCCCCTCTAGGCCTTCATCCTCATATGGAGCTCCATCCAGACCTGCTTCTAGACCATCATCCTCATACGGAGCACCATCTAGACCATCCAGCTCATATGGCGCACCATCAAGGCCATCATCTTCGTATGGAGCTCCATCTCCTAGTTTTAGCGCACCCTCTAGTTCATACGGAGCACCTGCTGCAGCACCGTCATCAAGCTACGGAGCTCCATCTCCATCTAGCTCTTATGGGGCTCCAGCTCCGTCTAGCTCTTATGGTGCTCCAGCTTCAGCTCCATCCCCGTCAAGTTCTTACGGAGCTCCATCTCCGTCAAGCTCTTACGGAGCTCCATCCCCGTCAAGCTCTTACGGAGCTCCATCCCCGTCAAGCTCTTACGGAGCTCCTTCCCCGTCAAGCTCTTATGGAGCTCCAGCTCCATCTAGCTCTTATGGTGCCCCAGCACCCTCTAGCTCTTATGGAGCTCCAGCTCCGTCTAGCTCTTATGGAGCGCCATCGTCCAGCAGCTTCAGCGCCCCATCTAGTAGTTATGGAGCACCATCTAGTGGAGGATATAGTTCCGGTGGCTCTGGTGGATATAGCTCTGGAGGTTCAGGTGGATTCAGTGCACCATCAAGCAGCTATGGAGCTCCAGTCAGCAGAGGGTCAGGTGGATATACCTCCGGGGGATCGAGTGGATACAGCGCACCTTCAGCTAGCTATGGAGCTCCATCAAGTGGAGGATATAGTTCAGGAGGTTCAGGCGGATACAGTTCAGGGGGTGGTGGTGGACAAAGTTATGCTAGCAACGGTGGATACTCATACTAATAAATGAAAAAATAATAATTGAGAAGAACAAGTGTGAAACTGTATATACCTTATTTATTTATAGTACTTCTCATTATTAATGTGACCGTCATGTAAATTTTGTATAAGTGAAAATACAGTTTTTTTAAATTTTTTAAACCTGGTGTTTTCTTGGACATAGCAAGATACAGATGATGTTCCTTCATAATGCTAGTAAGATCGTGAAGCTCCCGAAAATTATATAAAGGCTTGAGGGTGGCATATAGCGTTCATTACATAAACATACAATAAAAAAATATGTAAAAGCTTGTTGTGCCGCTCATTTAGGTTTGAATCTCGTGAGAAATACCTGTGACAAAACTAAACAGCACCAGTTATTATACCGAAAAATTGAGGCTGATTATCACTATATGAGGCAGAGTAAACTGCAAAGTCGTAAAGCTCAGCATATGTATTTTCATGAAACACTTTGCTCACTTTTACTCTCAATTTGATTACAATACCCTAAAAATAGTTGAAGAACAATACTAGAAAGTACAGAGCCTTATAAAAAAATCTATCCAGTACCTACCACGAATCAAAGTAGTATAGTTCCAAAATTCGTAAGCCTCAAAATTCTGAACCATACAGAGTGGATAAAGAGGTAACATGATAACTTCAAAAGAAACATGTGTACCTTTTTATGACATCAAATGTGAAATCATATCACCTTCTCAAACATATGATATAATATTGTCAGTATCAATCTAGGGTAATTTTCTTTTAACGATAAAATTCATAACTAATTTGCTGTCTTTCAATCTTCTCAGGTATAATGATAAGGAGAATAGTAATATCTGAAGTTCCAACTTCCTGCCCAAACATCAATCGACCTTTTCTGATGACTATGAACTCGGAAATAGTGAGGGTTTTCATACGAGTAATAAAGTAATAATGTGAGTTATCTAAAGGACTCTCATTTTCATTCAACTTGTGGTTTATCCAGTTGCAAAAATTAATTCTATTTTGAGAACGCACCTCACGATGCTCACGATGAAGTTGGATGTGATGAGGGTGCAATCATTTGTTTTTAATTATTCTTCTAATAGACGTTCTGCTTATTCATAAATGTTTTACAAGATGTGATGTACGTGTATGGGGTTCTATATCACTGCTGTTAAAATACTGAATTTGTTCTCTTCGTTCAACACAGGTTTGATTTCTTCCTGATTATCAGAATTATGTAGGTACATTTCCCACTGAACAGAATCTTTTCAAAGAATTTTTGAACTATTCTTTCCTTCGACGACGTTTTCGTTTAAGATTCCTTGCTTTGTGCATTCGACTTGCTAGTAGCGGACTTTTGTTCTCCAAAAATAAAAAAATATCAATCATTTCGTTTCCAGAAAAATTGCCAATGGCCATGAGCACAGAAATTGAAATAAATCTGGTCACCTCCTGATAAATATTCTATCACTTCCTATAATGACAAAACATTGAAAAAAGCAAATCTGTTAGGTATTTCTCAAGATGCTTGAATCACATAGAAGTTCTTTAAACACTGAAAAGTTATCCACAACTGTAGAACCTAAGTAGGGTACATAGTTGTGGTAGTTTTTGTTTTAAATTATTCCGAATTTGAAAAATAAAGCAGCATTACGTACTACCGCCTCTTTATATATTTTCTGCAACTTTTAAAAAATCGACATCAACATATAGACAGAGCCAAATTTTGAAGATTTGTGTCATAAAATATAGTGTACGTGTGAGAACAAATGCACAAACAAGTTTTATTGATTTTTTATTAGTTACAACAATATTCTAAACTCTAAACGTTTTTACATATTATATATAGTTCATATATGCTCTCAACAGTATACTAAAAATTAACAGTTTCAAATAAAAAATATAATTATAAAGTCAACATATTTACGAAATATACTAAAATCTAGGCATATAGAGAAATTCATAGAACAGCTATCAACAAAAAATACTCCTTTTTTATAATAAAATCCACCCAAACGATAACTTTCAAAGTGGAGAAACGTGTACTTTACGCAAGGCTCTTTCAATTCGAGCAATTTTTCATAATCTATTTGATAGTGACATGAGTTAAGAATAACGGCTAAAGTTTTTGAAGTTTATCAATATCAGAATGACATTTTAAGACTTTGTCCTTGATAATCAAAAACTTACGTGGAACCTCCCCAATTGATGGCTGTTTCACTCCTCTATATGATCAAATAAAATATAAAAGGTTGTATTAACATCTCTGTAAAGGACCTTTAAATATACAAGAATAGATTTAACATCATAGCATAAACTAATTTTGTGGTATATGATAAAAATAATATTGCTATGTTACAACTCTCACAAATTTTTTCACTACATGAATATTTACAACTCATTAGGGAAGGATATGAGGTAACAACTATATACATAGATATATTTATATAGGAGCAAATACAGTAGTGGACTACCTCTTAGTTAATTTTACACTGTTTCCAAAAGTTTTCATAACAGATTTGTCAAGAATAAAAAACTACATTGTGATATGACTCTGTTATTTTTGCTATATTCAATTGGAATGTGCATACTTTACTTTAAAATAGAAGGTAACTGAATGAACTAAAATACAATAGGGCGACTGTATATTTCAAGGCTGTGATTGCTTAAGCTGTTTTTTCCTGACCCTTATCCATTATTCTTTGAAAAATAAATTATGATTTATTGCAACCTCTTTGTATGATGCACGGATCCTTTCTTCAACTGATACATCACAATCTACATTAAGCTCTTGAAGTAGTTCACTATGTAAATTATACCTATAAAGATATAAAGGTTTCCAGCATTTTAATGAAAACTGCAAGGTTGGACTTTGACTATTCAATTGACTTTATGGCTGGGACTAGTAAACTCGTAATCAGTTCACACAACAAATAATTTCTAAACATTTTTCATTCAAATTCGCTATAAGTATCCAAAAATACAATAATGGTTTACGTTTCATCCAAAGTACAACAGCTGCATCAATTTATATAGATATGTATCAATCTGATATGTTTGCGTGATTTTAGTCTTTTATCTCTATGAGATACGTATTTCTACTAACGTTTTTTCACCGATAAAAGTTATAAGCATTTGAAGCATTTATCAAAAAATATTAGACGCCTTTGGAAAAACTTCTTAAGAATGTGGACTGTGTTTCCGATGTTATAGTCTTGATTTTTTATCTAATACATAGCAATTTCTGTAATAAAACACTCAGTTGGACTGATAAACATGTACAGCATTACTAACAACATTACCTTCATTATACGGATATAAGGTTAGATTAAAAATGATGCATATATATGTTGATAAATACAAAACAAAGGGACATCGAGCAATGCGATTTTAAAGCAACAATTAAACATCTTCTCATTTGGGATCCAAGAATATAAGGAAACATGTAGAAAACATAAGTTTCCTACATGTGAATCATAAGATCCACCTGTAGGTTTGGAGAACATTGATAGTAGATCTTTTCCTGATCATAAGCTTTTCTGCAGCTTTCCTTATAGTTTATGTTTTATAGTTTGGATCACAAATGAGGAGGATATTGTGCCTTCACAGTCACAGGTTGTGTTTCTTTTGTGGCAGTGCATTATGTCCCTTATTTTTGATTCATAAAAAATGCAATAAAATATATCATCTGAACTTCTAACCTTTGAAAATACTAAGGTCGTGTTTAAAACAAATATAGGAGCAATGAAAATGTCAATGTCATTATAATTTCAAACAAAAATTTTTCCATATTTTATATTTTGTTAAAAGGCTACTGAGGCAGCGCAAATGTTAGTAAAGATGTTTCAGTCGATAGCATGTGGTTTAAATTAGCAGCGCATAGAAAATATAATAAACCATTGAGACACCCACAGAATTTGTTTCGGAAGTAACATTACTGTTTACCTTCCTCTATCATAGACATGAATTTTACTGTGAGAAAACGAATTTTGAATAGCCGCCCATATCATAGGCTTCATGTACTCATAACTCTGCGGAACCATCTGCGGATATTTAAAAGAAAATATTCACAAAATCATTCATTACACATATAATTGTCTAATAATTATTGTTTATCACACATATATTATACACACCGAGATACTTGGTAATACTTTACAATAGATGCAGTAACGTCACCAGGAAATATGAATAATCTAAGACCATCCCTTATGAAGCTCTGTTATTATGCAGTATTTCCATTCATCTAATATTCAATTTATCACATTTTAACATAATTTCAGAATCCTTACTCTAACAAATACTGTCACATCAGATGCTGGTCAGAAGCAAGGGAATTGCTTGAATAGACGACTCGCCAATGTGTTATATTAATGTAACAAAGATGATCTTTCTACTGTTTGAGAGGTGAGAACACGAAAGATGACGTATCAGGTCTTTTGTGTACCGTTTCGGTAATAGGCCAATACTTATAATTAAGCGGTGCTCAAAAAAGAATAATTCATGGTGTACACTCATATTGAGATACAACATTGAAAAATTATCATCTTAAACTAAGTAATTACAGATTGGGTGAGCAAATTGGAAAGTACTCAATTTGGCATAAATTCAATCCTCAAAATTATTGTATAATGTTGAAAGTCAGAAGAAGGGCTACTTGTGTATGATGTGTAGTGAATATACGGGTTATTGAAAACGCGGAATTGGAAACAATATCGGTTTCAGATCTTCAAAGATATTGCAACGACCAACAAAGCAAGCATTTTTGAATAATTCAAAAGGTTTAGATCCGTTGATCGTGAAGCCATTTGTATATAAGTAATACTGAATCCATTTGCACAGCAAGCACAAAGACTTCACAGTTTTACCACTCGTCACACCACTTTTACCCGTTACGTGTTTCGCTAACTATGTGAGCATCTTCAGGGGAATATAAAATTCATTTTCCCTTGAAAATGCTAACATAGTGAAAAACGTGTCGGGCTGTTCAATGCATCCAGAAAGCGGCAACAATTTTCTACGTATACACATTTAATATACTAGTCGGATGATAAATTAAGTATTGAGATTATTGCCTGGAACATGTTCAAGTGAATTGTTCTTCCTAAACAGGTTACAACATCTAATAATCATAGACTCAATGCATACGAGACTATCAGGAATGTTTGGTTCCTTTCACACCCTGGCAAATTTCGTATAGCGCCTCAAATTACATACTTACATATATTAGAATTGTGAATTAGATATGCCTACCTTTCCTGATGACGCTCCTTGAATCGTCTACGTTCAACACCTTGTGATTAAACTTTTAAAACATAAACAAACCGTCTAATGGGAGATGATACGATATTATTTCCATACCATGATCTTCTCTAATTCAGTGTTTCTTGTGCGTTGATTTTATTATACGTGGAGGAATAAAATTATCTATTTCAAAAAAGGAATCACAAGGTATTGCTAGATGAACAGTATAACAATGATATGCAAAAGATGATAATATTTCGCAATAGATAATCTAAGATCAAAATTCATACTCCCACCACGGATTTGTAAATATCTGTAAGACATTTAGGACATCTTGTATTAATAAGTATGCAGTAATATTGGTAGGTAATGACCAAATTAATAGATTATCTACCTAAGTGAAACTACCAACACTCACAAAAGTACTTGGTTATGTTTTTTATTATGTAAACATCAGCCTAGTGTTGAATTTTTTGAAAAACATTTGGAGATCTGAAGTTCTGATGCAATTATGTATCTTAAGTGCATTCAACCCCTAAGTTGTTGCTACTGTGCAAGCATTTCGTGGCTGCATTTTTTTAGCTTCCTGCTTCTACCACTTCAGGTACACTCGCCGTGATCTACCATCTCACTTAGTGGCCACCTATATTAATAACATATCTGATGCTATAGTAAGATTTGTGGTGTTTGGGGTAGTTTACTAGTCAGATGCAAAAATGGGTTCATGTTTTCCACCATTCTGAATTTGTCTATATATGTATGTCCGATATTGAATTTAAAGCCATTATATCTAATTGAAAGATTTGTTTTTCATTAGGAAGCCTATTACACTGAAGATTTCAGCCTACTTTTATCTGTGGTTAGAGAAGTTTATATAGTGGTTTGAAACGTTTCGCTTAGCGTGTTACTTATAGCATATTCATCATTTAAAGAAATGTAATTGATTATATCCAAATTTTACTTATATATATATATATATATATATATATATATATATATATATATATATATATATATATATCCCAACTCGAGCCTCCACTATTAGTCATTCATATTTATTGCAGAATAGCATACCAACATTTAAAATTACATTTTACTGTCTGGTTTGGATATATTTTCAGTACCGACTACTTGAGAGTTAAAGCAATAGAACATTTCGAACGTTAACGAATTATCTTCTGGTAGTATGGAAAAAAATGTGTCTTTTTATATGATTTTAGCCCTAAGCCCTGAAAGGATGTGGAGTTAAAAAAAACATTAGATTATCTAACGTGAAATTAGAACACAACGTACAACAAGATCCGTAAATATCTTTCATATAGTAACAGTGATAATTATTTATAGCAACGTGATATCTATCCAGTTGAAAATTTGCCTATATGTCATACAAATATGCTCGCTCATAAAATAAAAACGTATTAGGCGAAAAAGCGAGAGATGTGTGAGTAGAGAGCAGATGAAAAGTATTTTTGACACCACAAAATCTTAGAAATTAATAGCCTGCTACTTTCATGGACAAAATATCATTGTGAAAATCTATTTTACGTTGACAACAACCTGAAATTTACAATTCGTGCATACTGACAAAGAAATCAGCGTAAGATTATCACATAACATTCAATAATAAAATTAGTGATATACTCACACCGGAACCGAGATACTTCAAATCTGCTCTCTAATATTGAAAAATGCATTATGATCAATACATATGTATGGAGCAACTTCGATGTAAGATGAGTTCGTTGCGAATTGCCCACTGATTTTTTTCTGAGGTGCAAGAAGCTCAAAACTATAATATGATAGGTTTAACGTAAAAGAAAAATATACAGTCTTTTATATTTTTCATGAATGGCAAATCTTAGGTGAAGTCAAGCACGTAAAAAATATTTGTATCAGATAATTTCGATTTATGTAAATACGTTTGTGGTCATTATCAACAACAACATTAATTTATTATACAAACTGTGTTCCGATTTAGAAGACTTTGTAAGCCAGGGATATAAAGTCGTGTTACATTGTATTGTTGGTGGTGTTAAAACAGACCTGTTTTAAGGAATTTGTCATACATAATTAGTTGTGGGGTATTTAAACATTTACTGGTGAAGAAAAAATTACTACATATTGGAGTAAAGCATCTTACACCTCAATAAAATTATATCTTATTTCTATTGTACTTATTCAAACCACTATAGCCACCAATGATTAAATATAACGAATTTCAGAAGTGTTTTAACTGAAACAGTGATTATCTTCTAACATGTATTATAATCTAAACATAGCACCTAAATCACAAAATAAGGCGAATAATGATATGTATTTAGAGTTGTAAAGGCGTATTTCTATTAAGTTCCTTCCTTAAGTCTGATCGTTATATAGTATTCGAGTATTATTGTGGTAATTGTTACAGTATTTGCGACACTCTATATAGCTGTAGCTATAATATATATAGTGGTACATCCTATACAGCTCACCGATCATGTCGTTTTGGGTAGTCATATAAATTAATGTTGCTCTATATCTTCATCGTTTCCGTATAACGGAATCACAACTTACCTCCTTTCATTAACCGTTGAGTCCTCCAAACACTGTTACAGATGATCAATTCAGCATTTTGCGAACCTAGATTAAACAAACAGGCTGGATGGGCCGTCCCTATTTTATAACTCATTTCGGATGATGAGTTTAATGAATTAATAGTCTTAATTTTAATTGAATGGGAGCTCTCAAAAATTGGGTTTCGAAGTTGTGCATTTGTTTCAACTATGTTTGCTTAGGAACATAATCGCTCCAGCTAATCTGTAAATACAATCTCATGTAACCTGTAAATTAGTTCTAACTTTTTGATCATCTATCTATCATGTAAAACCTATGCCAAAATGAAAGAAAAATCGCATAGCTTAAAAGAGGTTAAAATTTATATTATTTGGACAGATTTACAAAGCAAGGACATCATCGGTGACCAGTGACTTCGGTTTAGGGGGGTGACTAAGAAATAAGCCTTTCGAATACAGTTATTGCAAATAAAACACAATTAATACAGCCAAAATAACTGGTTTGGATTTTTCGTGGAGGAAAGATACATTTGCCTAATGTCTTTGACCTTTTAATGATATAGGATATCAAATGCAAACTAAATGCATATCTTTGCTAAAATGTATCAAAAGACATTTTAATAAAAAAACGGACTGTTTTAAAACTATCTGAAATAAGTATCTTCGATTGTTAAAATTGTATATAGTTATATAGATATTTTCCAGTAAATCAATGAATATGTACTTTATGCGATATGCTATTATTTTTTAATTGATTTTCCTCACACATTACATGTCACACACCTTTCATAATTCATTCCAGTGATCCGAAGTAGAGGTCTCCTTATGTCCGTAAATGTTAAAAAATATAAATAATATACTCGTAAATTGCTATATACAGGGTGGTGGAAATATGTGCTTTTCTACATAGGTATATACATAATACGGAGCCTATAACAAGTACCTTTCCTCCAAGAAGTAAGGACAGTACACTGTTCTCATTCGACGTTTATAGCTTATGCAAGTCTTGTCAGAAGTTTTCATTCATAGTTTTCTTAGCTTAGCATAAGCTCGTTCTCTATCCAGCTTATACGTTTATTGAAAGAAATATCTTCATTTAGCATGCTTTTTCAGTTAAAGGTCGGAAATAGTCTGGATTTCAAATTTATTGGATGCTAGATTATTCTAGCAATAACTCATATGAAGTAGCTTAAAAAAGTATGGGCAAAATATTAGTTTTGTTTGCATGAAAATTTGTGTTCTACTCCGTGATAACTTACCACTTCGGTATATAATTCATACTTCGAAAAATTTAAACACAACTTAAGCAGGTTCAGTGTCTCATGCCAATTTTTCCAGATGCTCCTACTGCTCCTTCATATGCTCTGCCTAGAGCTTTATGCTTCCAAATACGTGATACACTGTGCTTTCCATTGCATAATAATGAAACATGATCTGCTAACCCATTCCGTTTCACTCACACATATTAAAAAATTGATGCATCAAAAGGGATGGCAAACTGCAGACTTTTTGTCTTACAAATTTAATTCCAACGGAGCATCTGCATCTTTTTTAATAATTAATAATTAATACAATATTTGGATTAGTGCTTAGTATGTCAAAAACTGCTTCAGCGATCTTGATCTGATTGTAATAGAAATTAAAACATGCCTTAGACTATATAACTTTAGATTTACACTGAAAAAAAAACATTTCCATTCTCGTTTTCAAGGAGGTGAATTATTCGCATGAGAAGTTTCGGGATAAACAAGCATGAACTTTTACCAAAAAAAGACAAGCACTATATGTTTCTAGGGGACTTCAATCTTGGGATATTGGCAAATTTGTATTAAAAAAAGACAAGAAGACTGTTGAGACTGCAAAGCCCTATTTTTTTTTTAATATTATTTTGGATATTGCGACAAATCAAAAGAAATCCCATACTCTACCCCTTTTATGTATCTGCACTAAGATAATGCACCGAAGTGGAAAATCCGTGTATTTGAAATCATCTTTTCAACATTTTTAAGTTTTACTGACTGATTATAACGTAATATGATAAATAGTATGCCCCATTATAAACTGGTATTGTCGAATGAAAACAGAAGCCCAAATAGCTTAGGGTCCACCTTATAAAGTGGTTTGGCTGCTATCCACTGGATGTGTGGCTCCCATTCTGCTGCCTCCACCTGTATGTCCAGGGTTGATACCTATGAGCGCTTGACTTGTTGGGATGTCATCCTCGTCGGTTTCCAAGGCGGGATTGATTCTCCCGTTCCTCTCGTCTTTGCCTACCATGGTTGCTGCTCCATATAGCTTACCCATTGCTCCTGAAAGCAACCGTTTCACTTATCAATGCATGAAAATCCTCACTTTATTTTTCCATACAGCTTACGCCATGATCTTCATACTTGAACTGAACTTAAAGCTTAGAAAACATTCAACTTTGTCAACTCATCTTCAAATGTCGCCCTCTATGGAGACGACCATTGTCAACTTTGTCTTGCATTAAATGAAAAGAGAGTAAGACGATATTTTATCAGGAGTATCGGGATTGATACATTTTCCATCTTGATCCTATATTATTCATCGCAATTCCGGTATTTTCAAATAATAATAAAATTTTTCACTCGAAAATTGGACGCTTCAGCATATGTAGTGAATATGACAAAAATGTGATGCACGCTGGTAATACGAAATAGAAGTAAAAATCACTATGGAAGTTCTTCAATGATCGATTCTAGTGCTGTTACAGTATGTTGGATCATTCAGGATGAATATGTTATCAAAATCAGCTTGGTAAAAAATTAGCGGCATATGTGATCACCAGGAGTACCATATGGATGGAAGAACATGTTTTGATGATTGCTCTGGAGTTGGTTAGAATTTTTTAAGATGCAACATGATAATTGACCATTAAATTTGAATGCACTGAGACTAAAATAAAAAATGCCTCGAAGTACTTGAGTTTAGTTAGATAGGGATACAAGGATGCCGTCTGATGATGGGACCTGGATTGAGAGGTGCAGACTAGCAGCTAGTGGCTCCATTATGCATGAAGTGCGTTAAGCTACTTCTATATAAAAAAATAAAGAAGAGTGTTGATAAATCAACGCAAAGTGATACTGCGTGGTGTATTTTCTGTCTATAAATAAAAAGATATGGTTGCCTTGTGAATTACTTAGAGAAGATGGGGAAGGTAGCGTACAAATATTTCGTCTATTGTTCTGTTGTGGATGAAACTTCAAACAGTCTACTCCGGGGTTTACTCCAATGTATGTTTGATATACGAACAGAGGCAGCTGGAATTGTTGTTCGGTGGAAAGCTTACCACTGAACTATACAGGTTTAGTCAAAAAAGAGAAAATCAGGTGTTCAACCACTTTTATCGAACACCTCATAAACGTGTATATATCGATCGCTTTTGATATGTCGAAGGCTTTTGATAGGATGTTGCATGAAAGACTTGTGATCAAGCTTTCCTATGGGTTGCCACCAGGTCTAACACACTGGTTGGATAGTTTCCCCATAGACAGATCCTTATATGTGGTATTGGATGGACGAGATTCTGATTTATTGACCATCAACGCCAGTGTTCCACAGGGGTCAGTCCTTTCTTCACGCTCTTCTTGCGATACATCAACGAACTGTAGGAAATGACATCTAATGCAATTTACAGTTTCACAGATGACAGCACCCTTGTTTTCTGCATGGAATCAGGTAGACCACTACCACCCCGAGAGACCGTACATCGACGAGCAACATGTTTCTCTGATTATTGAAGACATCGGAAGAATTGTCGAATGGGATCCAATTTAATGCTCAAAAGACGCATCCTCACCAGGTCGTTCTTCCAACACTTCGAATGAGCCTCTTCCAAAGGTCGTTCTTTTGGAGAATGTGCTGCCGGGGGTTTGTTTCCCGATTGTTACAATCAACAGCGTTTCAAGGTCATCTATGATCTTGCAGTGCTGATGAAGTGCAATAGGCTTTCTGCTTTTGCGAGACGTTATCTAAAAAAATTATTGGAATACTGCCGATTTTGCGGCATACAATAGCGGTAATGCACATGACTGAAAAGGGATAAAGAAACCTTTAGCATTTATACTGATTTTTTTCATACAAATGCCAATATACAAGTATATAGGAAGAAAAGCCGAAAAAGATTCCTTCTGGTTTAACGTACATGACGGTACCCACCATTGAGAAATGCATCAAAAACTACCGTGGTGGGAGACAGCGGACGACTAATCACTATTGGTGAGGCTGACGAATTTTTGGAGAGTTTCACACTTCAGGTGGAAAAAGTGGATCAAAAATGCATATTCATAACCCTTTCTAAATAAATTCGAAAAAATGTATACCTTAATCTCCTCACTGGAATGTATAAATTCGAATAATATAATATTTACATTGGTATGAAAGGATTCAGTGAAAATTAATATAATTTTATTCGACTTTTTGTTCAACTAACCTGAAGTCATCATAGCCATTTGCTCCCCCTCCTCACTGGGGTCTCCAACCCTTTGAATGTCTTCGGGAATGTTGACGACGCAATGGAAGATGTCGTAACCTGGTGCTAGCCTGCCGGTTTCAAATACCCATTTGGTCCACCAAGACACCGATGCCAGGGTTATCAGAGACAGCAGCATCGCCATTGTTCGAAAAGGAAACATTTGCATTTTGTTTTCCTCATCGTATCTGTAATAAGTTATATTTGAACGTTTTCATCTTTTATCAGAGTCTCTGTAAACGAGACTAATGCTAGTTTCCGAACGCCCTGAGGCATTATCGACGCGTTTTCCTGATTATTGCTCTGTTGATGTCTTTTTGATTTTTTCTATCCAAAATACGCAACTTAATCAGATGTCATGCAATTTTAATATTGCTATGTTTATGATTCAAGACAAATAAATCACACTGGACTTGTGCAGCAGGACGTACATACAAAGGGATGAAGCGTAAGGGTTTTTTCGCAAAACGTTTGGCACCGTGAAAATGATATATGAAATAAATGATAGTTAAAATAATAAAAACATCGCTTTAATAGCAAACCGCACTGAAAAGTAAAAAATACTTTTCAATTATTTTATAATTTCAAAGGATAACTGGATATGTTAAATATATCGAAAAATTATTATTCAAGATAATCCGCTTTCACTCGCCACCACAAATGACCAATAGTAAACTGGAATGTAACTGATTATGATATTACCCAGGATATTTGATGAGTGGAGGTAGAAACATGAGGGGTTCTCCACCTGAGACTCTCACCAGGAACGCAATTATGTATGCTGCTAGGCTGCCATACGTGTTACAATGATGTTTGAAATGGACCACCATCAAAAGCTGAGGGAACAGGATCACATACACTAAGTCGGAACACATAGACCTGCAAAGACGATTCTATTATTACATAACAAGACTCTTGAATAAAAACATAAACACTCTTCCATATAATATAGGTATAACAATTTGCTGACAAAATCTAGGACACCTATTCAAGACCAGCAGGCCTTCTCTCCATAAAATCTTCTTACATTGTATAAAGCCCTGAGAACACCGCTCAAGTCCTAATGCATACGGTTTGTACCTCTTCAAAGGTTTTTCACAATCTGAAAATGGCACACCTCAGAGTGCTTTGAGTGGACTTTGAGCATCACAACACATTTGCTTCATCCAGAAACGGTAATTATATTCATTAGAATATATTAATATTAATATATAAGGTTCATAGTTTGGCTACTCATAAAATGTTGAACCCGTCTTATTACTGTGCTCTGATATGATCGGGAACTTGCAGAACGTATAAAAATGAAAGTTGCAATTAATCCAATGAAACAAGTCTAAGAATATACCCAAGCATGATAGAGTTGAAGGGACAATCCATATTTTATACCTTCATGGAATTTGACATGGTGCAATACGAGAAAAACGTACATTATTTCAAATTTGGAAACGTTTGTGATAACACATTTCACTTAGTCGTGGATACCTGCTGTATATAAATACCGTTTCTCAAGCTCTATAATACATTGCAAAGCTGCTTTATTCAATTTTCATAGACGTAAAGTTTCATTGATCTACATCCGATCCGAAACTTTTTGAATCGCTTTTTCAATACTGCTCCACATGTATAAGACATTCTTAATATTTAGTGATACCACGCGACAACGTACAGGGAAGATACATATGGACACTTCCATGATAAGATGATTACTGGTCTGAGTAGCGTATTCTCGAAATCGGTACAGCAGTAAAGTGTGAGCTATTCAGAGAGATAAATGGCGTTTCCAATGGACTGAGCGCATGGCATATTGCGCCAATTTGACATTTGCGTGAAAGACAAAGTTGTATTCATACTGACCATAATCCATATATGGAGGGTATAGTTAGTGCCATAACAGTGGCCAAGAAGCCCACGATGAGGATGGAGACCCTCATTACCCAGATGATCTCCATTTCGGAGGCCTTCTGCCTGAAAATTAGCTTGTAGACATTCCGGGCGAACATGGAGCTGGCTGACAATACACTGGAGTCCGCTGAAGACATCACCGCAGCTGATACTGCTCCCAAGCCGAAGAAGCTGACGAAGCTGGGCGTGAGGTATTGCAATACCATCGGCAGGATTTGGCTGGTTTGCTCTTCTTCTAAGGGGTAAGGGCCTGTGTATTTTGTCTCGTTCCACACTACAGATAATAAGATGAGAAATAAATATTTAAAATTTACCTAATGGAATTGAATGTCGGAACATACCTAATAGTAAAAGACTAAGCATTGTTTAATATGGGAATAACTTTATCCATCTGTGATTTTATCTGAAAACTTGCCACATTGCTCATTATGCATTTCTAATTCTAAGTCTCCATGGGCTTAAAGCTTTGATTGCCTCCCTTGTGGAGCTTAATGGTCACTTAAGATGTCATACTGGGATATTCGATATATTTTAATGCAACTGTAACGCGTGGCTTATACATGTTTTTGCATTTTTTGTATGTGTACATAAAATGTATATATGTGTGTGTGTGTACAGAGCGAATCATTAATGAATGACGCTAGATTTATATAGAAACCTATTCCAAGTTAATATTTTCTGAGACCGCATTATTACTCAAATTGTTTCCCTGATCAAAGGCTTTCATAAGCTCAAAGCTCTGAAGGCCCCCTGTGTCTATAGAAAAACCACAGAAGGAATTAGTAGTGCACTACACATATTGTTACCAATTTTATAATCTCAAAACAAATATGCAGCAGAATGCGATCTTTCTCTATGTTGGTGTTTGATCATAATAATCATGATTATATTCCATAGAAAAGTTTATGACGGGTTTTAGCATTATAATTTTCGAACATGAACTTTTTCAAAAGTATAGAGGATTGTTCATGATTATTAGAAGCAGAAAATATTTCATACATAGTAGCATCATTTAACAGTTCAGTGGCAAGAAAAACTGATTGACCTCGGTAGACCCACCGGGCGACAATATTGATACAGTTCACTTCACAGCTCACACTCTCATGACTTTTTCATGGAGGAGCGTGTTTAATTCAGAGAAATGACCTTCAACTCACTCGCACTATCGACTTTTCATCAATCTAAAAATAGCAGGCTACTAAAATATGCATATGTTTGGATATTCCTTTATCATCTTAATGAGAATTCGTTTACTATGTGACTTCTGAAACTGTTTTTCATTTTATCTTACTTGTTGTAGCCTTTCGATGGAATAATCACTGGGGGGAAAATATAATAAAATAACTATCGTATAACCTTCTCAATATAACGTCCTAGTAATAGAACTTACATCTTATACTCAATATACACATCGAAATTAGAAGATGTGAAGAACAACGTCACGTTGGTTGATGGTCTACTTTATAGATATTTTGTAGAAACAATGAAATTTTGATATTAAATTTAATGCGAATATTTCCGAAATGTTTTCAAGTTTTCCAAAACTTCCATAATTTTCAATATTTCCAAAAGTCACTTTAGGATTCAACAATATGATCCGATGGAAATCTTCAATGAAGAGACACTACTGCATATAAAACACAGTCAACCTAGTTAATTACTTTTTTACCTTTCTTACTGAATTCTAATACCTACTTATGTAGTTAAAATGTAAGTAATCTGTAATACATTCAGCTGCAGAAGCGGAATAAATTAGCTCCTCCTAAAAAAGTTATTGAAGCCCTAAAATATTGTACCACTCAAATTAAATTGTTTGTTTGTTTGAAACATTCAAAATATATCAAATATGTACTATGTTCGATGGCCATATGTATCTCAAAATCACAGTTGTTGTAAATAAATATTTTTTCTGTATTTTGTAGACGAATGAGTAAGCAATTATCTACGTCTTCATCAACGCCAAACAAAATTTTATATTCTCGCCCTCAATTTCAAAAAAAAAATAAAATTATTAGGGGCCTCGAAGATCTCGTTTTTTTGACAATAACACAACGGAACAGAGTGACACAGTTTTCCGTAACTTATACATCAAGATCCAACTTACGAGTTCCTTTGGCGATGGCACCGATAAGCACGGGTGGTATCGCCATAAGCACACATCCAAAAGCAGCAACGTACGATAGCAATTGAGCTCTTCCTGCAGATTTACTGGACAGCACTCTTTGGAAGTACACCTGCCAAGGAATGCCACCGAAGATCAGCAGGAGCCCTGTGAAAAAATTAAAAGTTGATGATGAGATCTGGAGGTATTTCCATAGCTGATATCAAATTTTAACCTACGTGCGATATCTGCCTATTTGCATCAACGACGTGCTTCCACAAGAAAGGTGACCACATACATAGAAGTAATATTCTTATAAAATAGCTCACTACATGGAAAATACCAAAATTGCAATAAGAGATATATTGCTGTGCTGTACGCTAGACTTTGTCATTTATAACATACATACCTATATAAGTTATAATGAAGTTATCATTATTATTATGAGAAAATAGAAGATAAAGGCGTCTGATACACCGAACTATTCTGGTTGGTAAGATCTAGAAATGTCGACGAAATATTGTAGCTTACAATTAGTGCAGTATTGCTTAATATTAATCTAAAATCTTTTGTTTACTTGAAAGAAAATGTATAGTTATACAGAAAAACATTATCAATCTACCTTATTCAGTGATTACACACCTATGGTCAATTAGTCATTCAACCAGTCTCTTCAGGCCAGTTTATAATTACAGTCTAATTCAAAATCATTGACTAAAATATAAATATTTTTTATGCGTCTTAAGGCGGCTAAAGATGGCATGGCAACCTGTCTCGTATTGAATGTGTTTAATGTAGATTGTAGATGCTCTTACTTGGTGAAACTCTTCTATCATGTAGATAAAAAGTTGTGTTTCACAAATAAAACTCTTTCTTTTAGTGACGCGTTTCGATTTTTATTAAAATCATCGTACGACTGTCAGATTTGACTTCTAGCAAGGCTACATAGATTACTTGCCAAATAACTAACTTCATGTGATAAACAATTTTATTTCTTAAGATATTTCACGTTTTATGATATTTTATTTCTTAAGCTATTTCATTCTTCCTAATACATTCCATAACTTAATATATTTCAGTAGTAAGTTAACCTAGAATACAAATAGATGGAAACTTATAGTAGTGTATCTATAAAAATTGAGTTTAAAAGATCAGTCTGTTCATTTACTACAATGAAGTCAGGGTTTCGCTGAATCTCTAATGTTTCCATGAAGCTTAAATCGTGTATTTTATTACAAGTATGGAGTACACTCATTCTATTGCTAACTTTATGATTCGTATCTAGTAAGTGTTTGGCAAAATTTGATCTTTCTGGATGGTTGTTTTTGAAAGCACCTATATGTTCCCTGTACCTTGTTGCACATGCTCTAGCTGTTTGACCTATATAAACAGCATTAAAGAAGGCACATGAAATCTTATAAACACCTGACTTACACATATAGAGTTCTTTCTCCTTTGAATTCATTAAATATGATCATAAGTTTCATAGATACACTACTATAAGTTTCTATCTATTTGTATTCTAGGTTAACTTACTACTGAAATATATTGAGTTATGGAATGTATTAGGAAGAATGAAATAGCTTAAGAAATAATATATCTTAAAACGTCAAATATCTTAAGAAATAAAATTGTTTATCACATGAAATATCTTAAGGACACTTTGACGGCGATGGTTAAGGTTTTGTAGGGGTTTCCCTTAACACTAGTGTAAATGCAGTCGCCAAAAAGATATGCCCCCTAAGAAAGGCACAACAAATGAAAACATAATTTAATAAAAAAATAACTGGACTGCATAGATAGTATACTAGTTTTGAGAGCTCTAGTTTTGTATCCATGATAGGACTAGTTAGTTATTTGGCAAGTAATCTGGGTAGCCTTGTTAGAAGTCAAATCTGACAGTCCGCCGATGATTTTAATAAAAATCGAAACGCGTCACTAAAAGAAATAGTTTTATTTGTGAAACTGTGTGATAACTACACAACTTTTTATCTACATAATTTATAATCTGTTTGAATAGTTTATGGTACTACTGGAAGAAGCTCGTCATTTACGATAAATACTGTTCTAGATTTAATAATATTTCTTGATGTCATTTACAGTTTTCTAAAGCAGAAATAACTAGAAACTGTTTATGAAACTACTATGGAACGTACGTCGTTATTCGGGATCCACAATATGTTGACCATAAAAACAAAAATTTGATATCTGATGTATGGGCTAGGCGAATTAGTACACTACCTGCGTTTTTTCTTTCTTTGATAGTGTTTGACAGAAACATAAAGCTTATTGCAGATGAACTCATAATTAATGCAGATGTCGCTATCATTTTATCATTGGAATCGGACTCAATTTTTTGTATGATTTGTATGCTTGTTTAACATCTGCCCTCACTTGCCTTGGAAGATAAAACATTTCGTATGTACGGTGGTCGGTGCGTGAATATCAAGCAAACATCAAAGTTCCTACAAGCGGTCGCTGAGACGCTGGCTATGGCTTGCCTTATCTTCTGCAGCCAGCTTTAGATGATGAATCAGACAGAACCACAAGATAGGTTTCCGAATAACATAAGTTTCAGAATTTACATTAATCAAAATATCAACATATTTTTTGTTCCAAATCTATATATTTTGTTAAAATAAACAAAAATTCAGACTCTGTATAAAGCTGAGCTGTAAACAACAGGGCGATCGCTAGTGGTTCTGCCTGACTGCGGCCGTAAACTAGCGGCCAAGAATGACAGTGGTCAAAAATCTGAAAGAAGGAGAGGCAAAATAGCGCTACCAAGCAAAACTGAAATTTCAGTTTACTTAGAATGGTGCTATAAAACCATTGATAAATGGGCCACATATAGGCTGAACCAAATCGCCACCTACGTTTTCTTACTAAATTAAAAATAGGTAAAGATAAAATAAGGATTACGAAAATTATGTATACATTCATTCCAACAGGAAATTCGACATTTTTTTGACTACAAAAAAATAAGAAACGTTAATAACCTCCTCTTCAAATTATTATACTTACTATATTGCCATTCATTTCTTTCTGGAGTACGTGCTCTGAATTTTAATCTAGGTTTTCAACTTTGGCAGTATGGATTATTCGTTTAGTCCTGACACCATATTAAGTCAAATTTGAAAATGTTCATAATCATAATACTTCACTCACTCATTCAAGGGAAGTAAAAGTACTATTGGTGGCCTCTATATTGATGTAATCTAAATCAGAACACGTGAAAAAGCTGCATAATGTTTTTTTCTTTTCTGAACCACGGGTATTTTGATGCCAACCGGCATATGTACAAAAAAATTGCTTTCCCCATTGCTAGAAAAATTATCTACTACAAATGTTGTTCTATGGACACATTTGTTGTGATTTTCGCCAAATAGTCGTCCGATGTGGCGTAGCTTCCTCCATTGCAATGTCAACTTACAGCAAAAAGCAAGACCGTGCAGGTGCGGATGTTGGTGCAGGTGCAAAACAACTAGTACCATAAGAACCACCAACCATAATCGATATAGGAGAAGATTTCCCTGCTTTCTACGTGCCCAATCCAATCGACGTCCATCCCCTTGAGGCTCTGCACGTGTTCGTTGCTCCAGGCGAAGGGAATGCACATCCATAAACCGATGAAGATGCAGAACAGCTGGATGACGTCAGTGTAAGCGACCGCGTATAATCCGCCAAAAAGGGTGTAGAACACCGCCACGCAGGCGCTGAAGATAACGGAAGTACGATGGTCCAGATCGATGATTACACTGATCGTAGCACCGAGAGCTGCTAGGATACCAGCCGCCCAGAACACCTAATAAACAAAAAGATACGTTTGTATTCATTAAAAAACAGAATATTCTAGGGAGTTCGCAACCCACCCAGCGATACCAAAAAAAAATAATTACTTTACTATAGAAATAACATAACGGCCTGTACTCGCGAATGACAGATCGAAATTTGGTTAGACTATTAAATTTGAATATGAAGATCGGGGAGTTCACTAAAATTATTAATATGTAGTAAATTTTTTGATAAGATCGTCAAGGCTTCAAATTGAGTGTGATGTTAAATTATCTGTAATTATGCCATTCAATAAACGAAAGTATGCAAACTATGTTGATAACAATATCAAATTGAATGAGAATGTCACCATTTTTGTGGAAATCACATATACTCGTATAACGTTGAAATTATTATACATTTTCATATTAATTTTTAATAAATAAAAAAATCACTATGTTACATCTTGATATCTGCAAACATTAACTACTGCTGCTGTATTCTAGATAAAGTTAGCAAAAATGGAATACACGTGATTCAATATTATTGTTGCCGATTTCTATGTTGATAACCATGAAATTCTAACTTAATGATTCAAATGCACTGAATTTTCTGCTATCAATATATCTAATACTCTCTTCCTGAATACCACCATGTGAATTTTATTTTTAGAAACAGTCCCAATGATTATAATAATCAAAGAATAAGGAACACTAGTGATTAGTAATGAAAACACAAATCAGTTCAAAATATCTTTCATTCATGATACTACATTCTTTAATCTACTATAGTAATAATTTCAAGTGACACTGTTTTGGGCTCCAATTCCCTTGACATTCTCCTTTACATTTCACTACGTTTTGATTGATGTGATATCCCCAATAGTCTTCAGATAAAAGCAGATTAAAAGGACAATAGAGTTTATAATTTTTAAAATATACAAAATATGAAAAGAACGATTAAGAAGTTTTGTTTCACTTTATTCATAACTAAATATGAGTGAGTGATTTATTTAATTATAAGTTAGGAAGAGAATCTTTTGGAAATAAGTGGAATGGCTACAATTCCGAAGAGAGAATTATGTCCGCACGGTTAAAGCTAAAATAGCACCAGAGCACAACGTTAAGAAGGGGCAACATGCAATAACTTGTAATGTTGATGAGGATTCTGAAAAAGTTTGAAATCTTTAGTATCATGGTGGTGCTACTTCATCTGGTGAATATGAGGTATATCATGGTAAGGATCATAATGCATTGGAGGGTAAATTATCTGAAAGCCCACTATTTTCTATGATGATTGCATCAAAATTTCAACCCCTAAAAGCTTTTGGAAGAGAATTTATGTTATCTGGCGAATACGAAAATGAATACAGCAGTTCGTTAAGCACATCATATAACTGAATGTATTAGTATCACATTTATATATGTCACTGATAATAGGATTCGATTCTCCGAATAAGTGCATCTACAACGTACATCAAAGGTTGCTTATAAGAATCCATGAACATGCGTTTCCCATAATATTATAAGGTGTATCGTACTACGCATACATCTATTTTTAACACCGACTCCTTTCACAATACTTTCACCTTCTAAGGACAGTATTATAAGAAATCTCCATTATAGTTTCGCTTCATTCTCTGCTACAGGATAATGAGGCAAAAGGGATACTATAGACAATGAAACTGGATAAGTCACTGCTCTAGTAAAAAAAATTAGAAGGTATCATGAGAATCGATAACTTTCATATTATTATAACATATCCATTTGAGTTAAGTGCTTTTATTCTTCTTTTGAGATGTTTTCCTCTATACTAAGTGGGGACGGAAAATACGTTGACCAGTAGATATGTTATTAATGATTTGTTTTGTCGATTTATATTCATCGTCCGACTGTCAGACGATGATTTGAGTGTTGTTTGAAATTTGTAGACAAGGTGGATTTATCAAAAGTTTGATTTCGGACTTCCATTGTCTATAAAACTTTGAGTATCACGACGTTTCGATTGATGTGCTATCTTCAATCGTCTTCAGGTGAACTGGCGAACACGTTCCTTTCATGCTTATTTATACCCCGTCGGGTGACGTGTCGTTGTGCGCGGTCTGTTCTGATTGGTTCCCGATGCGCGGTATTCCGGTCTGCTGACGTGGCTGTTTGTCGGTCATTGTTTGTTGTTTGGTCCAGTCGTAGTCTATTAATCTTCTTTATGAGTGGCTGCCAAATTAGTTTAATGTCTACGCTGGGTTTGCTGTACACTTTGCTGTTGTTGGTGATGAATGCCTTCCTTCCTTGGCAATAACCTTAGCGTCGTCCCAAGCTATTTTATGGTGCTCCGTCCATGCGTGGTCAGCTATTCCAGATTTTCCTGTCTCTGCTCGCTGGGTGTTGAGACGATGTTCTTTGATTCTTACTTCCAGTGGCCTTTTTGTTCCCCCCCCCCCCAAATGTTGCTAAGTTTCGACATCGAGAGCCTATATACTAACGTAATTCAGAAGAAGGTACAGAAAGACGAACAACTTAAGAAAAGGACAGATCTTCCACTGAATGGAATAATGGAGTGGCTCACATTCTGTCTGAAGAACAACTATTTCCAAGAGAAGGAAGACTTCCAAACAAGAAGAAGGCCTGCCTATGGGATCACCGTTGTCTCCGAGTGTCTACAATCTACATCATTAAATGCCCACTACCTATGGAGGAAAAGGGAAATCTAGGGATCTGGGAAATCCACTTGAAACGGAAATTAGAAATGTATTTCATGGAGAGAAATTCATGCTACTGCCATGTTAATCAATAAAGAAAAGGTACATTCACCATGCATCTGAAGTCAATTTTTGGAGTTTTCTGAAGAATTGCAGCATTTGGTACATATTCTGAAGAAAACAAGCCAAGCCTTTTCGAAAGTTATCACGAGTGAGGATTGAGTCTGGATCATCCTGCATCGTTTGTCACTTTTACTATTTTGGCACGGCGGGCTTACTCAGATTTGTTCGACTCTACTCGCATTTTCGATTTCGCATGCTATTTAGGCTAAATAGGAGCGAGGATGGATGAAGTTGACGTTTAATGCTTGATAAAGGATGAAAGTATTTTTGATTTGATTACATTGTTTACTATATGATATCTCTGTGGAAGTAACTGCTTTCTGTGATGAATTTCAAAGTTGCCCTCTCACTTTAAGTATATATAATATTAAGATCCTCAATACGAAATCGATTAGATGTATATTATTACACCCAATGTGGTAGGCGGAATCTACCTGGCCACAGAAAGTGCATAGCAAAATATTTTAGTTCAACATAGTTATCCAGTATTTTTGTCTTGTTAGTGTCATTCTTGTTGCTTGAATTGAAAAGCATAATTAATGCATAATTTTTCTCTGAACCGTTTTATTGTTCCGTAAAATACATATTAATCTTGTTACAGGGACATGTGTTATTTTCACCTGACTATTACATTTAAAAATGATTCAACGGTAATTCAGGATTAGCAAGCAAAAACCTTATATTTCAAATATTGAACTACATATTTTTATTTTAGCTTTAAAATAACCACATGGTGTTTTCTACATCCACCTTCACCATATTTGTTTAACTATATAAATATCCAACCACCAATTTACTATTCATGAGGTTATAATATATTAACTAATTTTTAAGAATTTCGCTGCTGAATTATCATTGACTAATTACCCTTTTTAAAAAAAGGGTTAATCCATCAATGGTGCAATCGTCTTATCTATTCAATCACTTAGTTGTGACTTCATGATTCACTTTCATGTAAGCACCCGTACATAATTGGTCTGTCGCCAGCTTATGTACCACGATGCATTAAAAGATATAAAATTCTACTTAAAATAACAATCAGAGCTATTTGATATTCTTTTTTCTTCTAAAAATAGCAGAAGAGAAACTATGAGTTAAAATGAATACATATGTTTGAAGATGATTTGAGCATATAAACCGAAAAGTAAGTAGCAATTAATAAAAGTGTGTTATCTACATAACACTTATCATGTTTCGAATGGATATAATAAACTTGATTATTTTGTCATAGAAATACTTTTTGATTTTGTTGGGAGTCTTTACATTTTTCAAACTTCACAGCCTCAGAATTATGATTATTCTGATCTTATAAAAACCTTATTTACTTTTTTATCATCATGTAAGCTCAATATACATCCATACCGACTTTTGGACATTTGAAGAATAATATGGGTGGGATCATAGTACTATTTTGTTTTCCTGATCATTTTCGAACGCACTTGGCTGATAAGTTTCGAAGTAATATGGTAAAAATGTTTCAATGGGTATCTCAAAACAATTCCAGAATACTGAGAACACTGCCCTGAGGTGAAATCACATTCTGGTCTGCTAGTCGTGATGATGTGGGACGCCCAGTACTCAAGTCATCCTTCATTAATATTTTCTTTCATCAATAAAAATTTCTGGCATAACTATATAATTCTATATAACATTCTAGATTGGCACCACACAAAGCTAAGAGTTCTCTTTCGCTGAAGAAAATTTCATTCACCGAAACAACTGCTATACTACTGCCACTACTCGACAAGTTCAGATCAGATCATTCTTGGAATAGTGGTCGCCTGTGTGGGGGTGCTCTTCGAAGCAGTACTTGAAGCTTCAAGACATTCCAAAAAGCATTAGACATGTTTCGTCTTTAACATAAGTTCATCATTATAGCTCGGCGATCGGCTAGTAGAGAGCAATTAGGTTGTATATATATACCGATTCTAGGGTGTGACAGTAACATTATTTATCTCCAAGCGTAGTGCAAAGTATCACTACCTATTGGCATCTTTACGAAGTCAAAGATCCTTAAGCTTGGACTCTGCCTAATAGCAAAGTAGACATTTCCCTTTGACAAAATAAAAAAAGAAAAAAGTCAAAATGCAGCGCAGAATGTAGTTATTACGATTATACAGCGACAACATTATAACGTCCATACCAAACAAGAATAAAATAAATTCTACCAAGCATCCAGGCAGCTCTAAGGTGACTTATACTTTTAACACAATTTTTTTTAATGTTTGATCCCTTCTTTCTACCTCCCCAAAAAGACCTTGTAAAACATTATATTCTAAAACCTCTCAATGTTATAGCGATATGGATACAAATAATTATAATATCGGTCGATAGACAAAAACAATACCTAAAATTGACCAAGGTATCTTTTTTCATTTTCTCACAGTACAGTACGCACCTCCCCACAAAGTGCAGGCAAAAACAGCAAACCCCCCATCCTCTCTCCGAACAAGTCCTGCAATGGGTCCAACATCGTGATGTAGCCTTGCTTGCGCATCTTGTTGGCAAAGAAAATCCCACCGAAGACAAGACTGAGGGAGTAACCGAAAGGTGCTTGGCACCATACCAAGCCTCTTGTGTAGATCGCTTCTGCTGTTCCATTTATATAGCCTCCTCCAACCCACGTTGCTGAAAGTACAAGCAAATATAGTTTAACAAGCTATAACTATTTACTTACGGAGCACCTTGGACTGTATACCGCGCGTTAATCTCCCTTGTTTATAAAATACTCTCAAATAAAAAAATCAACTTGGTCAAATATCATAACGAAACTATGTAGCTGTTTACCCGTTACTTCTCGCCTGCCCCCAATTTGGTACCGATTATGCAAATTATTAGGCGATACTCCTGGAAAATATGGGTCTTATAATAAAATTTTAGCAATAAACAGTAGGTATATTTTAAAAATTTATCCCGAAATCCGAACCCAAAATAACAATTTGGACCGGTTTATACGTCTGCCGGAACTGGAAGTTTCATCAAGTTAATGCAGGTGGCAATCCAAGGCGCGATGGACCCTGGAGAAACACCTTTCATGAAATCTGTTTTATTAAGCGTGAATTGAGGTTTCTTGAAATAGATATATAAGATAAACACTTGACTGTGCGCAGTGCGTTTTATCACACTTGATTTTGCGAAACTGGGTTTTTACGATACCCCAAAAAAACGGTTTCCTGTTGCTTCTGTTTCATTTTGCTAGTGGTATTGCTCACATACATGTTCTTGGGTGTGTATTGTGAAAAAAAAAGTTAATTGACAGAAATCTCATGCTAGAGGAAGGTTGGCAGAAGTTAATTGTTGGTTTCCTCAACACTCAACGTGAACCACGAGTTACTATGCCTCTTGTTATTTGTGGAACAACTAATTCCATCAAACGATCAAAGAACGTCTTCAAAATCGTTAAATTTTACAGGATCATTGCTCAGTTCACGAGTTAGAACGTAACTACTGGCTTGGCCATTTCTGATCAAAGAATGAACCCATTTTTCTTCTTATTGTGGTGGAAGCAACCACCATAAAATATCTGTATTTTCATCGAAATTCATCAGGAAACTAATCAAAATCGTTTCATGTGTACATTCAAACGCAACTTATTTCTTGAAAAACGTTTCATGCTACTAATTTCTCTAATGTGCATCAAAATTAAAACTACGTCAGAGTATATGATTAGGTACATGGCGGAAGTTTAAATTATCATTATATTTCATTACATTTCGGATTTCCCATTTCCCTACGGTTCCAATCCAAAACCTTCTCCATGGGTGGGGGGACTTAATATCTAATAATATTTATTCATTATTTACCCATGTTCCACAGACATACCAATTAACATAATTTTGAGAACAAATTGGCTTTGAGTACCAGAAGTCATCTGATAATTCGCTCAGAACCCAACAACAAAGTGTTTTAAGCTTTTACATATTTTTTCTGACAGATTTTGTGATGTACAATATCATAATATAAGGATCTACACAAGAATATTAGGCAAAAGTTTAGATGATAAGCAAATCTGAGTCGTAAAAAAGGCTGAAAACAAGGGACATTAATATATAACTCACTTACTAACTACTTAATCTCAACAAAATGCACATTCAATGAGAACTGAAGTAGAATCAAAAGAAGCAAGTTTGGATCCAATAGGGATTCAAACCTTAACGCCTTCCAGCTTCTGCTCCATATGCGAGCACAACCTCTAAAACTTAGACCAATACACGTATACCTCGGCTGTTTAATACAGGCATATAGGTGGGCAATTCTACGGAGCATAGTCGACTTCAGTACTGATGTTTCCAATAATTAACGTATTTGTATAAGCTCATAAAAGTGCATTCTCAACTAGTTGAAAGCCTCTAACTTGAGTTAAGTTTCCTTATAGTGGTGACTGAAAAAATCTCATGACCGTCACCTGACTTAAGTAATGACTGATGACTTTTAGTTCATGGAAATAATACAGAAAACAATTTTCTGAACAAAAATAAGTCCATATCATCAAATAAACAGCCAAAAAAAATGTTATAACCTTAGCTAAATGAATGAAGCAACAGTGTATACCAAAAAAAATGCCTAATATTGTTATGAGCAAAACTAAAAAGTTTTGATTTTGAAGGAATAACAGTTTCTGCACTTCACCTAATGAGCATGATCCATGTTTGTTTCATTCCTTCAGAAGAGAGTCAAATAAGAATCCATAATACCGTGGAAATATATTTGTTGACAGTCTAAGTAGCATAGAGACACGTGGCGGTCATATGCTTCCCGTGAGATGAGTTAGATGTAACGGACATTATATCCACCTAGCCTCCTAAGCGAAATTATTTTTTTACTAAATCTAAAGAGGTATAAGTTGGATTTAATCGATACTGCTTTGTTTTACCGTCGCTAAGTATATGCAGTTTATTTATGCATAGAAACTGATGCCTTATTTTCTTTAAAAAAAAAATATTAATATAATAAAATAATATAATCTTTAACATATCTAATATGAGCATCTTCTCTCATTTGCTCCAGTTTGGCTTTGAGTGTATTAATGTTACTGCATTTGGTGACTAGCATGGATGCTAATGTTAGCATCCATAACAGTTTGACCCTCATGTGGGTCCCTGGTCACAGTGGGGTGCCAGGCAACGAGAAAGCAGACTGTCTGGCGAGGATAGGAGCAAGGGGCGCATGCATTGGCCCCGAACCCTTGCTGGGCATTAGCAGAGGCCAGGTTAGTAATGCCCTGGATGCCTGGGCATACAACGAACTTGCGAAAGCATGGCTGGAGAGAGACAGACGACTGCAGGCAGTCAAAGAGGTTCATAGCGGGCCCCAACAAACGTAGGAAGCTATGGCTGCTGAGCCGGAAGAGGGATTCACTCCACTTGTTAGTGGGAATCCTCACAGGTCACTGCAGACTGAACAGACACATGTCACTCATCGGAGTGGTCAAAGATCCAATATGTCAGAAGTGCTGGGAGGAGGACGAGACTTCGTTCCACTTCCTAGGCGAATGTGCCGTATACAGCAGCCTTAGGACTGAGGTGTTCGGCACAGCAGAGTTTGACAGGGAAGAGTGCTACTTAGCGGAATGGTCGGACATTAAAAGGTCTTGAAGGTTCGACACTAGGACGTCACCAGGTCTGCCATAGTGTTGTTTTTTTTTTCAGTAATGGTCTTTGGGGTTTGGGGTCGGCAAAAAGGGCCAAAAGTGGCCTACTTTCCAGGCTTTGCCTCCCCACTAATACTACTACTACTACTGCTACTAGCATCCATAACAAATTTTGTAGTATTGCAAAAATATAATAAATACACTATGAAATTTTTTAAAACGGAATGATATTGGCTGATCTTTTTGTGATCGTCACAACACAGCTCGAGACCGTGACATTCAAATTTCAATAGCCTTTGACGGTCGCGAGTGTGACGGTCATAAATTTGTTGTTTTTGAATCTGTTATTCGATTATCAAAAATTAGTTTATATTAGGCGGCTATACTATAAACCTGAAACTTAATTTTACTTTCCTATTGTCATTATATCAAAATGACAACACATTATGTGTGACTGTCAATAAAGGTCAAAAGTCCATTAGGCGAAAACACCTAAATTATGCCCAATTATCACAAGTAAAAGCTGATAAGAGCATCTGCATACACCTGAAGCGTCTGTTGAACTAAATAAAATGGCGTAATATCGTCTCGTTTGCCAGTGTTGTCGTGTTTTTGCATGGTGAAAAAGCTGATGCCCATTATAACCAGTGCAAAACAGATGAAGTAGTACATGGAAATTTTATTATATTCAAAGCAGAATCCGATTATCCGTTCGAAAATATATATAAATGTAAGGTTAAAAAAGTATAAGGTATGGAAGCTGTGAGTCGTAATCAAAAGTTATTTTTACATCCTAATGTATATTTTAGGCTTTAAAAACCTGAAACATATATCGTACAAGCAACTGTGATTGTTAAACCAGCCCCAAGTTCTCATTTATAGAAAACAACAAAAAACATCATGAATCGACAATACTCCGTAGACTTGCTCAGGTATAGCATTCACCTCTGTTCTAGTGTCGAATCACCCACCGTATTAGCTTTTATGAGATCATTCGAGATTATACTCAACAAAAGTGAAATCTATCATCCTAACTCAGATTGTTTATAATAAACGAGTGTATTGTTGTGATAATTCGTTACTTTCACTCCTCACAAAAGTTGATAGGCCCGAAGAATGTGGATAACATTGCTCGTCATTTTTATCTTAGTTGTATGATATCGATAATGCGATGTAGAATGCACTGATATTTACCTGTCATAGTAAATATTCCAACGAACAATCCGATATTCCGACCTGCCAGCATAACCTCCTCTTCTGAGTCATTGCCCTCCTCCTTTTTTCGTCCAGCCCAGATACCAACAGCCAAAATCAAAATGTAGAAAAGAATTATAGATATCACCCCTGCTATGTTAAACATTTTCTAAGTCTGGAACAAAGGAAACTGTGATGAATAAACATTAAAATCCAGAAGATACCCTACTTAAATTCCATATTATAAGTATAATAACTTTAGAACAGATCCGAACTTCAGTAAGTCTACGTAAAACCATTTCAACGTTTCAACAATCAGAATTGAGATATAAAGTTTCAGTGCAAAACAGTGGCGTAGATAGGGCGAGCAAAGAGATCAATCCCCGCCACGAGAGACGAAAAATCCCGAAGTATCGATCTTCTCCTCTAGAATAATTTTTTTTTATTATTCTAAACAATTCTGGATGGAGCACCGAATGTCAGTTGGAATTAACCTGTTATGATTCTGGAGTCTTACAAATGGAAATGTCGCTTTGTATAGCTAGTGTACCGAAACATACCAATGACACACAAATTCAAATAAGACTCGTTTATATAAAATACTGGATAGAGGCGACTCGTATCTCACCAGTATAATGAATTTTTTGTTGCACGTTTTAAGGCCAGAGTGTGTTGACTTTCTTGTCACGCTTCAATCACAGTGATCGGAAATGTTAAAAATATATTAACAATACCTTGTACCAAGTACTGAATGGGGCTACTTGAGAATATCATTTAATGATGGTCTATCTATACCGAAATAAAAGTTCCCCGAATCCACAACTAGGCCAGGTTTCCTGAACGGATGGTAATCCTAGATCGATGTTATACAGTAAGACACAGGAGTCATCAGATGTGTGCCATTTTAACAATCCTAATATTTTGACCATATGTTATTTGAAATTTCGAGAACACGTAGGTCATTTAGATTTTAGATACTCTTACTTGGTGTAACTCTACTATCATGCAGATAAAAAAATTGTGTAATAAACACACAAGTTTCACAAATTAAACTCTTTTTCCTTCAGTGACGCATTTCGATTAATACTTGAATCTGACAGTCCGACGATGATTTAAATCTAAATCAAACTGCGTCACTGAAAGAAAAATAGTTTCATTTGTGAAACTGTGTGTTAATCACACAATCTTTTTATCTGAACACGTAGATGTTTCAAAAGGTGTACTTCGGATTTCTATTGTTTATATAATTTTTAGTGTTACAACGTTTCGATTGATTTTCTATCCTCAATTGTCAGATTGTGCTAGTGTTTCAAAATAATGATTGAATGAATAACATTCAGGATACAGAGTTTCCTAGTTCAATCTAGTGGGTTTCCAACCAAGAATTTGGTCATATTTGTACATCCGTTGACAATCCTCATCACCTACATATATATAATTCTTCAAATGAAGCTATATTAAGGGTGTATATAAGAGATATATTCCAAAAAAAATATTCATCAAACGAGAGCATCTTTCAACTCAGCAGTAAAGCTTTCAACATAATTCAAAGTTACGGTAGTCAACGATGTTGAATCCCAAAAAAACGTGTTCTTCGCATCCATTCTGGCTTATCCTTATATGAAATAAAAGAGCTCTTAAGCCCGCCATGAATATGTAGGGTGGCTGTGGAGGTCGGAAACATTGCGTGAATTGCTGTGCACGGTTGCTATCGGTCGATCAAGTCCCCGTGTAGCTTTATAAATAGATTCTACCTTCGAATTCGAGTATACTTTGGTGTTGCGGGACCTGAATAAGGTATTGACGAATTAAACACCCCATCAAAACAAACTATGATGGTTACTACATATATCGCTATAATAGTGATTTTACAATGAGAGGAAAAGGTTTAATAATAAATTAGTAACATCAGGCAGAATGTAGTGTTTTGATCGAGAGATCGACATTATTGACAATGATTGAAATAATAAATGTAATTTAACAGGATTAGAATCTATGTTTCAATGAAACGAAAAGAAAGTGTTTTGATCATTTTATTAGCTTCACTTGTATGTAACTGATGAAGTAACTACCTACGTTAGCACATCCGGAATGTCATGGTAAACCTACTTCTAATTGCAACACATATTCGTGTTTGAAAATTCGCAAGTTTTATGTATTTTAAATGACAAAACATTAACTTGGTACAATCGAGCTGATCTGATAAACAAATGAGAGAGAGCGGCATGATATCTACAAGAAATTCACTCGATTTTGGAAAGACCAAAAATTCACTCTTAAGGTACTTCACTAAAAATCAAAAAGTAATTATTATTGTATCTATTATATCTATCCATCCACTAACGACATTAGTGTTAGCCATGTTTGCAATAGAGTATGATTCTTAGATATAAAAATATCGCTCTTTTTAAACAAATGTGCATGAACGAAAATCCTTAAAAAAAACTGTTGAATTTGGAAAAAAAATGCATCCCAATGATAGAAAACGTGCCACCGCATATTCACCGACCAATTAAAGAACTGTTAGCAGCCGTTTTCCAAGATTGTGCTATAAGCAAACATTTAATAAATTCATTGCCTACAAGATTGCTTGATATCAATCTAGCGCATTACTAGCTGTGGGATTATTCAAAATATTCAGTATTCACAACACAACCAACAACACCAAAGTCATTAAAAGATTTTACATATAAGGAAATAAATTGCTGAAATTCAACTAGAAATTCTGAATAATGCTGTGCACAGTTTTTAAGAGAAGTCATTGATTGTGCACCATCAAAATGGAGGAGATATCGCCCTTAAGTTAACCAGTGTTGGCCGTTGAATATAAAAAGTCTCATTATATAATCAAGCAAATTTTTTTCACTACCTGTTGGTGAATTAATTCAGTGAAAATTATTAAAAACACTTGGCCTGTACTTTATAATCTTGAACTGTCCTTGATATAAAGAAACGATAAATATTATGCAGTTTTTTTACTATTCCTTAAGTGACAGAATTTTCAAAAGTAGCTGTAGCATTATTCAACAAATTTGTAACAGTAAGTAGACAACTAGCTTCAATATAGTCGCTTCCGTCTCTCCAGCTTCCATTGATTTTAAGATCTGATAGGACCTTATTGTTGAATTGCGGAATATGTGTTCAAATTACATATACTATTATTTGCTTGTGCTTTTAGATACATTTTTGTAATGCCTGTTAAGGTTAGGTAATTGATATCCATAATTTTATATACGAAAATGTGGTATTTATTTATTATTCAGCATTCATAAGAATTAATTGCAAAGCTTAACCATTCAATGCATTAAACTTGGGCAGTTGCGTAATATTAGATTAGATAAATGTAAATGTAAATTTTGAAACTTATCCTGTGGTTGTCTCTCTGTTATATAGTAACAAGAACAAGTCATAAGGAAACCCGTATAAAAACTCATTGTACATCTTTAGGTTTGGAGAACAGTAATGGAGCATACTCAACCAAACTGGGTTAGAGTCTATTGTGAAATTAGTAATACAATAGTACAATAGTATACAATCATCGTTCAATTTTATAAAGCAGATTCTTTGATCTGCCTTTTGAAATTATTGTACTCTTAGTTTCTATATTACACGAAGAAGAAGTCCATAGTATTACTGACGAGAGAAGATGGGTCAATCGCCTCGGCCCACAAATAAAAGGCAGATACCTTGGGGCAAGTTTTTGCTGCTAATTTAATAAGGAACTTCCAAGGAGGCATTTCACCAACTACCATGGACTCAAAAATTGCAGAAATAAGGCACCAAGATATAAATTGCATTCTTGTGCAGTTCAACACTAAAAAATCCATTGATCCAGAACAAACACCAGCAATCGTCCTTAAGCGTTGCGCTACAGAGACTATACTGACGAGTCTAGGCTAAAGACGAGACATGCATGTCTATAGCAGGTCTGAGTCATAGTGGATAGCATACACTTTATGAAAATTAGTTTGACGACAGTTGAATGTCGATACTACTATATGCCTAAACCATTTCCAATAAGTGTTATCACTTGTTCGAAAATGAAACTTCCTCACACATACAGAACTATGAACTAGAATTTGACTGACAGGCAATTATCGTAATTGTGTGAGTGTTCGAAGTTCAAGGCTTGGTAAATAGAGTAGATTGCTATATTGATGAGCAGCCATATTGAATACGAAGCTTCCAATAGGTAAACACTTAGTCTTTATATAACATATTGCGTTGCCTATGATATAAATGGTAGTGTTTCTGATAAACTTTACAGTTTGTTCACTGTGGCGTGGTAATATTATTAGGATTATAGTTATGGAATGTTCGCAATCTTTGACCTTCTTTGCTGGACTTGGGCAAACAAACGCTTAGCGGTTGCTACCATAATATCTTTGGTACTGAGCACCCCAGAACTTGTAGCAGAGATAATGATCAACATCATCTGGTCTAGAAAATATACTTATTTTCCTGGATCTTCGCACATACAATTATTTTTTTACACATTATAATAATTAACTTCCGTCCAATAGTCAACCTGCTATGCACTTACTTACCTCTTTGTATTCGCTACTTTTAAGAAAGTAATATCAAAAAATCTACTTTGGTAAAGCATCGTGTAACGAAAAAGATATGGAGTGATTGTGTGTAAAGTCACGTAAGGAATCGAAGTCAATGCAATCAGTAGATGGTGAAATGGCAAATGAAGCTTATCAAGGTGCAGATTGTCATCTAAATACAGTATTATCATATTTTTTGTTTAATTTGAGATATTGCTTGAACAGCATTTCATGATTAAGAAAGTAAACTTTGAGAGTTGAAAGTGTAGAAAGTATGGAGCATGATGATACATACGCAACCGATTCAATATTGATGAAAATTACTGTTTCTGAGACTAACCGAGTCATTCAAATATGAACTAAGCGGAATTTATCGTTTATTGTTTTCAGCTCAGAAATCAATGTTTACCTGTACAAAAATATTCCGGAGATGACTGCTTAACAACCTTGAAAAGGTTTCTTATAAATAGTTAACCGTTATTTATGCGTGTCGGTGTGGGAAGAGTGACAGCAGTCGCCCCAGCGCAACGATGTCTTTTGAGAGGGGCTGTTTCTGGTCCTAAAGGCTAGCCCACACATGGGCGATGTCTGAAGGCATCCGCGAGGTGGATGTCAACCCCAGGCGCGCGACGTTCGGTGCTCGTGCCGTCGAGGTCGCGGAAAGACTGACTCCGGGATGCCCGGAGTATCGATCGAACGACGTGACGTCACGTGGGCTGCAGGTCATTGGGCAAAGGGCGGCGATTGTCGCGCGCATGCCACCCATCCCCCTTTCCCGCTTCTCATCCTATGGCCGCCCACGCGTGGGAAGATGGGAAGTTTTGGGGGTCGCAGACGAGGTAGCAGCGGTGCCGGTGGGAAGAGTTCACTTAAGGGTTCTTACTTAACAGTATGAATTTTATATGTGAAAATATGCTTCCGATAAATCTCTCTATAAGAGAATCACATGGTATTGGGTTACAAAATGATAACACCGTATGCTAAGCTAAAGATCTGTGAAAACTGCATCGACTGAGGGATCTTTTTTGAGTTAGTATCGGAATACTTGATGCGTACTTTGTTTTAATATGTCTTATGACAAACCGGTAAATATCCTTATTGAAATTGTGCAACAATTAAAGTTTAGAATAAATTTTCAAATCTATTTCATTACTTTATATAGCGTAGTATATAATATTGATATATACCTAGGTATCTATATGACTCAGTGGTTTCATTGTTGCTGTAAAAATAAAACATCTGTACGGTGAAGTTGTTGTAGACTCCTGCGCAGGGTCTGACTCCGATTTGTATATTTGATCACCCTTTAATTTGTCTTTCTGATTTTCTTCGGAATAAACATGACATAAATAAATCCATAAAGTTCCTTTCCCGGTATGTTTGCTGTATGGACATTCCCGTCTTGTTTAGCGCGACGATATCTTCTAGTCATTAATTTTGCCTTATTCCTGCAAATCGTGTCATTTAAGGCGGAGTAATTAGCAGGAAACAATAAACTAAAAAAATTTATAAATTTCTTTTTTCATTCATATAAATTTGTATTTATATACAATTAAATATGTAAAAAAGATGTATGCAGTATAAGTGAGCAAAATCCATGAGAATATGACGTGGTACTTGACGTACCTACGGAGAAGTAAATATATAATATGATAAATTTTATGTTTATCTTTAAGTAAAGGGTTCGTTCATTGTAAACTTTTTTGGTATTGAGAACTTATGTGTGTATAACTCAATAATGAATGCATGAGTAAATCATATTTTTAAATACTTCTAATCATGTTTTGAAAGTTTTTTCGAATTATTCACGACATTAGAACTTATACGTAAAATAGTAAAAATATATCTTGTTAAAAACTGTTTATGAAACGACAACCCTGCAAAACTGTATCTTTTTTAAATTAAATAATCCAACTTTGATGACATTTTGACCCTCTCTGTTTACTTAATTTTAAAATGAGCCCATCTGATTATTGTTTTGACCAGTATTATTAATAAATAGTCCAGTGACGCCACTGTACGTGAATACCTCAGAAATTCCCTTTTACTCCATTATCAACAAAAATCTGATGCCTTTTCTATCAAAGCGTATCATCCCATTTTCTATTTTACATTGTAATCGTATCCGGACGTCCCTGAGGTCGCACTCTCCAACTACGTCAAACGGCTTTTTTGACCTAAGCCATGCATTATTGGTGGAAAACTGGACGCCGGCGCCGATACGTGTGTTGTCTATTCTCAAATAAGAGAATGGAAACTGTCGTTTTTAATACCATCGTTTGGATTGAACTGTCTGGATATTTCTTCTGATCTATAAAATAACAGAATCCTGCTAGAGCCTACATTGATTTGCACAGTGAAATGGCGAGCCTTCAACCACCATTTCACGATTAGGAACTGATGTTGTACAATAATATCATGTACCTAGTTGACAGTAAGTATACCGCGATTGAGGTTTTCGAGATTGTATTATATTCAGTTTGACTTCCTAAATGTTAAGTGTATGCTCTACACTATGCATCAGATCTGCTATAGATACGCATGTTTCGTCTTTAGCCTAGACTTGCCAGTATAGCCTGGCAGTCTAACTATAAAGAGCAATTGAGTGGTATATACGTAACTCAGTCGAGGGTGTGATAGCAACATGTTAGGACCTTTGACTTCGTAAGTTGCCAAAGGGCGACACTTGGAGATGAGTTGATGTTTCACCAATTCAATACGGAATTTCCTTAACTCTGCTTTATCTTAACACAAAATACACAATATAGAGCTGCCCCCTATGAAGCTGTGGTGTATCCTCCAAGGAGAAGGAGAGTCGCGTTTTGGGTTCAAGGACCCACTGCACCAGGTCCTCTTCAAACAGAACCATCTGGGAACGAGACTGGACCCGCTCCTCAGTGATCCTGTTAGCCCCTTATCATTTTCTTCTTTGTTGTTGAATGCCACGACGTAAATCAAAGGCATAGTATTCGGGTGAAATTACATCATTCCTCGTGAGTAGTTGATATCCTCTCATATACCCCTCTGTTACTTAGCCTAATGATAAATTAATTCTACATTAATCACCACAGTGAATTCACTAGTCCGACTGCCATATATAAGGCAGGCGAGATCGAGATATTGAAAATGAGGAACCCATAGGATTTGTAAGTGTTGTTTTCGTTACTTGACTGTAACATCTCAACTGAAAATATTTCCACTCATTTGGATATTCACTCATTCACCTTGTCTAAATAATCTGGAGAACAAAAAAATCCTTGGACTGCAGCCTTCTCGACCCCCTCCAATTTTCTCAGAGTCATCTACCGCTTCTGAGAGTTTCAAACGCCCACAAGGGGGTTCTATCGCCCACGATGAGAACCTATGGGTTAAGCTGTTTGAAGAGCTGATATCAAGCAGTAAGATAAATCAGTAAAGCACAGGTACATCTTTAATGCTTCTGTGAGGTTCATACCCCCATTTTGTTGTATTTATGATCGTGGTGTTTTTCAACGTCACCTCACTCATTTTTTTCAATAATGATCATTGCTTATTAATTTTTAGCTTGTATAATTTGCACAAAAACTCGTATATCAGTATATCAACATTTAAACGTCCGTGAAGATTATTAAAATTTGGCGACCTGTACTACAGAAGAGCATAATAATATCGATCAGTGCAAACACAATAGAAAAAAAATAGTTTCACCAAGGATATACATCTCAATCATAGAAAATATTGTTGTACTTGTCCTCTCAATTATAAAACCAATAACAAAGTTTCTGTGAGGCGAGAGACGTTTCCTTTCAAGATGTATAGTTTGATAACTCGAAGCTTCTATGCACCGAAAGGATGCTTCACATCTTTCGCTAATCTTTGACCTATAAATAGTAATATGGTAAATATTGCTATTTATCCCAGTGGACTCCGAAATGACGCTTAAAATGTTCTTGTCGCGGATTTATGTTATCAATCCTATGTGGTTTTGATTATCTTATACGCCCAATAATAGAGTCCAAACGTTTTAAAATTCATAAATATGAAAATTGAAATCTTTCTTGATTTATATTTTGTTAGTGATGGGTGGCTACACTGACCTATCAATGATGATATTTTTTCAGAATGTTTAAATAACCTCAGGTGTATCTGTAATCTTAACACGTTAGCGTTGACCTCATCACACATTCTATGTTCAATGAGCTTTAAATCATTTCTAGGCCATTCAGCAGTGAGTGAACATATATAAGTACCCACCTGGAAGGTCATCATAGATAATCTCAGAATGCATCTCCTACGGTATGTTTACATCTTCCTTATACTTCAGAATGGTAGATTCTATGTACTAAAAATGGCGTCAAATAGTTTGTTGATTAAGATTTGAATCGGATGTTCGACCTGTTGACCTTTTGAATTTCAGTAAAAAACTATTGAAACAACTGAAACACCTTGAATCTCTTACAGATTATGGAAATATTTCTGAATTTTTCAGAATCTCTAAGATTCCCAAAACTTACTTCAACTGGATCAACAGTTCTGAAATCGTATGAGAATATTTAGTAAACTGATATCGTTGCACATGAAATACTTACTGAGTCATCCTACTTCATTAATTAAATCACTTTGTATGTTTTAACCTGTAGTATCAGCAAATGTTGAAAAATAATGACAAACTAGAGTGTTAAGGGTAAACATGGCCACCTGAAAAGTTGGGAGCTAATGCAACCGTTTATTAGTATCGCTTGAACAGAAGAGTATTCATCAGTATCATGCATATAATAGATTGGATTAAATCATCCGCTTGTTTTTAGGTTCATCAAAATGCAAAATGTACGTGCCAGTACAAAAATAAAAAAAAAATATTATGACGAAACATCAAGAAAACAATATCTCTAAGTCGAAATTTTTGTCGATTACAGTACTTCCCCGCTCTTGAGGCCTTGTACTGATCTGATCGATTGTATTATTTGCACGATTCGCAGTGATACAAGCGCTGCTACCTATTGGATCTCGCCTCAGCAGGTACTAATGACAATAATGCCATTCAGCAAACGTATCACATATAACTAATACTTTAAAGCAGCAAAAATAGATGGCGCTGATAGAAGCAAAAGGCAGTGCGTAAAACATCCTTAGGTGTAATATGAGCTTGGGAAAATACACAGACTATCAAGATGGAACTCGCTTACACCTCAGATAGGGTTGCCCACTCTCGCCTTTCAGCCTGGCCTTTCAGGTCAATTCCCCGGTTTCCGGATAACATTATTACTCCGGGCGAAGACGTCGGATCGGATTCAGCCAGATGATTTACAGAATAGACGTGTGTAAGTTCTGAAATGTATCATGTAGTTGTCTCCCTGATGGATTATATTTTAATTAATATATTTTTCGCTGAAGGAATCCACATTAGTACGATTTAATATTTACTGAATTTTTGGCTGACTCGGCATCCTTTATAAAGGTACAAAACAGCATGAAAAAATTAAATTTTGGAAGTATATATTTTAAGCAATTTTTCGGACTTTTGGTCATTTGAGAATCATTTGCTAAAACCATCAACTTTCGAGGGACTTTAAAACCGTGTCTTTGTCTTGAAATTAGATGAGAATATACCTCCCTCACATAGTAAGAAAAGTTGGACAGTAGGTACTCTATATATAGGGAAATCACAACTGAGTGCGTTGGACTGTGATAATTCGAGTGAATATTCAGAAAATTAACTAAACTGATAAATTTATCATCCCCTTTGTATTGACAGACAGGTTTTGCGGTTTAGATGGTGTCGCCAAACATGATTTTGAAAATTCTAGAATGTTTTTTAGGACGTCGTGTAGTCTACTGGAATTTTTCTTAACGTTTCACCGCCAGCACGAGTGGCTAATAGCTGACACTAGTCAGGTAGCTTTCATTCAAAAACCACTGACCTGTGAATATGGTATCCACTCGTGCTTCAATCATAATTGTGTATTTTCATATCACCAAGACAATATTAACAGATGCTCTGCCGCCAATCCATTAGAAATAGTATTTTCAGATAAGCAATCATACGAATAGATGAATTTCACATGTACTTGTAATAACATTTCAAATGCATTAAGATGCAGATAACGCAATCTAGATATGAACTTCAAAAATATATGGGGATTTATATATCTGATATATTAGACAAATTATATAATAATGCAATTATGGATCAAATGTCATGTCTCTTCATAAATCGTACGTATGAGTTTACTAATCTATCCATTACGTCAGTGCAGTCTATCTTAATGCTTTTCTGCAGTATGCAAAATCAATAACAATATTACACGTTATCATACGCGGTAAATATTTCATAGATTGTAGATGCTCTTACTTGGCCAAACGCGTCCATCATTAAAACAAAATTATAGAACTTAAACACTAGGTTTCACACAAACCAAAAGTATTTTTTGAGACGTCTGACGAAGTTTTAAAGGAATTAGATAAAAACAAAACAAAACAAATAAAACAATTCCACTTTAAAGTGAATATTTTTATATTAGCGTGTTTAACAAGCTGAAGCAAATCTAAAATGAGTCTACCCGAGACATTCGTGAAAGGATATCACGACGAAAATGCAGTTAGGAAGATGAAGTACAGCACTTTAGGAGGTACTGGATTGTCTGTATCCCAATTATCGCTCGGTACTGCTACGTTTTCATATTTATACGGGTGAGTAGTTATATCGTATAATTGCAAAACATTTTTGAGTTTTCCTGAATTCCCATAACTACTAAGACTTCTAATGGATTAACACTTCTAGACGCCGATCAATATAATCAATAATAATCACACAGTTCATAGGATATGAAAGCTTGTTACGAGATTTACCTGTATCGATACACAAATGAATTAAATAACTTGACCCAAATGATTTTAATTTCTAAAATTTTCAAACTAAGTAAATACGAGTACTCACATCTCGCGATAAGTTTTTATACCATATAACTTGTGTAATGACGTTATAAGTTGATTTAAGGTTTTAAAGGAAATGTTTATTTTATTCTTTTTAGCGCATTTACGTAAATAAAAGCATGTTTTTAATAAAATATTGTTACTTTTAATTTATTAATTTATACGCAGTGAATTTGCACTCATGATTTTATATCAAACATGTATATTTTACAATACGCTGGCCATGTCTGTATATATGTGAGCCATAGGAAATGTTAGGAACCCTCAAATGAGATAAGCTTTGGTTAGATTGGTTTCAACCGCCAAATATAATGAGTACCTCAAGAGATATTATTCTACCAGTTGTTAAATTCCAATATTAGGAATTAATGCTAGAATCCAAATTCTACAGGACGCAGCATGTAGAGTAGATAAAAACCCGGTGTGAGTTACATAATATATCTAAATAAAAAATCATAGGCTATAGGTGTTGATCTGGTTATAGCAATCATGTTTCACTTTATGGTATTTTATATAACTCTGCATCAAATACTAATGTTTCGCAGCTAGATCGTATTCGGTAACATTTATTGAGAATATGCCTTGACACAATAAAGGCGTCACCTTGGGGAACAACTCTAGCTGAACGTTACGAATCGTTATTAAATCTAAGAACGTTCTACTTAGCTCAGAAATACATAATTGAATCAAAATAATGTAACTTGTTAAATTAAATACCGAAGCCCTGATTAACTCTTACTGGTCAAAAAGTGATATTCACTTCTAACTACAGCATATATGAGAAAACTGCTATCCAAAACCTCTCATGAATATATCCTTTGAACCTTTTAGCTTCATCTGAAACAAAAAAGTGTTGTTCCATCATTAAAAGTATTTTAAATTATATCAAACCCGACATCACAATATTCAGTGATAGCTCCAAGGGTGCCAGAGGTGTGACTTTTTTCAACTAACAATGAACATTCCATCTGTAATAATAACGGAACGAAAACAGACTTTCTCAGTAATGAAGAATCAGTAATTCAATAATCCATATATCCGAAGGCAAAAAACGTACGTTTTGTTGTTCTATTAATAAATAATTGATTTGTGAAGTCAGTCAGATCATTCTGCACCATATATCCAAACACAATTAAATCCTATTTCTGTGTCTTTATTACATTCACTTTCAATTATTAGTTCAATATATTATTCTTAAATAGAACCACAAAGCTGTGTTTATCCTCTAAAGCTTTTATGTTCCCTTTTAAAACCTAGGGCGTGGGCGCTCAGATGGAGCGAGTTACATTTTTTTTTGTTCCGAATTGTTTTGCATTTAGAAGCATCAGGTGTGCAAAGCATAGCTTCATTACTATTCAACGTTTATTTGTTTACTTGGCGAAGAATATTTTTAGTACAAATATCATCTATTTTGTGTGAAGATTCTCATGTATTTAAACATCATTAAGACCATAGTTATGATACTCATAGTCAATCCTAATAGTTACACAAAACCACAACTACACTTTCTAACAGTTCCATAATATGACTTCAAACCTGGAGCCTTTATCTAGGTAGCAAATGAAAAAATCAAATTTTGAAATTGATCCATATTTTTTTGATTTTGTATGCTCACGGTAGCCATTTCACCTGCGCAACATATGATTTTTGTTTTAGGGATTACGATGAGGAAGAGTGCAAAAAGACAGTTCATGATGCCATAAAGAAGGGTATCAATTATATTGATACAGCTCCTTATTACGGGAATGGAACGGCAGAGCAGATCTTGGGAAAGGTGAAAGTGAACCTCCAATAGTTTCCAAAAAACTGATAGTATATTTTCAGAGTTTGGAAGGAATTCCAAGAGAAGCTTATTATCTGGCCACCAAAGTAGGCAGATGCGAAGAAAATCACAAGTTGATGTTTGATTTTTCTGCGGTAAGAACAAGAAAGTGTGTCGAGGAGTCGTTGAAGAGGTTGGGTGTAGATTATGTAGACCTACTACAGGTGAGCATAGTTCATTCATACAGTTCAGTTAGGTTTTCCAGAGACAAGTTATTTGTTCTGTTATATGGTAACGCCGATTTTATATTATTGCACTTTAACGTATGATAAATTAATACATTGCAATGAACAATCGGAATCGTAAATCAAATTCAATGGAAAATTCAGGGCCGGTTTTCCAATGTACGTTGAAATCTTTTATCTGGGAGTTAACAGTTGTTGATTGATAGATCAAGTACAAATATAAATCCAGTTGTCGTAAACTAGAGGTTGAGAAGCCAGCATTTATGGAATGAGGCAGTACAGCAAGTCGGCAAACACTCCCAAAGCCTCACAGGTTTCATTTTTGTGTCTTTAAGCTTCCTGATTTTTTCGGCGTAGTAAGAGCTTTCTTACCACCAGGTCCACGATATCGACTTTGCACCAATTTTGGATATAATTCTGACGGAAACACTGCCGACATTGCATGAATTTGTAAAGGCAGGGAAATCAAAGTATATTGGCATCACTGGGTATACATGTTCGACTCTGCTGGAGTGCATCGAAAGAAGTTCGGTACCTGTTAGTACAATTTTAAACTACGCTAGATTGACCATGATCGATGATACGCTGAGAGAGTTCATACCCAAGTTTCAGGTAGGCTTAATTAACTGAAATCAGGAGATGACTTACTATAAGTGGAATTAAGAAATTGACCCTTGAAAATACCGAAGTTTATTACATTTTATACTGGCCGTTAACTAAATATAATAAACCAAAGAGACAACTACATGTGATGTAAGATTAGACTAGTATTCTTATTCTTATTACTTGACAATTCATATACACATATAGTGACTTCATTATCATTGAGTTTACCTAGGGTATTAACAGTCTAGATAGCTGTTCCAGTATAAACCGAATGAATTTATTCTAGAAGAGTAGGAAGCAAAAATCCCTGGAACCATGATTCTAATTAGCTGTGTATGATGACATACCAACCCGTCATAACAGGGCAATAGGCAATACAAGCATTTGTTTGAACCTCTAAAATGTGAAAAAACACAAGCACACATGTCTTAACTGAAAGATTCGACTAAGTATATCTAAGAATATAATAATTTTGAAAAGTGTGTTTACATCAATGAGACTTCAGCACAGAGGCGAGTGTCTCCTTGCAGATAAACGTGCTAGAGTTACTTTCATAGGTCGTTTATAATAGGCCTCCTTACATGCAGCAAGTACAGGCAGATCTACGACTTCTTACATTAATAGGAATAACTGACATGTAGCTTCGTGATTTAACGTAACTTCCAAAAAACATATATCAAGTTGGAAAATAAAAAGCTTTACGGAAATATCGCACAGCATTTTTATCGGTGCAATTGGTATAGAAACCAATCAAACTATTTTAAAAACTGCTTTTACTGTTTGCAGATGAAGAATATCGGAATCGTGAATGCAGCGGTACACGCTCAGGGACTGTTAACCAATACTGGTCCATCTGATTGGCAAGCGGCTTGCAAAGAAATCAAAGACGCATGCACGCAAGCTAGACAGCATTGCATGGTATGTGTTTTTACATTGCAATTATTCACCGGAAGAAAGTGTTGGTCTTAAGCGATTTTCGAGTATTTTATTTAGTATTTTGATAAATATTCCAGGCATATTAATCACATTAAATTTTCCGCGCCTAAAAAAACTGATGAAACGCGAAATTAAACTTATCCCGGATTCTCAAAATTCAAAATTAGGTAAACACTACTTTACATAGTGTATCAAACAGGATAAATCTGTATTTTGATTTAGAAAGTTATATTTCTGTAAAAAAAAATCCAGTACTCGGTTTTTAGATGGCAATAATTTTGAGTTTATGATGCTCATGAATTTGAATACTGTTTTTCGCCTACATATTATATAATTATTATAATATATACTTTCCAATATCAATGCGATGTAAATTATACAAATGCCTACTTTAGGAGAATGGAGTTGAATTGGGCAAGTTAGCATTATACCACAGTTTGCAGCAGAAGGGGCCTGCCACCATACTTGTTGGTATGAAGGATAGGGAGATTTTAGACTATAATCTCAACGTAGTTTACGATGGGTTGACTTTCAATGAACAGGCGGCGTATAATTACATACTGAAGTAAGTATACAGCAGCTAGCTATAAGGAATTTTTTTCACGTGGCATCAGGTGACATCATTTATTTGTTTTTTGTTCCTAAATCTTACATGTGATCCTCTTGACAGCGTTACCCCCTTTTTCTTTACGGAATGCTACGCTGTGACTGACCAACTCCACCACTAAGTATTTCAAGCTGTTTATTAATTATTTTGATTTCACACTTCATAGTGGTATAAGTGATGAATTCGGATTACGTTATAAGAAGTTTGGGCATATGATGAAATGAGATTGTAAGTTGCCATATTGCCCAGCTTTGGATAGAATGTCTACACACATATTTAAATTGCCGTGTACATTTTTCTAATATCCATTATTAAACTATAATATAACACAATGTTCGCATTAAAATTAAAATCATATACACGCTAATACTGTTTTGAGGTGGAATATATATATATATATATATATATATATACATAGGGTCACGTCGTGATCGGTCAGTCTGTCAGCCTAGCATAGCATCCTGGCTTGTAGAATTCACTCACAACTAGCTCTACTTATGAAGTAAAAGAAAGTTAAGAAATGACCAGTTATCCGCGCTGAGTCAATTTTTTGAGGAGCTTTCGAAAAAGCTTTCTCAATCTCTTATTGAACACCAACATCGCTTCCAAATTCAATACATATTGCATTTAATCAATAATTATTTTTTTGTTATTAATTTCACAGGATATTTGCAAAGCTTACCGTGAAGCATTGGGGGAGAATTGAGATCGAAAACTACTGGAAAGCTGTTTCGGGCTCTGCGCATTAGATTAACTTGGTTATCCTAATCGTAAAATTTGATAATAATTTATATGAGAGAATCGAATATTTTCAGAATTCTCTATAATCTAATTAAATATATAGATATTGGCAAAAATAACTGTTTCACTTTGAAATTGACCTATGCCATTCCTACTGAATTGGCTTAATTTTACACAGTTTTACAGATGAAAATGCATAAGGCCACACGTTATGCACTTTATGCAAAAGCATTGTCAGACTGTCAAATAGACTGTTTAAAATGGCTTAGCATAGATATGCAACTGAGTATAATTTGTCATATCTAGCATTCTATTCACCCTAACCTAACCAACTAATGTTCTATTAGTAGTAGTAGTGGTAGAAGAGGAGGTTGGCTTGGAAACGAGTCCATCAGCCACAGAATCTTGGAACTGACAAATGAATATAGAAATTTACGTAGTATTCCATAAATATTTTTGTTGTTTAGTGATACTAGGTGAGTGATGTGAACTGGTATCTGATTCCGTTAATTTCTCATACAAGGGTTATGTTTCTATTTTGTGCGTTGCTTACAGTAGAAAAGTATGTGATTTGTCTTACATAGGGACGAGTCATCAAAAGTACATATTCTTCATGGGCTGATTTTGATCTTGGCCAAATGTGCCGGGAACTTTTAAAGATTGCATTTGAAATCTAGTAATAGTAACGGATGATTCCTTAGATATATTGTAATGATATATGTAAGAGATTTCTACAGATAGATTAGGATGTATGAAATAGTAGTATCTGTAGTGGATTTCCTTCTCATTCCTCTCACTTCGATTACTTTTCTTATCAGAAATTATATTTCCAAGTAGATATGTTTCCTCTATTATACTTTTTTCATGGTTAAAAAACGTTAGAATTTAGGTGATCAATTTATTTTGGGTAATAATTTCATGATTGATTGTATCATTGTCGCAAATATAACATTTTAAAATTATTTTAACTTTATTCCTACAGATTCAATATCAATATCATCATTTTTCGGATAGCTATTCCTAAAAGAAAAAATGACCAACTCTAACAGGTGATAAACGAGACAGGTTTTTGTCGGTACATTCAGCAAAAACAAAATAAGATAAGATTGAATGTTGGTATGGTTTCTCTTTCAGAAGCTAATATAGAGTGAGTCATTTCATTTGCTACTGTTCTGATTGTTTCGTATCGTGTTAGATATGAATATCTACTCGGCCATCTAATCCAAGCTACAGCATCTTAGATGACAGGACCGTTATGCTGTACATATAACGAAGCAATCCGTTTCTGCCATCCCGACAGACCTTTCATCGGCGGAAGCAACATGCTATCCAGATCAAAGAAGACAAAGAAAGGGGTCGAAGAAGCAAGTTTAGTTCAACGCACAGAAAACTAAGACAGCTACCCTGAAAAGAAAATCACATGGTTGGCTATGTCGGTAACCTAGAAGCTATGAGTTTTCCTCCGCTCCAAATTGATTGATTGATTGTATTCGCCAGAACATCTACTACTCAACTCTACAAGCCTCAGATCAGATCATCTCTGGAATACTATGTGTAGGGATGCGTTCTGAAGCTCTTCCTAGACTTATTCCAGAACAGCAGAGCAGGACAATATGTCTAGTTATCGCACCACAGTTGCATAATCACATCAACAGTTTGAACCAATTCAATAAATACTAGAGGGTCCAAACCAGCGATCATCAACAGATCAAACTTACAATACCTCGAATGAGCCTCTTCCAAAAGTCATTGTTTTGGAGCGTTATGGAGTCGCCCGTGTGCCGGAGGGTTGATTCTCCGATAGTTATAGTTTACAACATTTTTAAGGTCAATGTGGCTAGATATTTATCATGTTGCGACGCTTCTGGAGTGCAATAGATTATCTTCCTTCACGAGTGATTATCCATTAAGGAGATACTGTATGGCATCACTGATGATACAGCTGTCCGAGAAAGTTGAACTGAACTATTCAAAAAAATATGACTCAGGTATAGAAATGCCTTGTCTACTGAATACTTCAATTAAATTAATCTAACTCCTGAAACTTGTCATGTGTTTATCTCTGCATCTACATATACAGTTCCTAATCGTTAATTGATTTGCCTGAAAAAATAATGTTACTATCATTTTGGTCCCCCCGGCAACCTTCACCAAAGTACAAAATGAAAGAAATTACGATTGAGATAAATTTCATTTGTTACTCCAAAATGTACTTGATTAATTTTATAGTCCTAGGTAGCCGAAACATTGAAAAGTTCTCTCAGTTCTCATGTGTCAGTTAATGTGCTCGTGTAAGTAATTTTGATTCAGTTTATTGAAATATCAATCATAAATATAACGTCATCATTATTTATTTTTCTCTTTCTGCACTATTCCGATGAAAATTTGATCTCATTTAACTCATAAAGCTGCAGAGCAAAAGTTGTAATAAACATGGTTTTATTAGGTTTTTGCAAATAAAATTTCCAAATAATCGACCTCCATAGCACTTATGACTTAAGGTAAATAAACATTCTCTTTAAAACAGATTTATTAAAATTATACTAAATATAATGCAAATAAATCCTACATCAGTTTGTACACCTTCACTAACATTGATGATCTTTGCGACGAATGGCTCCAAATTCGTTTTATTGTAATTGGCAAAGTACCAATCCTTATCACTCTTAGTGTTGAAGCTCCTGCTGTTAATTGACGTATTTTTAGGCTCCCTATGAGCCATGGGATCTGGTACGAAAAAGTCTGCAGAATCGGCCTGCAAGAATGCACTGGAAGACTGAACGGATGTTGCAGGACTTGCTATTAGCGCCGGAGATGCAATTTTAGTTATAGTAGACTTGCCGCCATTTCTACTTATCTGTGATGAAGAAGCCACAGGCGCCAGTAGTGTTGGTGTAACATTAATTACCCTTTCTATCTTTGGAACACTATTAGCCTGGGTAGTGGGAACGGTAGTTGTTATAGAAGATTTGTTTATGGGCAATATCCCGGACGTTGTTATTGTTTGCGTTTGAAGGTTAGCGATCTCAGAGGCCGTTTCTATGTCAGTAGCTGCAGAAGGAGTGGCCACCAAGTTACTTGGAACTTTTAAAGGAATATTGGAGGCATTGTTCAAATAGCTGCTTTGAACTGACTCGGACGAAACATTCAATTCACTTTTCAAATGCTGTTTTTCCTTTACTATTGACTTCTTTGAAACATTGAAACGTTCTGAGTTTGTACCTGTCGTTGGAATAGGTGTTGCTATATTCACTTGCGGAGTACTAGATGTAGTGACAATACTGTTATTACTTTTATTTTGAGGTAACGAACTATTAAACTTATTCTCGATCACATGCGAAGCCCTCTGAGACACCTTTTGACTTGTAACATTAGCAGGAGGTGCCATCATGGGATTTGGTATAGGCTTGAAACCTCCATCTCCAGGCAGAATTGGCTGGAATCCCCCTTCAAGCTGTGGTGCAGATGGGGGCTGGATCGGTGGTGGAAGGATCTTATTGATTGTTGCCTTCATATATGGCAAATGTGACTGGATGTTACCCATAGTGACTCTTTCATTGCCCCTATTAATCACAGCAGTTTTCCTCTCAGCTTTCGGTATATTGGAGCTTTGTTTCTGTATGAAGTTTCCTCCAAGCAGTGTATTAAGCGGAATTCCGAAGAATGTAAAACCGCTGCTACTTGGTGAATTAGTGACTTTGTTGGGGATTTCTGGCTTCTTGGTTCTGTTCTTTGGCGCTGCATAAATTGTGGGCGTACCTCCTGAAACATCAGATATATATGTAATTACAACATTTCCAGCAACTATTCTTAAGACAACTCATACAAAAGGTTTCTCCTTTAGCATGCCTGTAATATCATCTGATTTTCATTTGTTCTGAAATTATAGTACTTTTACTTAATTCATAAAGCTGCATGTTTTATGAAAGTAAACAAAACATTCAGCAGCGTCATCTGGAGGCAACGACTCAAAATCTTCTCATTTGGAATCTAAAAATGAACCATAATAAAACCTAGAGGTAGGAAGTATGGTCCATCTGTAGGTTCGGAGAACAGAGGTTAGATTTTCAAGTAAAGATCCAAACTATATTCTCCAAATAGTCATCATCAATATATTCTTGACTCTGTTTTATAATATGAAACTGCTCAACTGTCTCTATTTCATTTCAATTGACTATCGTCAATCTCCGTTATGTACTTTAATACATATATTTGTTCTTCATCACTGTTTCGCTGTTTCAGATAGGTGATCGGAATTATTTACATGAAATAATCATATCATACACAATTACCTGTTGAATGTGAAGATACTGGGTAAACCTGTGTAGTAAGAGGTTCTTTCAGCTTTCCACTTCCAGTGAGGCCATTCTGTTCGATTATACTCTCATTGATAGGATAATCTACGTAGTCGTCATAAAAGTATTCAGATTCCTCCGGAGTTGGTGCTAACTGGTTCTTCTCGACGCTAGAACCGTTCTTCACTACCCATTTAGCTGAGGTCTGGAAAAGTATAGATAGTTTTTCATCGATACCAAGTAGGACTTGTATTTTTGTTAACCCATCTACAATCTACATGCCAAAAGATCGTCATATCATTATCATCAATATATTCAACCCACTACTTGATTTTATATTTGTGCTTATAAATTCAAATTCAAGTTCATCCATATATTATATAATTTTTAAGAAAAAGTTTACTATTTTTAAGCTATTGACAAAACCAGCAACAATATACTGCAAGGATCGCAACAACCCATTTTAAACTATAATAGTTCACACTTAAATGTTTACTGAAACATTTTCATGTTTCATCAAAATGGCCTTAATGAGTTTCCGATATTTAATCAAATAATATAGAAAAATTTTTCTTTAACATCCCCCTTTTTTCTAAATATACTTTTTCGCGTTACCATTTCCGAAATTCTGTTGTTTCTCCGATAAATATGTTTTGTTCATACCCCTACATCTCCGTGACACCAGGGCAAAAATTATCAGTTTATCATATCTCCCATCTCTAAGGTTTGACAATTGACATTCGGCATTTGATGCTTAGTCTGTTCCATATTCTGTTTCGTGGTCTGTTGTTCTATCGTCGTTGGTTTTCAATAAAGCAATGACAATTTGAAAGCATGTCGTAAATATTCCAAAATTTAATAATTTTATCATTAATTTTAATATTACATTTCAACCTATAACTGTTTTGCGAAACTCTCAATGTAACCATGTAAAATTTTTCTTGATCGATGTCTGTAACTAGACTAATATTTCATATTAGTAAAACCTATTGTACGAATTCAACCACTATGGTGAGCATGAATCTTTTGTAATAATGTTTCTATGATACTGATTATTATGGTAGCCCTGAAGATGGATGCATAGCATCTGAAAGCTATGTAATGTATCACTTAGAAAAAATGTTTCAAACGTTTAATGTTTAAATGGATTTCAAATATGATAAATAAATCGCTATAGGGTAATTTTAACCTAATTCTATCAATAATTCATTCACTGTACCAGCGCCTGGAATCAGTTCTATTAATAGGTCTATAGATTTAGACCCTTATAGTATTGCAATTATCTGTACTATTTCCTTACCTCATGGCTGGGAGTGGGGTAAGGGTACTCACATAACTATAGCATTTAGCCATATTGAAATCTGTACATGACATAGTTGGAATATGAGTTCATAAAAAAACTAAAACAGTCACATTAGAACCAAAACGGACCAATACTTTTATACTTTGTTGTCACGATAAAACAGATAGATTATACTGAGCGAGGGTCATTGGAGAAGGTTTGTTATTCATATTGTTTTATTCGTATGAATGTGTTTATCATGAAATCTGAGAATCTTGAGCTAACACTTAGCATGACCTTCTAAGAATTAAAACTCAGTGTACCCTGAAGAAGGAGACGACTTTTTTACGCCAAACTTATCCGACCAGTCAATCCATTTGAGGGAGTTTAGTAGTGCTAACACAGACAGGAGCACAACGGCGAAAATAATACTGAAAGTGATGATGATGACATTGATAAGTACCTGAGTGTTTCCATACCCCACTCCAGTGAGACTCTCTGTTTCACATCCGGGAGCGTAAATTTCGGCGTTGCGCTGATCTTCGGAGCAATCGTGCCTGGAGATCCGCATGCCTCTCAGCAGGCTGCCGTCCGAGCATTTGGGGCCTCTCTGGTGAGGAGTTTCTTGGAGCCAGGCTTGCAGCCAGAGCATTGGGCAGGTGCAGGAGAGAGGATTACCTGGAAGTAAATTGGTACCGACTTTTATCAAAGTTGTCCTACATTACTGAGCACACGTCTTTCAACAAAATTTATAGACCACTACCAGCTCTGAAAAAATTCAAAGAGGAGGTTCAACATGTCAATCGAGATCAACGAACGCATTAGAGACATAGCTAACTGGGAGCTATAGAGCTGGTCGTTAACGGTTAACGTTAACATTGTAAAAATCCTATTAACATCTAATATAGAAAAATGTATATGATTGTACAGTTTGAATGATTTCCAAAAATAATTCTATTGACATTTCAATCGTCAATCTTAAACTAATAAGGTATCTTGACACTTACCATCGAGATCTAGTACGGCAATGTTACTCCTTAGTCGTTGCACAGCGTTCTCAGGAAACGTAACCAGTTTATTATTCCTCAAAGTTAAGACCCGCAATCTTGGCATACCGTTGAATACTGGCCCCTTCACTCCGCATATTTCGTTATTGTCCATTTTGAGCTCTACCATCCACTCCATCTTCTCCAATACACCGTTATTCAATCTCGTTATCCGATTGTTGCTCAGATCCAACACCTCTAGCGAAGTCATACTCCTCAAACCAATGTCCTCGACGTCGAATATTTGGTTATAGCTCAAGTTCACCATAATTATTTGAGGTACCAAATTGAATGCTTTTGGAGCAATGCTTCTGATGTAGTTCTCTTGCAGCTCGACCGTCTGCAGTGAAGGAAGCTTATTAAAAGCTAGATTCGGGATTTCTTTGATTTTATTCTTGTTGAGTCTGATGGACTTTAGCACTGGCAAAGCTCTGACGGCGTTTGATTCTACGATTTCCACCTCGTTGTTATCCAAATGTAGAGTTTGAAGGTGAGCTAGATTGTGAAATGTGCCCTCTCTGACCTCTTGGATGAAATTCCTGCTAAGTTTTAATGACTTCAAGCTGGTCAATGTACTCAAGATATCAGGATCTAAATTTTTTATTCGGTTGTGCGTTAAATCCAGTTTCTTCAAAGTTTTGAGATTATGGAAAGTTCTGGGAAGCTGTACCAAAACATTTTCTGATACATCAATACTCTCTATTTCTACATTCTTTTCTAAGGTGCCAGGAAGCAGTTCGGGCAATGAATTTCCACTTATGTCGACCCTTCTCAATTTCGGAGAGAATTTGAACAAATCTGGCACTAATAAATCCAAATGATTTTTCCTCAACACAACCTGTTTTAGCTCCGGTAAAGACTTGAATGCATTGGGATGAATCTCAGTCAACCTATTCTCTCTCAAGTCAAGTACCTCTAAGTGAGTTATACCTTCAAGCATATGCTCCTCAATTTTCTTCAGCAAGTTCTGTCCTAAGTACAGCCGCTTCAGATGTGGCAAAGTTTTGAAAGTGCCTATACCGATATTTTCTATTCTGTTTGCATTCAGGTCTAATGTTTTTAAAGTAGGAAGATCTAGATCTGGGTTATGCAAATGTGGAATTAGTTGAATCTCATTATTATGTAGATGCAAATGCTCTACACCTCTTGGTAGGCCTGGAGTGAACTCTAGTAATTGATTATGACTCACGTCCAACTCATACAGATGTAGAAGATGTCTAAACGTAGCAGGATGTATTACTTTCAGATGATTGTAAGAAATATTAACATGTTCTAATGATGGTGTAGGTAAAAATGCGCTTTGTTCTATTATGGTTAGTTCATTGCCACTCAAATCCAATCTTCTGAGCGATGGTAAGTTTTCCAAGAAAGTAGGCTCTAACTTTCTTAGATAGTTTTGAGACAAATCAAGGCCTTTGAGTGCAGGTAAATTCCAAAATGGACCCGGAAATACGTCGGTGAGAGAATTGTTCTTTAATCTCAGTTCTCTTAAAGCAGGCATTGCCATGAAAGCTTCCTTCCCAATTGATCTGAGCTTATTATAGTTCAAATTGAGGTGTTCTAAAGTGGCATGTCCTCTTAAAGCCCCACCTGGAATCGATTCCAAATTATTATAGCTCAAATCTAAGAACGTCAGTCTTGGTAAAGCATCTAGAAGCGATCTTAGCTCAGCTACATGGCTTATATCATTGTCAATCAGAAATAGTTCTTCTAAACCGCTACCTGATTGTTGAAGAAAGCTTTCAGGATGTATCCTTTTCACGATGTTATTATTCAGATTCAATGTCTTTAACTCTGGAACTCTATGAAAGGCTCCATGATGCAACTCTATGATTCTGTTGTGTTGCAGAGATACTTTCTTGAGAACCGGAAGATCTACGAAAGCTGCTTCACCCACTCTATCGATCTGGTTGTTGTCTAATATTATACTTTCTAATTGTGGAAGATCTCTGCTTCCTCTACCCACAATACCAGCATCTATGAATTTTGTGCCGACAAACCTTAATTCTTTGAGTTCAGGGAGTGCTGTTAAAGCTCTTGGATGAATCCAATTGATTCCGCTATTCGTGATGTTAATGAGATCAAGCTTAGGGAGATCAGAAAATGTGTTTGCTTCCAATCTGGTCAGAGCAGGGCATGAAGTTATATGAATTTTTTCCAAACTAGGATTGTTCTTGAAGTTCGTCGGAGAGAGCTCAAGCAATAATTGTGATTCGATGTGGATGTACCTCAGCTTAGGTATATCTGAGAACAGAGGACACCTCTTTAATAATTTTGACTGAATAGTAATAGCCTGCAGAGATACAAGCTTAGACATAGACTCGTCGGGAATGCTCCTGACTTGAGGCTCCACCACGAAAATTTCCATTAGGGTGTCTTCAAGACCAGCTAACCAATCTGTAGAAAGTCTCTCCAGTGCGTTGTGTCGCAACATTAGTCGCATGATTTTTAAAGAAGTAAAGGTTCGTCCTGGCAGTGATGGCAGGTAGTTGTTTTCCAAAATAAGCTCGTCGATGGGGTCCTTTATGTGTTTGGAGAGAGATCTGAGTGAGTCGAGGACTCTTGGTAGGTCGCTGTGAGAGCACCTAAAATAAATTGACCTTATAAATCTACATAATATTTTACTATGCTTAGTTTTGCAAATGAATCGCCCTGCTTTAGCTGCTCTCATATACTTATAGTAAACAATATCTGACATTACTCAACAATTCGCTCTCGGTTCTTTATAATGTGTTTGTGTGCATCTGCTACTGCTACCAAAGCTTCATTAAAATTAACAATTTCGTTTAAATATTCAAGTACATCTATATAAACTAACATAAGCTACATTCAGGACGTCAGCAAACCTTTTGTTTGAATAATGTGGCTTTGTAACCATCTAGTTAGAGCTAAATATCTAATTCCTTTAATCGGAATATATAATGGATAACGTATTGCATCTATTGTTTTTTTCATTTTAGAAATATTGTTTCATAACTTTTCCAAGAATTGCTTTCTTTCCAATATTTACAAACTTCCCAATGTTCAAACAGTTCTAAAATCTGACAAAATGGATCTTTCGTACTGCTGATACTTATTCTGTTTGTAGTAATTTGTAGCACTGTCGAATGCCGCAAATATCGTATAAACCCACACCAATTTAAAATAAATCTATCATTTTGTTTTGAATGCAGCAATCATCCATTTATCACATATACTGACTATAATCTGATAAAAATTTCACAAATGACAAAACGTCTTTCCAGGACGTCAAAAGATAGATTTATCCTTTCACCTCGACACTTCTCACCCCCAATTTTTTCATCTCTAAAAAATATAAAATTATCAGTGGCATCTGAAATGCTCAAAATGAATTTTAAACGACGTATCCTAAAACTTGTCAATCTACGCATCTATTTTCAAAAACGACTAACACTCTTTCATCCTTGGCATAGTGGTTAATACGAGTATCAAAATATAATCAAAATCCGAATAGTCATAGAGTCGCCAAGAATTACGGGGCAGAACGATGACAGACTCATCACACGAAAGATAGACACTTTCTTAGATCTGCCTTACCTTCATAATAATAAAAATAAGAATAATTAATATCTATAACTTACCATATTTGATATTCTGCTTTCTTGACTAAGCATCGACAAGGCAATATGGCTTCTTGAGATGGACAACGCTTCTGTGACTTCACTTCTGCAATGAAAAGCAGCAAGAAAATGCCTCGCACGCCCACAAACATATTTGTCACGTAGTCTCATAGTATTTGACGAACATCTCACAGCACTAACACATTAATTACACTGAAATACTCTGATATGCAGAAACACCTGGAATGAAAAAGAGAGATTTCATTAACATTTACTTATCAATAATTTTTTCAATTATTTAAATGAAATAATATAGTTTTAGGTCTAATTGACTAGGGTAGGAGAGGGTAACCATAATTTTAGGTTATCAAAAAATCAAAGCAATCCAATTTTGAGATACCCCGTCTTCAATTACCATTTGTTTTTGAAAGGTACTGTATAAGGTCTATAAACTTAATGGAAAATATTATGTGAAAGCAAAAAAGCCTGTGTCGCCGCCTGCTACGCAGGCTACACATAGGCTACAAAGCGGCAAATTTGCTGATCATTGAAAATTATGATGAAGCTTGTGATGCAAAACTGCTTCGCATATTTAGTATCTTTTCTGCAAGACATTCTTCAAGCTTTTGTGAATCTGAAATTAATTTTTTCATTTTCTTCCTGAAATAAAAATTTACTTTTTAATCGAACCGTAGGTATTCATTTATGATTTTCAACATCAGGTTCTACTTTTTCATTATAAATATAAAAAGAATATTAACCGTTTATATTAACTAATTTGCATGCATTATATTAAGTTCATCAGAAAGTTTTCAAGATATATTGTTATAACGTGCAACCGGAGAAAAGTTTTTCAAAACTCAGAATCATATTTTCTTTAATCTTGCATTGTTTGTTCTATGGATCGTATCTTCATCTTCTGGTTCACTAATAAAAGTGGATTTGTTCGCATTCACAACAGACTTTTCCTCACTTACGGAATTTCAAGTATTAGTAATAATTTGTAAATAAAAAATTTGAATTGCACGCAAAGTGATTCTTGTCTTTTATTATATTTATGAATATATTATTGAGTATAACACTTCACTAAGTGATCCCCAAACTACTGGGCAAACAAGGCAGAGTGTGTTACTATTTACCAATCAGTTGGTCAACTGTATTTCATGTACGGATTCAAGGTGATTTGAAGGTTATCTTCTTTCAACACCAATAACACCATATGATTGTTTGTTTTTAATTGCCAACAATGTGTAGTTTTTCACCTGTATCCGTAAATCAGGAACTAATAAGTTTCCTTCGTTTATGTGACTTGTGTGATCGATTGCAATATTCTTGAGTGAGGTACTTCTATTTGAAGTGACGCGTGACTGTCTAATAGACTGTTTATCATAAAAAAAACTATAGCTAGGAAGAGTGAATAGAATGCTAGATTTGATGTATTGCTACTATGTATTTCTTTATTAGAGATTACCAGCTCTATTAAAATCTAACCAAGTGTTGTATCATGTATGGTTAAGGTAAGATTCCACCAAAATCGTGTGCGGTACATTTGTTATCAAACATTCTGTGTAGGAACTCCAATAGTGTGCACATTGGGCTCCAAACGCAGTGAATCACTGTGCACCGAAAAACCATAAATTTTGCAAGCATACAGTGCACATTTGGTACACGAACTTGATCACCTCGAGAACGCCCAGTCTTTAGTCTTTATAGTTGTGTACTCAGGCAGTTCCACGAATAAAACTTTTCTTTCAGTGACGCGTTTCGATTTATATTTAAAGCATCGTCGGACTGTCAGATTTGTTTCTGACAGTACGACGTTGATTTAAATCTAAATCGAAACGCGTCACTGAAAGAAAAGGATTTTTATTTGTGAAACTGTGTGTTAAGTACACAACCATTTTATCTGATGATGGAACAGTTTCATCAAGTAAGAGCATCTACAATCTACATGAAAAAGGATGTTTATAAGCACAAAATGTAATATTGGAAGACTATTTAAAGAGAGAACGCGACGAAATTATAACACAATCTAAAGATCTTTTTATGAGTATAGTCACTTTCTTAGGGGATTTACTAGTCACGGCTCACCGCCTGTGGAACACCGGATTTCCGAATTCGCGTTGCTCTGTATTGAACATCGATTGAAAATATCGATATTTCTTTTTCGATTTATCGATCTCTTCAAAACATCGATACATCGTTACCATCCCTACTTTTGTGGCATACACTGTGCAGTACAGTGCAGCATCTGGTGGAATCGCGCCTTTAGGTTTAATGTGTCACACATTTCATTCCTTAAAAAAGCCGAAATGTTAGTAAAGTTATTTCGTGAATCACACATGGTTTTAAATATCAGGTAGTATATGCCTCCACTGGCTTCAGATCAACTGATTAGTAAGTAATTATTCATGAAAGACAGCCGCTATTTGGTGTAAAAACTATCCTGAGATAGAAAGTATCCTACCACATACGCTCTGAAGAAATGAGAAACTCATAGTACTTTGTGAAATGAGTACAACCGTGGAGGACTACAAGAGTACTTTTTGTATGAGATGCAGTTGTTATTTCTCTTGCTACAAGCCTTAGTAAAGTAATTCAGAGCTCCATTGGTATCGCTTTATATCTCTGTTTTAGTGATAGCATAGTTCTCAAAGCTGATGGTCTTTATCGTTTCATTTTACGCCCGTCGAAGGATAATCCTGCTTTTAGAAGAAGAAGCAGTACACTGATTACCTGAAGCGCAAAAGGGAAAAAAGGATGTAAAGGTATCGAAAAATATGCAAGCTCTGGTAGTCTCCCCTTTCTACCCTCTTGTCGAACTTGTGCCACTTGACATCGTGACTTGTCTCCCTCGAAAAATTGTGCAGGCGACCAATGCAGTTAAAAGACCTATCACGGTGAATCTTGTAATTTTCACAAGTAGGAGAGAGATTTCGCCGTGGTCATGAAAATCTATCCATATCTTGGAAAATGACCCCGAAATGAATTAATCACATATTTAAGTAATTTTTTGAACTATTCAACACCTATAGAGGTGGGCGATTCATTTTATTGCAATCTGGAAAGGGGGTGACTAGGACTCTCAAAAACGATGAGAGGAGATCTGTCCTTTTTAAACATACTTTTTCTTCTAGCTTATCATCAAGCATTGAAAATATGCAAAGATTATAAAAATTCTGCAATAATCAAATGCTAGTTCAATCGGCTAATTAAAAATTTAGTAGATGTCAACCTAAAATATTTAATATTAATTATGAAGAACCTATTCATTGTAATGATATATCAATTATTTTGAAACACACTGATTGTAATTTATTATAGGATTTTTTTTATTTAATTGTAATTCAGATTATTTGAATAATGAGAAGTAAGATAAAATCATATTCAGAGATAATTCATTAATTCATTAATTTTAGCTACATAAATTAAGGCATTAAATTAAAATTTAATTTTAGGAGCTGTTCAACACACTTAGCATAATTATCAGTTGATTTTTAAACCACTATTCTGCTAGCTCAATGTTAAGTTGGCAAAAAATAGTTTCAATGGTAAAAATGAGCATTTAGTTCGTAACACATACTTTTTATTAGCGTTTAATCAGCATTTCCTCATGGAATATATTGAAGATTGTGTACTTGTGTGTAAATTTATTTGTGAAACGGTGCATTAAGTACACCAGCTTTTGATCGGCATGATGTAACAGCAAGTAAGAGCTTCTACACTCTACAAGAATAATATTATATTCTGGCGTTCAGATTTTTCACAAGCAAAATACCTTGACACCATACGTGGGAAGTCAATTTCTATCAGCATGGCCTGTGCATCACAAATCTGCAATTATTTGTTCTGCATTATGTATAATATTGTGTCACCTCATGAAATTACTTGAAGAAAATCGAGAACTGTAACAAACCGAACATTTCCTCTAGCTTCGGTAGAAGCGTCGCGTCGTAAGCTTTCTACAGAAGAACAAAGTGCGGAACTTGCAAATTAACAATTAAAAGTGTGTAAAATAACGCAACCAGTTGAAAATGAAACGATGTTGTTACCACTTTCCCTTGGTGCAAGCTAAATGGGCCGGAGATTCACTTGATCGTAAACCATGCGTGGTACATTTATATTGATTTACCTATAAAATTGAAGGTGTCCTCCAATGATATATGTATGGATCATTAAATAAATAAGGTAGGCACAGAGCCTATCATTCCTGCCTGTTAATGATGGTAATTGTCATGGCCATATATCATAATCATTTTGAAAGGCATAAAAAATAGCTGAGAAATATCGAGAAGTGAAAAACGTATTATAACAATGTCGGGTAGCTGTAGAAGAAGCAATATGAGTGGAAGAGCAATGTGAAAAGAGATTAAGCTGAATGAGACAATAGAAAAGTTTACATGGGCAATATATGAGCAAAAAACTAAAAAGGTAAACGTATATTTTGATAGAAAACCTATGACAAAGAGAAAACTTATCGCACTCCTGAAGCGCCGAGCAAGTATAAATATCTATTTACACCTTAAAAAAAATTAGAGGTTATCTTTCAAAATAGCTTGGTCGAACATTTACCTTGTCAAATGTATACAGTAGACGTATTGCCTTTTCCTGTATTGAGTCCAAAGGCTTCAAGGAGTGCTTAAGAGCACATTTCCACACATACGAGTAGTATTTGAACAATACAATTTTTTTTCGCCAAAAACACTCAGCTTCTGGGACATAGATCTAGTGAAGAGAAAAACATTGTCATGCTAGGACAAGTTATTATTGATGCTAACCACCAGAATCTTCATGGAAGATAAATCATCTCAAACTGATTTATCTAGGCTCAGGAATACAGCAAAGGACACTAATTAATATATAAAAGCGGTTATAAGGAAATCAACTTAAAAAGGCGAAGTTTGTTATAGGTTGTGAGCAATATGACGAAACATTGATCACTTTGGTCCGGAACCATTTTGTAGTGTTTGTCAAAAAATACACTTTTCCAATAAATGCTACAACTACAAGGTGGTGGCACTTAATTTCATATAGCCGCATAGCGCGAAAACGATGACAATGGGGGAGAGTTAATGATGACTTTTATTTTCGACATTGGCAGCGTTTTTTCCAAGGTCTACTATGTTTTTTTTATGGAATCGTATCTTTTTCATAACAGTATTTTATTCAACGAAAAAAAACGAATACCTTTTGTTCATAAAATTTTAGAACCCGATTGCAACTTGAGTCGATAAAAAATACAATATTTATCGTTTTTATGAATTTTCCAATAATTACAGGGTTTATCAGAAATGATTTTGTTAACCAATGTTCAAAATGATGCCCGCCAACTTCAAAACACTTATCAATTCGTTTTATAAAGTTTTAGTGTCACCCAAGGAGAGTTTCTCTATTGATTAATCTACAAGCATTTCTTATGCGTTACATCATATTTTCCAGTGTAGTTTGGATGGCCCATAGAAAGAAATCGAGAGAGCTTAAATCTGGTGACATTGAATGCCACATTACGGGACCACCTTTTCCGATCCATCGATTATGGTACTCCCAATCCAGCACTTCCAGGACAATTCTGGCATAATGAGCAGGTCAGCCATCATGTGGCATATCGTATATTAGCTCTAGTAAATATTGTTGTAGAAAGTCTCGATTGTTTTGCTCATTCAATGTACCTTCAATAAAATACGGACCGATCAATCTGTCCAACAATAATTCCTCACCACACATTCACCAAACAAGGGCGCTTCGCACAACCATCGCGTATTTTCCACACTGCAGTAGTTTTTCTTGCAGAATACGGTTCAGCAATGAAAAAGATATGTTCCTATTTAAAAACATAGTTGATCTTAAAAACCTTGAAAACGCTGTCAATGTCGAAAATAAATGTCATCATTTTCTCTCCCCCACTACAACCAATAACTTTTATTTAACCTTTTTCATTAAAAAACTCACCGCTCTCGCTGTCTCAAGTTAAACGGACGATACGGTATAATAATTCTTAAATTTTGGGAATTGATCATTGGCAGCTAAATAAATACTAAACACAATATACCATCAGGAGATCATCAAACTCCGTTTTTACTGTCTCAGCGTATTATAAAATCCTTGTAAGCTGAATTTTTTGTCAGTGCAAACAGTTTTTTCAGAAATCTTAAAGACCTTGAACTATGTCAAACTTTATTTTGCTTGTTTGGACAATGACATTGTTTTAACGAAATCTATTAATACTATGGTATTCAACATATAATGTGTGTGTCTTGTTAAATGAAGTTTATATCAGTACGGAAAAAGTACTGCACCAATTTCATTAACTTTATTTTTGTGCGGTAGGTTAGTGATCATTGAGATTATGAGCTATTAGATACAGTTACGTACACAGCCTTGTTATCTTTAGTGATGTTCTTCAAATATCTTCAGTTGTAATGAGGATTCCTTGAGCGGAACTACCGTTTACAATGTCACAAAGTGTGTCAAAAAAATTACTGTTATTACTGTAAGCATACAGACATACAACACAACTGAAAGAAACAAACATCCATTAATAAGATTCATATAAAAAGTGTATTAGTATCTGGGCTGGAGAAATTACACTAAGCATAATTATATAGTTCTATAGATAATATAATATATCGTACATATATCATAACGTTTTTTGCATAAATATATTAAAGCAATCGAAGAGCAACAGACACATATTTCTAAAAATAATTTTCAAAGGTCCAGTCTGCGAGTAGAACCACGCAAGCACCTCATTGTACTATCTGTCGTTCAGAGTACTATAACAGATTTTAGTAGCTATAATGATGAAAACGAACCCCAGAAAAGTAGGAGTAGTGGAGTATAGAAAAAGATCACCCAATTACTAGATGCCCATTTGGCAATTTTTTCGATGTGTCCGTTGATATAGAGCATTTTGCTACTGCCGATGTGAGGTCTCTCGGGATGGCAGTGATTTTCCAGGTTTCTTGCATGATATAATGATTTGTTTTTTAAACTTCTGTTGGACCATATTAACCATATACACTGTTAGGTCTTTAATATTTTTATTTTAGCTTATCTAATATTTGAACAAAATAATTGAAAAATGGATAGCTGGATTGCTGATCACTTTGATTGTAATTTTTCTATGAGATTTCATTATTCATGGGAAATCCATTGAATTTCCACGAAGTTAAGTAAGTCACTCACCGATCTCCAAACGCCAGAATGGTTTCGAAATCTAAAACAATGCTTTTTCACTGCCCCCGCTAACAATACGACCCAGTGATTTCCTAACGTCCTCCACCTAAGAAAAACAAGTATAAACAAATTGAATTCAACCATTAGTTCCGTTAGACGTAAAATTGCACATGCAATCTCTCTTCAGGATCTGGAAAAAATGCAGCCTTAATATATCAATCAATTCTGCAAGGTTTTTGCGACTGTCTGAAGAAACACATCCTCTTCATAACATTCTGATGGAACTAATGAAGTAATTCGTCATTATCTCAATGATTTTCATTGGACCGTTACTATGATATAATATTGAATCGGAAGATTGGAGATTTGGCTCAAAATACAGTAAATTGTATCGTCAAAGTAGTCAATACTAGAAAATAAGTGAGATCGTAGGCCTAGCAAATAGAGAATGTCCCAATGATTTTCAGATACCGAATCAATTACACTCATAGCTTAGCAATCAGAAATTCTAAAAATATTTAATTAAACCACTATTATATATCTTCAAGTGGTATATAATATATACATTTTCAAAATTCAAAATGAAACAGACATATGAGGAATATAATATGACTTCCTTAATCATAGATCCACGATATATCGAGGGCTTTATATGGGGTGTGGAATGAAAGACTTCTGATCAAGATTTCTGGCTATGGATTACTAGCGGGTCTACACCAGTGGTTAGCTAATTTCCTCAGGGACCGATCCTTATTCTTGGTGGTGAATGGGTGTACTTCCGATTTCTTTACCATCAACGCCGGTGTTCCACAGGAGTATATCCTTTCTCCAACACTGTTGGTGATGTACATCAACGACCCATTGGAAATGACATTCGATCCAATTTAACAGTTTCCACAGCACCCTGCATGGAACCAGTTAAACAACTACCATCCCGATAGATCTTGTATCGACGAGAGCAATAGGTTTTTTAATTTAATGAGGATATCCAAAAGATTCCGGATGAGGATCCACAAATAGAGTCCAGTTTCATGCACAGAGAACTCAAACAATAACTCTCACAAGAAAGTCAGATGCTTGCCTGCCAGCTGTGGATAGGAAGGAACGCCCAGACTTGAGTCATCCCAGAAGCTGAGGAAGCTCCAGAAAATTGTATTCACTGGAACAAAACGTGCAATATGTCTAGAGAGTGAGCCGCCACAGTCTAGAACATCAAAGAAGGGTGGCCGATCTGCCTACAGTTATTACCATAGCAAATGTTCTTCTGAGCTGTCCCGCATAGTAACACCAAGAGTTGCCAGCCAAGCAAATACTAGAGAGGCGCAATGGGCACATCCACATCACACCAAGCTTTCAGGGCCTCCAACGTGCCTCTTCCAAAAGTCATTCTTTTGGAGAATCTCGGCGTTATGTAATAAGTTAGTTCCACGATGGTTACAATCCACAGTATTAAGGTCAATGTGAAAGACGTTCATCCCCTCACAGGGCTTCGCGATAGGCTTTCTGCCTTTATGAGAGGTTACGTAAAGAAACGTTAGAGGAAGCCCTCTTAAACAATATGAGGGATAAACCAAAGATAGATATTCAAAAGGGGATGGAAGTATTTGAGGAAAAATGATATTTGAGGACGTAGAACTGACTTTAGGCAGAATTCTGCTTCGGTTCCTCTCAGTTGTTAAACACAAAGTGTTGTTCAATAATTACCTTTCTATGATAGATATCACAAACGTTCAACAAATGCTGATGAGACTTCTGGGATGAACAGATTGAAAGAAATGAATTGTAAATTATGGATGCTATAGCTAACTATAGTTAACATGCGTTTTTGGAGTAAATATTATTTCTACATTGAATAGCCAATATCTGAAGGTATATATAATTAATTATATTTCTTTGCTAGTATATTTCACATTCATTGCATCCGTATTTTCAAAGGATATGAATATTTTTATCTTAGATTCGTATCTATAACAACGCTCCGTAGGGAATTCACACTCCATTGAAATTCAATTTCAAGATAAAATTAGTAGATGTATTTTCATATAATGTGCATTTTACAATGTGTCGTTCTATATATTCAAGTGTCGGGTGATCTATCAGCTTGAAAAGTTTATTTCCCAAGAAGTTAACGAAATTAGTAAATAGAAGAGAACTACTATCATTATTATTTTTTTGATATAAAATATTTACTGGTATATTTCAGACACATAATTGATGATATTCTTTTTAAAATATGCTAGGATATAATGACAGCTACAACTAATAAGGTAGATACAGCTCTTTATATAGCTATTCAATATATAAACTCAGAGCAAATTTTTCTTGTTTAATATAAAACTGATAAAAATTAGATAAAATACTGTATGAAACTATTTATATCACGATAGAACCAGAAGTGGTTCCGCAAATTTAATTTCGTTGAATAAAATAATATCGTTAAAATGAGCAGTTATTTCGCTATTTATTTAATTTATAGGTCATCGAAAAAATTCAATTATACGTTAAACATATATAAGAAGCAAGTTAGTAACTTCTGCTGTAAGTGAACTTAAAAAACCCAAAAACTATAATACTTTCAAAGTTATAGAGGGACCAAGTGAGTGATATATATGTCATGAAACATATGGTAAGCAAAAAATCTCGAATTCTATTTTTTTCCGCGATTACAATACTTCCCGCCAATGAAGTATTTGCATAAAAAAATGACCGAATATAAATGTTCTGCCACTAAAAAGTGTGTATCGAGCATTTTGTCCTATTTATACGAACAAGATTATCCAAATACCATTATGAATTCGCCTAAAAATATTGAGCCGGCATTCAGTCATGGAAAGTAAGTACCGCGGAGAAGTTGAAGTGAAGTTTTACTAAAATCTGGTCGAAGACTACAGCTTGACAACGCAGAGAAGAATTAATATATGTAGATAGCAACATTTTAATCATTTTCCGTTTACTGATCCATAGGGCAATTTAAGTGGATTAAATGAGGTACTCTGAAGGTTGGATTTTCAACTTCATTTTTTAATCCACGTGAGTGAAAAAATTGAAAATTAACAACACCACCGTAGAAAATGGGCTGCATAATCTATTTCAGCTATTATGAAGACAATATTACCAAGTTTGGAAATACTCATTGGTGTTTAAAACCTTTGAACACCGTATAAGGATTTCTTCACTACGCCTGAAAGTATCTGGAAACTTGAGGAAAATAAAAAGATTTCGAGACCTGATATTTTGACTTTTGCTTATTACTTTTTACTCCGTCTCCAATAAATAAAAAGACTAAGTATATAATTTTATTGAAATCGTACAGCGATTACTGAGAAAGGCGGTGATAGAGACACAAACGCAAGCAGATTTTCAGTTTGTAGAAAATAAAATATCTTAAAACAAAAACGTATACCTCATGTTCTTTAGATCACAATACATCCCTCGTGGAAGGTAACATCAAATATTAGATTAGTGCAATAATTACTTAAAGAATCCAATATTACCTAAAATTATGAATTCCCGTTCTGTCTTTCAGTATGAATTCAGAAAATTTGACAGGTCTATTATCAAAAGAGTTATCGAACTTTAACGGAATACTAATTCACCCTATATTGCAATAATTGATAATCCTAAATCAAATAACTCACAGATAATTATGTGAATAACCTCATGTAATATAGACTCGTTTTTCTTACCAAACCAGTCCTCCGAAATGTCCCTTAAACTGAAAAAGCCAAACGGAATCCACACCGACCCGCGAAATAATAGTCCATATAGCGCGGTCGTGCTACAGCCAAGCACAAAAACAATGTACTAAGACAATTTCTGTCGAAAGAATGAATTTGAGAGTCGAACAGTCACACCCCAGTAACCACATATGGATGCGGGGAAAACAATTCAACGCTTGTTGCCGCGATTGTTCTGCAATCCTACCAGCAGTCTGGAACCATTCATTTGTGGTAATTATTTTCAACGGCTCTCAACAAGAAAATTCCCAACTTGATTTTTCAGTATTCGTTAATCTCAGCTTTCCAGAGGATGTGAGCTTCCAGCACGTATACAGAATCTCACAGTTATGGCAACAGAAAAAGGGATATGTTAATAGTAATTATAATAAAGTTAGAAGGAAATGCTAACAGCAAGTGAAACAGTGGAGTCTTTGAGCTCTGAGCCGCCACAAAGGAGACATCATGATGTTTTTTTAAATGATATCAAACTGATAACACTCGACCCTACATCATCGCGGATTTTAATAAGACTTACACAAGTATTTTACGGAACCCTCAAGTCTGCCAGGAAAATCCTGCGCAAAAAAGTATATCCACGATTTCCAGTTCTTAACTACTTAACGTCTGAAGACCGAAACATATATACCATAATGTTCTATAACCAAATTTCTAACGAGCTCAACATTCAAGTTGCCTGTTTTGACAACTGTTCACATGTTCCAGATGATTTACATACAGGGTAATCTTTTCTTAGCTGCTCCCGAGATCTTATTTATCAATGACCTTTCTTTACAAATTGATTGCATGCACTTGATGTTTGCGGATGACCTTAAACTTTTTAGCAAAATTGAACGCGATGATGATTATATTCAATTTTGCAATTGTATTCAATTATTCCGTGAACACCTACCCACTAGAAAGATGCGTTACACTGAAAGATCTAGCGGCAGCGTCCAGGTTGCTGGGATATTGTGTGCGGAATTGGTCGAGTTTTAGTAACGTTGGAACCTTGACATTCTTATATATTACTTTCATTAGAAGTAAGTACTCAAGTATGGGCGCCTGACTATCAGAAATCCATACAAGTAATAGAAACTATCCAAAGAAAATTCCTCAAATATGCATACTTTAAAACTCACGGTTGTTATCCAGAGGGAGGATTTAGTCAGTCTGTGTTAATTAATGCTCATGATATTGGACAGACGGAATTTGGCATCGCTTCCTTTATTATATAAGTTAGTTAATAACATAGTTGATTGTCCATATTTAATATCAAAACTCAACTTCACTGTGCCGAGGATTGAGTCTCGCAATGAGCTTTTTTCTATACTGCTTTTTGTAGAACGAATGTATAAGCTACCGGTAGTTCGTATGTGTACAGTGTACAATAAGATATGTAAATTTTGTGATATTAATTTTGATAGCTTTGAGTCAGTCTCGAAGACTTATAGTAACATATGTGTTGATTAATGTCGATATCATAAGATATTTTTCTTTTCATATATTCTGTGTTGTATTGTTATCTGTTATTGGGTGTAAACCTGTTGATAATAAACATCTATTTATCTCAATATAACTGTCAATATCATCAACTGCGCACAGGCCTGGCACGCCTAGATTTTTTAAGTGCTCGTCGCTCTCTACAAGCCTATATAATTTTTTTAATTTTTCAAAAATTAATTTGTGCAACTTTGCACAGGATTTTGCTGGCAGTCTTCGGGGTTCCTTAATGCCCTATACCATACTAAATGCGTGTGTAGTTCTTATTTGAATCCACGATGACGAAGAATCGCGTGTTATTGGCTCTGATACTATTATAAAGTATACAGCTAATTTTGAGTAATCGCAAGATTTACGAAATTTTATTTTGATTTCAATGATACTAGACTCCTAATATTGATTTTAAAAATCAGAGTTGTTCAGAAATGATTGCACAAAATAGGATACAATAGAAATATACATCAGGTATTGATTATTATTATTATATATATTATATTATTTTTTATTTGCAACGCAATGTATAGGAAAATATATCGGATCAGAAATTTGTTTTTATAAAGATTACGTTACTCAAATTAAGATATGAATCATGTATTTATTGGGAAAAAGTTGAATTATATAGTTGGTCTGAAATCTTGTATACGCCCTTGAGAGGTACTCCACCAACTGCCATCAGTGTGGACTGACAGAAATTAGATTTCAAACCGATATATAAGACATCTTTCAGAAAAACTGAACTCAAGGAAAGCAATACCAGCAATTCTCCTGACACGTTGCGCTGCTAACCTTACACCAGTCCTTTGCAAACTATTCAAGCTATCCTACCAGAGAGGAGTGTTCCCAACCGGGTGGAAGATCGGTTGAGTACAACCTATACCTTGGAAGGGATGGAAAAATATACCCGGCAATATGACTCTGCTCTATATCATGTCCAAGGTTATGGCAATTGTTATGAACGTGCAGCTTCCGAAGTACCTGAGGAACGATCGCCAATATGGTTTACGCAAGCATAGATCAAGGGGATGTCTTCTGACGTACGTCACATATATAGAGCAGAGCAATAGAGCGTCATGGAGCGTATCAAGTTATAGCGCGAAATATATCGAAAGCTTTTGATGTGGTATGGCATGAGATATTTTTGATCAAGCCTGCTGCCTATGGTATGCCACCGGGTCTGTGCCACTGGTTGGATAATTTCCTCGCTGCTCATTTATGGTGGTTGATCTATATTCCAGATGTACTTACCATTAATGAGAGTGTTCCGCAAGCATATGTCCTTCCTCCAACGCTCTTCTTGCTGTACATCAATGATTTATTGGAAATAACATCTAATTGTATCGACAGCTTCGCAGATGACAACCTCCTTATCCTGCATGAAACCAGACAAACCACTACCATCCCGGCAAGGGCAGCATGCTCTTCAGATCAATGATGACATTGAGAGAATTATGGAATGGGGATGTACAAATGGAGTTCAGTTCAAAGCACAGAAGAGTCAAATAGCAATCCTGACAAAGAAATTGCATATCGGTCTGCCAGAAATGGAGATGGAGAGACACCCAATACTTGAATCATCTTCCATCATTCTTCTGGGAATTAACATCCACAATAACATGGCATGGCACGATCATGTTGCTGGCCCGCTAGTTCGGTATTCCAGAAACAGCAAATTATATGCTCCGGAACAGCTACTGTTACTATAAAAGGCCCAGATCAGTCCATTGCTGGAGTACAGGTCGCGTGTCTTGGTATGTACCCTGAAGGACTCCCTGAAGCTTCTGGACACAATCCATAAACGAGCAATATATCTAGGGGCTACACCTGGCCTCACAAAGGACCGCTACAGTCTAGATCATCAAAGAATCATGGCTGATCAGTCCCTATTCTAAAGATATCATCATGAAAGGTGTTCGACCTAGCTCTCTCCGATAATAACACCAAGATTCGCCAGTAGAGCAAAGACTATAAGACCTCAACTGGCACATTCTCACCTGGTCGTGCTTACAACGCATCGAACAAACCTCTTTCAAAAGTCTTTCTTTTGGTGAACAACAGCATAGTGGAATAAGCTACCGGAGACTTTTACCCGATGGTTACAAAGTACAACGTTTTATGGTCAATGTGAATAGACATTTATCATTCCACAGCACTTCTGAAGTGCAATACACCTATGCGTGAGCTTATCTATAAAAAAAGCTGTAATAGTCCTTAATAAGGATCAGCCCTTCGGTCACTCTGAGACGTTTTTTAAAACACTATTTAATCTACCACCTGGCTATGTAGCAGTACTTGGTAATATGTGGGTATATTGACATGGTCTAGAGCACCAAATAAATGCAAATGGTAAAAAAATAGAAAACGCATACCAAACCATTACTACACATAACAAGACTGATTTATAATTGCTTCGTTAGGCATTGTAAGCTTCAGTTTCATTTTCCATTCTTAATTCTAATTTAGGATTTATGCAATCTGCAAACGACATCACCATACAAACATTGTAAACTGGTACCAAAAATTAGTCACTATTGTCGCTGTATGAAATTACAAAATTTCCGTCTCGAGCTTTTTACAGTACCTGTACATTTGCCATATAATTGTATGAACTAGAATGATTCTGTACATTTAACCACGAGATACCTACTTCTATATTCAATACACAGGAAACAGAATTTGTTCAAAACAATTTTATCATATTTATAGTAAAGTATTTTCCTTTTCTTTTTGCTGAAAACTAGATTTAGTATCGTAACACAAACAACTAATATGTAATAAATGTATCCAAAGTCCTGGTAGTTTCAAAAAGGCCAAATTATTATCTCTCCTTCGAAGTGTATGAGTTAACATCAATTATATTGCGAATATTTTTTCAAACCCTCAGAGTTGTTAGAAGTTTTCGACCCACTCCGTGAAATTCTCAATGAAGCTGGAATACCAAAAAGGACATGGTTCCGAATTGTTACATGTTTGTTTCACATATCTTCTTACTTATAGTCGAAAGCGAAATTGACAATTCAGAGAACATATCAAATGCTTGAGAAAAACAGAACAACTAATTTTGATATCATTTGAATAATAGATGTCATTACATTCCATAATATTGTCATTTGTACTCAAACATATTCATTCCAGAAATAAGAACCCCTTTCTATGACACTCGATTTGATAAATCGGGTGTTCCCGTCCTTCCAAAAAATTTACTACATACTTTTCGTCCAAAATAACATCTATTGCTGCTTTTTCATGAGTGTTAGGTAACTACTTTTTTACTAACAAATCGCTATATAATAACTACAGTTCTAATGCCAAGCTAGACGGTCGAGTATCGGAATCCACTCTGAATCTATTATTTTCAGGATGATACTGGTGATGTTAGAGACACTACTGATATCTTATGCAATAGCGAACGATGAAGTATTGCCCGAAATTGTAGAAGCTATATTAAAATCAACTGTAGAATCCGCTGACTCAATCCTTACAGTTGACGTTGACATTAATATTGGATATCCTCGATGGAACTACAGGTTAATTGAAATCTCCTTGAGACATTCGTTATTTTTGTTTTCAGGTATTATTACTCTGTAACGATGGGTAGCCTGAAATGATGATTAAGAAATAAAAAATATTTGTCACTGTCACCAGAATTATGTTCAGCTAGACCAGGGGAAATTTAGATAAAGATTAATAAGCTTTTTAAACAAACTGCTACGTAGTCCCACTGTTACTTTTGAAACCTAATCTTCAGGTGTCTCTATGATTCGTATTGCTTTAGCTCTTTGTTATTTGCAGCTCTGTATTTTCTTCATATTAGTGAGATTTACAAAATTTTACGTGCATGAGTCCATCAGATTTTGAATGATTGTGTTAATTTAATTGGACCCAAGGTTCAAAAAAAATACCAATTGCAGAGAAGCGACTTCAAAACAAGGCAGATTAGCAGTGACTTTGTATTTGGCGACGGGTAATATTCTTTTATAAGCCTGCAGTATTTATTTCGTATATCTAAACAAGGCATTATCAAGGCAATCATCGCTGAGGTAAAAAATCACTTTCCTTCACCCTACGTGCTCATCTTTGGTTGCAACAACTGAGAATCTCTTTGTGTTCCTCCTAAAAACCGACAAGTGGTGGCTCACTGTGAGTTTGGTTGCTGTAACGGTTACAGTTAGAGTTGCAGTTCGCCAATAAGTACCCGGCCAAAAAAGATGTGCATTTTTTTAAAGCTTTCTCTCATATATTATGCAACAGGTTGAAAACACGTATCAAGAATTACAAACTACTGAAGGACTAACCAACAAAAATTAGTTACATGTATCGAGATTTCAATGAGATTGGGACAGGTGGAGGAATGGATCTCATTATATATGTATCTAATTTTGTTAATACTATTATAGCGAGGAATTTTTCATTTGTTAGGTATTTTATATATGAAATTCCAGATTACACCCTTCATTAGCACAAGAATGTGTGAAAATCAAACCCACGTATTCCATAATAAATATTGATGATGATATTGAATCACCTTTGATAAAAATGTTTACATCCTGCCTACTCAATCCTAAAGGAAAGTTTGTCTTGTTGGCGCAAAAAGAGCAATCTTTGCAGTCGATTTTTGAGACGCTACTCCAATACTTTATCGACAAAGTCATAGTTTTAGTAACCATCAAGAAGAACTGTATTATTTACACTTACAAGAAAGTAACAAATGGTTTGAAGTACTACAGAAGTGGCAGTTACAAGGATGGAGAGCTATTGTTAAATAAAAATATATTTAAGACTAATTTGAAGCCTGGCAGGTAAGGAATAAGCGAGCATATATGTATGTAATCTTCTGGAGGCAAGTATATTATTACTCGCCAACCGATAACCCTTTATAACAAAGTCAACGGTCCTATTGACTACCGGCTGTCTGCCGCACATTCAGTATGATGTGTTCTTTTTTATTCAGCTCCTAATGAAGACATTGACTCGTAACTTCATTGGTATGTTGAAACATCTCCTATTTTGTAGGTGATGTGTAAGTGTCTGTGTAATATTAATGATGCAAATTACAGGGCGATACAGGAAATCATAACAAGTTGTTTGAAACTTGTAGACAAGGTGGATTTATCAAAAGTTTGATTTCGGACTTCCATTGTCTATAAAATTTTGAGTATCACGACGTTTCGATTGATGTGCTATCTTCAATCGTCTTTTCGTCAGTTCACCTGAAGACGATTGAAGATAGCACATCAATCGAAACGTCGTGATACTCAAAATTTTATAGACAATGGAAGTCCGAAATCAAACTTTTGATAAATCATAACAAGGCATTTGTGTCAATATGGAGTAGTTGAGCAGGCTCCACTCTACTTCACTATGTCACTGTCATGGCTAATATTACCATAGTTACAGGCTGATTAATTCTGCATGTCAATAAAAATGGGGAGTTCACGTGGCTGAAACATAAAATATAGGGTTTCAAACATCTTTTTGCCAACTATTAAAATGGTACTCGAACAGTTCTCATTGAATTCCTGTTTTTTGTATGGCATGTTAGTACTAAAAAACTTATTGATAGATTTGACTTTTTCCACTCTGTCAGTTAATTCCATGTACTCCGAGTATGGTGCGATAATGTTATACGATCACTATTCCAACTTAACCAATAGATTCGCTGATGTTTACCAACTGTCAATTTGACAATTTAATGGATGAGAGGTCATTAATATATTTGGGGTCTTTTCATACACCTTTTTGGTACTTACGGGCTATTTTTCTGCTCAGAACACGATGGATAGCGCTATACGCGATAGCGCCTTACTGTTACTCAACATTTTTGACACTGTATCCATAAATCTGCTAATTTTAGCAATTTTTGTCGACTAAACATCGCTATGTCCTTGAAGACGTGCCACATTTCAGAATAAGTAAAGCGTCTTGGCCAGTAAGCAAAATATATGTGGTTTGAATCCCGTCGTAAGCCATGTTTTATTCCTTGTTTCTAAACTTGAATTGTTGTAATGTGTCCGGCGTCGCGTCGCAAAAAAATGCGCAAATGCCGATTTGCAGCGTTAAAAACCAAGAATGAATTATGAGAAGACCCCAGCCATAAGTGTTGCTTGTAGATTCAAATCTCTGAAAGCGTTATCCTTATACTACCCACCATATGTAACTGATGAAAAAACCGGCATCATCTCCGAAGTGATGCAGCTAGTTGGCTCTCGTTTGAACATGGCGATCAACATGACCCTCGTCGCTCCCGAATACTTCGGAACTATCACCAATGACAACAACTTTTCGGGAGTGTATTTGGATCTGGCTAACCGAAAGTATGAGTGCTACGCAGGCTTGAACAGTCCACCCGAAAGAGCACCGTACTACTTCGATCTCACGTGGCCAATTGTCGAAGACAGGTTTGTATTAAGTGCATAGTGGTTTTATATATATATATATATATATATATATATATATATATATATATATATATATATATATATATATATAGAACAAAATTGTAGTAGATTAGCTGGGATGCGGCAAAAAACAGCGAAATGTACTCTTAGAACTCTATTTCCTAGCTTTCGAGATCTTTTGACCCCTTCTTCAGGGCTACAAGACAAAGAAAATTCGTTTCAAACAACATGATGATATATAGATAGAAAGTTACTTACAAAAAGTCACATGAGAATGTTGCTGAAAGTTGTTACAGTAAGAGGCAAGGAGCGTGTAGACTCATCAAATAGTGAATGGAAATTTAGGAAACAAACACTTTGGTACTCACAAAACAATACATTAAAATAATCTTAATTATCAACACAATTAAACAGTTTGCGAAGTAGAATGTAACTTTTATAAAATCATAGGAACGAATTTTCTTTGTCTTGTAGCCCTGAAGAAGGGGTCAAAAGATCTCGAAAGCTAGGAAATAGAGTTCTAAGAGTACACTTCGCTGTTTTTTTGCCGCTTCCCAGCTAATCTCCTACAATTTTGTTCTCTAACATATCGGCAACGATTACCCGTTCCAAATAATATATATATATATATATATATATATATATATATATATATATATATATATATATATATATATATATCTAAAATAGCCGATAATTTCATTGTAATTGTTACAAAACAGTCTTCGAAAATATTTGTTACTAATACCGTAACAACAAAGGCTTAACGCATGTTTCATAAGATTTGTCAAAATTAGGGCGGTGTCTATGAAACCTACTAAGATAACTTTGGAAATAGATTCTTTCCTAGACTCCAATTTCAAATATTGATATCTGAAGTTAGTTTGTAGGAAATTTCGTACAAAGTGGAAATTAGAAGAAGTTAATCTAGTTGGGTCTAAGGCTGAAATCGCGCATATTTTTCGAAACTAAGATATATATTTTAGATCCGGTTTTCACTTATAGCGGGGTGAATCTTAAATAATCCGGCTTTAAGCTAATATATTTTGTTTCATGAGGTTGGACTCCAAAGTCCCCTAAATCTATGTTGATATGACGCTATTAGAACAATTTGTTTGAAAATTCTATTTTGGTTCGTTTTTAGATTTTGTAACTAAGCAACCCGTGTATTTGCAGGACTATCGAACTATTGTCATATGTAAACAGAATATCTCTTGCATGAATCCATCAAAAAGCGAAAAGCAAACTTCTGACGATACGTTGAAGATCAAAACCAAAGCGTTACAAAGCGGACTTTCATTCGTAAAATTTTGTCTATAATTTACACAATTCTAACGACGCTTCAAAGACCAAAGCGAAACTTTTATTTGTAAAACTTGGTGCATGTATCACACAATTCTGTATTGGAGGAAGATTGATCTGCCATGGTCACAAAACCTAGGCTCCATTGAAAGCCCTTCATAATGCTTGCTCAAAACTGGGCGCTCAGCCACTTTAAACTGTAGAAGAAGGTGGTGACACGACCCAGCGGCCACTCGCCATAGAGGGTCAGCGCTCTACTAAAATGGATTCTCGGATTGATAGGACACCTGGGTAATCACACAGCAGGTGCTTAACTGTTCACAACACCTGCATAGTGGTGTTTCACTGAACCTTATAAGTGTTTTCTCAGCTGAGCGCCATACCAATGGCAAAGTGCAGTTATTGTCTGGACATGGACAGATATCATTTCTCCACTTCTTCTCTGGGGTATCCTAGGGGTTCTCTAGCAAAAAGACCGCCAAAGGTGTCATCCCACATATTTTTTAAAACTGAATCCGTGTTTTTTTCAGTAGACTTCCATGGTACTGATGTGCAGAATAGTGTAGCTCAAGCACCAAGAATTTAATTATCAGCAGCCCTTTTTGTCAGTCGGTGAGCTGTAATATTGCCTTTAGAAAGTGAATGTCCTTTCATCCAACCAACTGTTATGTTGCTGGAGACATTCACAAATGCCTGGTCCTATGCTGAACTCGTTTGCGACACTTGAGGCTCAGTAACTACTGACATTGACTGAGATTCTGAGATTAATGCCCATAATATCCCTATGGGTATATTACAGCATATTATCTTAACAGTTTCACCAAGCAAATTGAAGAACACCAACAATCTGCATAACAAATCAATTATAATGGACGGTAAGAGATACTTTGGTGAGAACTAAAATAAAAGGCAATAACGGATTATATACAAGTCATATCTGAATGTCCAGAGGATGTGAGCAGACTGCTAACAAAATTTTAGTGTCTTGTATTACTTCTACAAGAGGGACAGGGTCGCCTACAAGGCGAAACACAAAACATCAGATGGTAAATTGATATTGCCTAACAAAACTCGCTGACTTTGTTCATGACCATCAGCTGGCAGATGACATAAAATTACCTTAAGAAGACAGCAGCATAATAGTAATTATGTACCAAATAAATGTGAACGCCACATCGAATTTTTTTGGACCTCCTTTAGCGCCGAAAGAGGACGGACAGCCCAAAATGCGACCCAACGCTGTAAAATTTTGACTAAGATCATAGAAATTAATGTCCCATCCAGACCTATGAGAGGCATCTGGAAAATGGATTTTTAAACATATTCGAATTTTCATTTTTTGACGAAACTTATGAAACATGTTATCATTTGATACTTTGCTTGAAAAATCACCAATTAACAAAAAATAGGTCCTTATTTGTAGTACCGCTGTTTCTGGAAGAAAAACCTCTCAGTTACATTTTTATTGGAGAATTCTCATTGCCGACTTGGATATGTTACATTACTGCATGTTTCGTGATGCCTGCGACTTTGCCGAGGTAAGCAATGCTCTGGTAATCCTGAACGCGTTAAGTACCCCGATTGGCTTGTTATCTGTTACAATTAGAGACTATTTTTAATGTATTTCGTTGTATGTCACCATGAAATGAAAAAAATCCTACCCAAAGTGCCATATAAAAGTTATGTAAATAAATTGCAGGGAGGATCGGGCTGTAAGGAGTCCGGATAAATCCGGATAAAGTTAGGTTTTTGCATGCTTGTCTGGTCTGTCTGAAACAAAGCATTACCTAAAATTAAAAATGTAGATAAAATGTATACATTAGAAAGAAACGTTTGAAACTCTCTTTCAGTGACACATATGGATTTATATTTAAATGCTACACAATTTTTTACTACATGATGGAAAAGTTTCACCAAGTAAAGGTATCTACAATTACAAGGATATATAAAGTGTCATACGTGATAACTTCAATTTCAGGGATTAATAATTCATGGCCAGGTTTTATAGAACAATGCTAATAATATAAACATGTGTCCAAAATATTCTTCGAAAAACAGGATATTATATTTTTTATAAAAAATCGGACTTCATAGACATTATTTGCACAAAAGTGCTTCAGCCAATTATGCGAAGCAGAAGATTTGTAACAATCTCGCTGCATCGTGTATAGTTTGATTATTATAATTTGATCCAAAATTTTAATATCTCATTCCGCCTGCTTATGAACCTTAGAATACTTAATCATTTCATTCGGTGAACTCATTGATCTCCCCTGGTATCCTTTAGTTTTATAGTTTTGTTGATCTATAAGCATTATCATATTCTGCTTATCCGTTATACAACCACTCTCACAATGATTAAATTTAAGGGTAGGACTGAGATACAGACACTACCTTTACGGGCTCATTTTACTTGAAGATCGGGTCGTCGTGACAGACCACCTAACGCCAAATGTCGTTTGGTCTCAGTGACTATGGTATCATTGTGATGGCTTGCTGAATGTCTAATTTCTCTTATAAACCATGGCGGTTGTTTTTCTTTATTTTAGATTCTATCTATTTCGAGACCTCAGTAGGCTATAATATAAGGTATATACCTTCAATGTCGATCTTGTGGCTTAAACAGTGGCGTAGGCGTGACCTATAAGCTGTGTTCACATATCGGGTACTGCTATTCCTACCTGGAGTTCTACTTCGTGATACCTGCCATTATTAGTTCCTGTTTCACGTGTCAGAAAATATTGTTTGCCTTGGAGTTCCACTTCATGATAACTGCTATTATTAGTTCCGGTATTTCCCCGTCCATGAAGGTATAATCCACTCTGCGTTATGAGGTAAAATTCAATTGTTTCTGTAAGTGGTATCATTGCCAGAGAACATATAGTCAACACAATTTACGTAGGTTTCACCATTATGCAATTGATGCGATTTTCACAACTATCTTAACACACGTAACCTTTTTTTTTTTTGTTCCAATATACCTACAAATATTTGATTGTACTATATTTTATTGTTTCATTTTCCCTTTTTTCACACACACGCACACACACACATTGATCAGAGTACAGTTATATATTATAAGTATATGAATAAAGGTGAAATAGCGTTTATTTTGTTAACAAATCGGTAATCAAAACAATTAAAAATCATTTTTAATAATTAATATATATAACGTTCCATACACCAAAAGCAAACGTAGTATGATTCAAAAGCATTTCCTTTCCACTTAAGCATTTGGTCATCTGTCGGTCCACCTGAAATCTGTCTGTCGGTCTGTCTGTCAGTCTATGGGCATTTTTTCAGCGCGTTATTCCTGGAACCGCGGCACCAATTTTGATGAAATCTAGATATCATTATTGCATGTTTTCCATTCTGATCATTTTCTGGTGTAGTGAAAAGTATGATTATTTAAACCTACCACACTCATTTTGTTCATCCTTCTAAGGAAGGTAGGAATATACTGTAGTGCAGGTACATTGCCTTACTTTTCCTTCACGTAACGCTTTGCATGTGCTGAATAGTTTACAAACACTCTCATATTGAATATTGAAGCCCTACCACACATATCTATAATAATACCAACGAGGAACAACAAAATCATGTCTTACTGTTAACTCGTTTCTCCACTTTGAAAATGGAAACGAGGAGACCCCCATAAAAGCTTTAATAACTATATTATAACGGGCAATGAAATTTTAGCCAGCGTAATACGGTATCGCTCTTCGATATAAAGAAACATAAATGGGTGGGAAGAACTCAGCTAATCTACTAGATGCGACAAACCAGGAATATGCCTGCTTTCAGTCCCATGGAGAGGCGTCGAGGGTTCAGAGGGATGACTGTGTATCTGAAGGGGTCCTGAAATAATGGAGTCCATTGAAGTTTTGAACTCCTCACATTTTTACGTATGTTTTTTCAAGGATTCGGGGGTTTTGCTTTCTTTGCTCTTCAGTTCTTTACGGGGTGGATTAGATTCCAGATTTCCTCAGGCACCGAATTTTCCTACCACGCGCGCTGTTTACAGGAGGGGATACGTTGATGATGAGAAACTAGATTCAGGATATCTGATGATTCCGATTAATTTTTATCTATATTTACCTCCATTCCAGGTTTTTCTCAAAAATGGAAGAAGGAGAGTTTGGATGGGTTCAAGCGTTACAGTTGAATTTAGACATGCCAATTTCTCTAAAAATTAAGTTATCATCTACTAAATTTGCATTGGTGTCCCATGTAATCACAACGCTCATCCTCAACACAATATACAGGAGCAGACTGTATTATTTGATAACTGACGATCAACCAATGCTCAAGATTGAAACTGCAGAAGATATAATGGATACAACGTTGAAAGCAGGAGTGTATAGCAATGTGTTGGAGCAGTTCAATTCAAGTACGGAACAGTCCCGATTCAATCAATTTATCAAGGAAAACTACATCATATGCGATGCAAGTGATTACTGCATCAACAGGACTGCTTTCCAGAAGGATATCTTTACAGGTTATAAATTATACAGTATGTTTGGTGGTCGATTGTCCAAACTGAAATAGCCAATAGGTGGGGTCATTTACAACTTATTAATACTGAATAATCTGGTTTCGCTCACACGATTTTGAATATATCGGTTTCTGTCTTTTGTTGTTGTTTTTGAACTGCGGGTGTGCTCTCAAAGGACTAGGAAAGCAAATAACAAAGGAAATGAGAAAGGAAAATGAACTGGCTCAAAAAAGTGCTGAAAATTACTTAGTAGACCAGGATAATGATGTTCAAATGAACAATCAGAACTAAGCCAGCCGAAATAGTTCATAAAAGAGCGTCAAAGGTTCGTGACTTATTCGTGAAATACTCGTAATAATAATTGTCAGCTACAAAAAAGTTAGTAATCACTTGGACTATCAACTTGGCAATGGTTCATTTTTTCAAATCGAGATGTTTGGCTTAGCAACATTACAAGAGCCCATTGTAAATGTATTTTCTCAATTTCTGGATTGGAAGAGATGGCCCGACTCCATGGCCGCGACGGTGTCCAGACCTGACACCATGCAATTTTGTATGCTTGAGGACTAATCAAAGCACTTGAATACGCAAAACAAATATTGAATGAAAATTATTAAATATGGCGCATTACAGCGATGATGGAAAAAATTAAGTTCAATATAAGGACGGTAGACATCAGAATACGATCTCGAGCATTTATAAATAATTAAGTGCCTCCAGTTGAAGAAGATCCGAGATTTCCATTCCAAATGTATGATTCTAATAAGAAATCGGTTTCAATCATCAAACGCACCATATTTATTACTAGCGTACATACATGTGAAAAATGAATCTGTTGGAATAGAACCAATTTTTTTCGGGTTGCTTGTATACCTAAAAAGCGTTGCATTGGCGTCACTGGTAATATCAAGTATCCACCTATCATGTCCGGCTAGGCATACATTTTTTAAGACTATTTGAACCATTTCTATGACATATACTAAAGAACAAATATTCAATGAATTCGTTTGCCTTTTGTTTTTTACTGCTCCGAGAACTCGAACATTGATACTCTTTTGTTCGACATTCTTTCAGCTTATTTTTCATATTCGTTGTATATATATTTTTTATCAAGTATACGTTATAGAGAAAAGCACAGTTTGCTGATTTTTATAAAATCAACAAAAAAATCTATGTTAATCAAATAGCCCCACACATTTGTCATTTCACTTTGGCAATCTTCTGCAAAACTTCCACTTTTGTTTAGCCTAGAAACAGCACAATGCATGGATGTACTTGCTCAAGCTGGCGTTTGAAGGATTGATTCAAAAATTCTCTTCTACTCCATTGTATCTACAATGTTTGAGTATCTCATGGTTTTGATATTCAATCTTCTCTCATGGCTATATACGAGTATAGTTCACTTGCTTACGTGTTACTCAATCTAAAGAATATAAATAGTCTGGAGAGAAATATATTAGCCAGCTTTCCTGAAGACATTTGAAGGTCGCCCTATTAATCTAAATGTCATGTAAATCTAAAGCTGTATAAACATTGAACATCCAAAAAACATCTACGTTGTGACATATTTCAAACGACAGTTAAATATTTGATGTCCTACGAATCTTCGCAGTGATCGAATAGTATTTATTCTAAACATTCTGTAGATGAGGACATGTGCTTTTCCATTTCCATTGTAAGCTGACAGAAAAAGGAATCATCCACTAAACAAATCACGTATGGAGCCATGCACGTAATTTAAGGCCAGTTTTCGAGTACAATAAAAAGTACAAATACCTGGTACTTATCTCCACACAAAATCAATGATGTCAAAATAACCATCTTCCATAAGGACGCTAGTACTGGTTAAATTTTTTTTTTGCAGTTTCGACAAATTACGTTTTTTATAGATATACTCACGCAAAGGCAGAAATTTTATCACACTCCATAAGCGCAGTGAGATACATGTCTATTCGCGTTGATCTTAAAATGCTGTACATTCAGATAAAAATATTGTGTAATTAACACACAGTTTCACAAATAAAACTTTTCCTTTCCTGGAATCCTAGTTTTGTATCCAGGATAGGATATAGTTAGTAAGCTGGCTTCAGGTGAGGAAGACGATTGAAGATAGCATATCAATCGAAACGTCGTGATACTCAACAAATTTTATAAACAATGGAAGTCCAAAATCAAACTTTTGAAAAATTCACCTTGTCTACAAGTTTCAAGCAACTGTGAGATCATCTACGATCTAAATCATGCTGTAGATTGTAAAAATTAGGAAATAAACTACAATTCCGAGGTTCACCAAAAGAACTCCTTTTGGGAGAGACTCGTTCGAGGCGTTTTAAGCTCAACCTGGCGAGGATGCGCCTGTTGAGCTTCTCTGGCATATTCTGGACTGACGACTTTTGGTGTTATTATGCGCCTTCCACTAGACGTATTGCTCTTTCCTGGATTGTGTCCAAAAGTTTTAGAGAGCGCTTACCCATACTCCAGAACTCCAGCGTTGGCCTGAGCTGGGCCTTGTAGAGTAGCAGCAGCACAGCTTCTTGCATGTCAAGACATTCTATAGTTCGAGGAAAAATTCTACTTCAATGTTTTTCCAATAAACGATTGAACATGCGTTATTCGCAATAAAAAGCTGCGATTTGTATACTATATTTAAATATGGTATCCGAATATGGTATGGGGTCTTATATACTATTAAGAAATCAAGCAGTACCAAAACAAATATTAAGACAATTCAAGCTATAATAACGTGAATCTACAAACAACAAGTACTTTAGTCCAATATTATCACGATTGCGGTATGAATTAACTAAACTGTACAGAGACTCTCCGAAAATCACAATATAGGACTAACTGGTGATTTCTGAATGAGGGAGGATTGATAATTGAAATTTGAACAATTATGACAACTTCTATCTTTGATTAAAGATATATTTCATTTGCATTATGCTTTCTATGTTACTTCCATCCGTTTATTTTACAGCGACACTCTGTAGGAAAATCGACTATCTGATACCTTTATCATACCTGGATGAAAATGGAAAATCTCTGCTGCACGTAATCAAGGACTTTGACATATCATTTCTGCAAATCCCGTTAGTTTTTCTCAAAGGACATCCTTTGTTTGACCGAATCAACAGATACTTGATCATCATGAAAGAAAATGGACTCGTTGACCTGCAGTACAAAAAAGTTCAAGGGAACTGCAAGAAAGCCATGTCGTTAGCTTTACATGCATCCAATCTGAAAGCTTATCCTTTAAATTTAGTACACTTTGAAGGGGTATTTATAGCTTATGGTATAGCCGTAATCATTAATATAATAGTTTTCATCTTGGAGGTTTTAACAATGTGTCGATAAGCGCCTAGTTGGTATTTATTTGTGTTTGATCCCATAGATGAGAGCTAGTTTTGACAAATGCTGTACATCAGACATAGATATATTGTTATAGAGACTACTTTTGTTTATATTATATGTTAAATACCTACCCAGTAATGTCTCACAGGGTCATATGACAATATTTTTATATGATCACTGTACCTACAAGGAATACTAACTACTTGCGTAGCAAAATTCAAAACAAATGATGCTTCATCCTGGTGTGACAAGGACAAGTTAATACTGAACAGTAGTTAGACTCAGATAAAGTAGTGTGACTATCATATAGCAGGTATCACGACTCATTTTGATGGTTAAAACATCATCAAACTAATATATTATAATATCTTTTTAACTGAATCTTAAAAACCACTCAATACCTAGTTTGATACAAATCTAAATATAAACACTTATTTCCAAGCGATGCGCACGCACTATGGCGCTGCCCAAGCTGACAACTGATATTAAGTGTAGGCATTCATGTTTCGTCTTTAGCCTAGACTCTTCAGTATAGTATGGCGGTCCTAAGTATAGACAGCATAAACTTGATATTATTTCTATAGCAGGTCGATGCATATTGGAGAGCATACACTTAAAACTGAATTTTCCTGCACATACATAAAAAAAGGTGCCAAGATATTCATAACGCATACTACGCTATATTACATTGGGAGATTATTTGAATGAACAAGGTCTACTACCATAAGGATACAATTAGAATGAAACAATAACGTATATGTACTTACTGGAAACCAGAGATAACACTTAAAATAAGTAGTCATTGGAATTAAACCAAGCTGCTCAGAAAATCGTCTTGGTTGGTGACACATTCCTTGCAGCACCTAACCCAGTAGAAGCGGTAGTAAGGATGTTAAAAAAAATAAAAGTATTTTGTTGTCCATTCGACTGACAATATGAAATGTAGATAGTGGTGGATGTTTCTACTTCCCAAATATAAGTGAGTGAGGTATTGTGGTCTAAAAAATGATATTTCGGAAAAATATTTTTTGAACGTTCCATGATGAGCACTATTATCTGTCTATCAGCATTTTTGCAATCTCATTGTCCTAATAACCAGTAAGCCAGCAGGAGACTATTAATTTTAACCTTTCAATACTAATGAAATTATGCACATTTTGTACATCTGTTCAGAAGCCTTAATAGACTTAGCATATATGAACTTTTCGCAATATCAATAATATCATATACAGACAGATCCTCCTTTTTCAAAGTCGGTTGAAAAGTTCATTCATCATCACCAATTTTGGAAAAAACGGCTAGCATACAAATTTGCGAAAATTACATAATAGCCAAATTGATCGCTATATAAAAAAATATAAATACAAGTGAGTTATGTTGTAGAAATAACAAGTAGCTTAGCAATTGACATGGTTGATGATGATATTTTAAACACAAGAGACGAACAATTAAGGTAGTTTTATTCTATCGAATAATAATAATAAATAAAAATAAATAATAATAAATTAACGATTATTATGACTATAATGAACACTTATCGAATAAATATTCCCAATCCTTCACTGCCTCAAAAATTAGGCATTTTTTACTATTTAGCGTACATAAAGTGATTGAAAGTATTTGCATTGGATGAATATCATTCCTTATAATAAGAATTAGAATAAGAAATGGTTTACATACAGATGATACATCTTTTTCATTATTATCATGAAGTAAGCTTATTACTTTCTACATTTTACTTTTGAAAATCGGATAGATTTCAGGATTTTTAATTTTGCTCGCAATGATTTTAGTTCTGTATGGAATGCGATGAACATAGCAGTTCTTTCTAAATTCAAAAATTCGCAACACCGCTAACAAACAACTCTTATGAAGCTGCAGTCAGTACTTCTGATATATCGACTGCTACAAGATATGCACATTCAAGAAACGCCTTCAGGATGATATGATGTTCCACACGCGACTGATATTACAAGAACTTGATCTAGTTCGACCTTCACCCATCTGAGACGTATTTCATATGTAAGCTGAGATGTTAAAAAATCCTAAACTACACTCGGTTTGATTTTTGAGCATATTTTTACTTAGCAGCAGTTAGGCTTCTAACTACCGTGGGTGGCTCAGTGTGCATAGGTGCAGACTCACTATCAAGCGCATCCTGATCCATCCTTGTTGCTGTCTTATTTATTTTTGTTTCTACTTGCTAATACTAAATACTCGTAAATATGTTCTAATATATAGTCTATTCTAGATTCTATCAGCTTATATAATTGTAATACTCGTAATATATTGTGCATTAGATTTATAAATGTGTTTTATTTTCAGAAATTATGATCAGCATATTACATTACATAAACTAAATACCACCAGTATAAAGTTGTTGCAAAATATAAAATGGTTTGCCGCTGGTAGGAATTGAACACGCGCTCCTGACTAAGAGTCTGTGCCTACACACATTGAGCCATCGATAACATTGTTAATACAGAAATTTGGATTTAGAAATCGGAAAAACTACCCTACGTTGGGATTCGAACTACACAACTCCCGCTTACCCGACAGACAAGAACAATCAGTCCGAGTGGAGATGTTACTCCTCAAAAACAGCGACCGTGTTTTGGAACAATTAACATTCTTGAAACACATTTCATCGAAAAGTCCCTGCATTGAACAATCATAATTTTTGAACGCATCGCAGTACCGAACTGTTATCTCACAACTGAGGGATTTGCTGGGGATGTAAAACCAGTATTCTGTCGAGAACTAATGACACTTGTCCTACCACACATGTACCGCGTTTTCGTCAAATGTGGTTCGCAGCCTACCGAAGACCAGTGTATTGTCTCCATCTTGTCAATTAGCAAGTATATCATTGCCATGGACATAGAGTAAACTGAATGGTCGATGCAGCAACCTGTTCGTTAAACTAGTTCAGGAATATCTACTGTGCCAAAACACTGTAGACACAGCAAAGCGAGTAATTTGAAATTTGGAGGGCTACTTTCCTTGGAGTCAACCTAAAACCTCCACTGTGACCGACTGAGAAGCGTGTCTACGTAGCTCAATTGGTAGTGTGTCTGACCTGCAAGGAGGAACTTTCCCTGAGCGAAACTCACTGAGGGACAGTTGTTCCATTATTTTTAATGCGAATTTCTACATTATCCCAGCATTTCCAATGCTTCGAACTTCATTATACATTTCATAATGGAATGAATTTTCCGAGCAACCCATCTACAAAATGTTATGTTCTATCAGAAAATGTCTGTCATCTGTTTATCAGATGGGTGGTCCGGATTGTACAGTATCAGTATGTATGTCAACATTGAAAGAAAATGCTCACTCCATGAAGTTATGGTAATTTTTCACGATTACAGCACTCTTCCCCTGATTTTATGGCAGTGCAATGAACAATCAGTGACACTCCTTTTCGAAAGAATGTGATTTCAGCAAGAGTTTAGATAATATGAATATGTTAAGATCCGTTTGTTGCTTGATCAATCTCTGGTATATTTTCTAGAAGAGGAAGGCTTTCCCAGAAGGCGTATCGCTCCCTGTTAATCCCCTCACGCATCTCGAATCTGGGCGGAGAACTATCTGTGTGACTTCCAACTATATTCAGGTATCTGAAGTTCTTCGTAGTACCAATCTTTGGGTTGCTCATCTTTAACCAACGTCGTTGTCCATATATTGGTGTGGGATCCCTGCAAGCATTAATAAACGACAAATTATGTCCTGCAATACAACACTGATTTGTTACAATATCTTTGCAATTTTGTCCAATTTTATATTTTGCAAGATATTTACGCTGGCAGGTGAATCATTTTTTTGATATATATCAATGAATTTTAAATAAATGGATGTAGATTTATTATATACCTCCTCGTACATATTATAATTACATCGAAACGGATATTGTAAAGGGTTAGACCAAAATATTGCAATACTCAACACGTAGGTTGCTTGAAAAGATATGAAAAATGTATGTGATTTACACATCTTTGATTTTGACAGCCTATCGTCAAATGTGATATGCAGGCACGACGATGGTTTCTGACTACGCTACCTGATGATGGCGAATAATAAAACGCTTACTACTTTTACCTAATCTAAATTTGCCGAGTGTGACCCCAGTTTCGTAGTATGCAGTATTTAAAGCGAAACATGTTTACTCAAGGGAAGTAAAATATTCAATCATTGACCTTAAATGATGAAGATAATGCTTCCCAAATTGAATGAACCGTGCATACTTACCCCGTTTTTGCGAAATTCGTCCAAAGATTCATCATATTGTTGATCATCCTTTTGTCATTTATATTTTCTAAATTTGGGAACAGTGCCGGTGTTTGGAATAGATAAAGTAGTTCATCGCTATGACTAACACCTAAAATAATAGTTTTTCATAGTCTAATAATACCAAAATAGCATGTTGTATAGAATAGTAGTATGCAAATAATCCGGGCAATCAAACTTTTTTTGAACTGTAGTACTTATTTTATTGGCATACCCCAGTAATATCCATCGATATTCTCCGTGGTGGCAGCCCAGACTTGGGCATAAGAATATTGGCCAGAATAGTTGAAGTTGTAGAACCACATATTTTCATGCCCTTGGAAGTTGTGGAATAAAGCTGCTTGATAAATTGAATAACTGAATGCGCGGTCAGAGTACAGCTGTAAAATAAAGAGTTACGTTACTCCAGATCGATGAATGTACTGAACCTTCAGTAGATCGTATATACTCGTATGTTCATTTTTTTGAATTGGGACACTGGTGGTTCTCAGTGAAGTGTCAAGTAGGTTGATTTGTACTTCTTACAAAATGGTATTGAGTTCGGAATAAATATTAGGATAGGATTATAGAATAATTAATCATCTGGAATTGGAATTAACAAATATTGATAATATTTAAAAACAAAAACCTTTCATGAATTAAAAAAATCATTATTTTCGGATTCACCCATAATCATTAAATCATGAAATTTCGATTTTCTCTACAACTAATGGTGGCAGACCCGTCAGACCCATGAAGAGCTACATCAAAATACAGAAAATTCAATTTTATATGATGATGCCAAGAAAAGGGGGTAGCGCTATCAAAAAAGCATATATGATTATTTGATATCTGAAAAGTTGGAAGCTGAGAGCTATACTTTAGGGGAAAGAAACGAAATTCGTTCATGACGCTTTCAATAGCGCTTTACAAGCTGAGAACAACGCTAAGACTGGAAATAGTATAAATCACTATTTTCGAAATTTTCTGAATTTTTCGAATGCACTGGAAATAGGAGCAACACAAAAAAGCTACTAACTCAAAAACCGTTAATTTTAGGCACTAAGTGTATCCAACTAACTTGTCCTTAAATGAAGTGCAGAATTCAAAAATGCAATAATATGCAGGGTTTGTCATTCGTAATAACAATATTGTGTTACGCCTAGCCTAAATTAAACCCCGTATTCTCGAATATAATTTTGATTGAGACAATTTTAGAAAGAAAACTTAAACGGATTAGCCATTAGCATAAGTGTAAGTGGTCCAACCTTCATATATTCATGTTTTAAATTATGGTGTCTCGGAATCTCAAACATAAAGAAGAAACTTCTCAAGTTCCTGGGATCAAGATGTCAGAAGATGTATTCGTAGTTGATATCTTCGTTTAGATTAGTTATGCCAAAAATTAATTTTCTAGAATACTTACATCAGTGAACTGATTGAGCCAATTAACATCGCTGATGTTAATTTGACTCATACCTTCCAAATAAAATTCTTTGATCTGTGACCAAATGACAGCGATTTTTTCCTTGTTGATACTCAATTCCAGCCCCATCAGGTTCATCATGATGGAATCGAAGTTTCTGTTCAAAGTTTCTCTAGTGTTGGATTGTCTTAGCAGTGCTAGAAGTTCAGTGTAAGAATTACAGATACTGTAACTAATTGTTAAGCTAACATAGGTATGCTTCAGAAATTATTATCACCTTGATGATTTATGAATTGCATGCTGGATGACTTGGATTCTCTTATATAACTTTTTTTACAGAAACAGGTTAGATATGCATTTTTTTGAGCAAATTGAGTTGATGAAGATGATTCACAATTGAAATCTTTCTGTAAATAGGAAAACACTCTATCTATCAATTCCGATAAAATATGATAGGTATCTAGTGAGTTGGAAGCTAAATGCTATGCTTATAAATTATAATATTTTATAAATCAGGTTGTCTATTGCATACTATCAATTTCCGAAGATACTTTTGGTGCCTCAAGTAATTTTTTGTTTGAAAAAAATATGATTTAGTCATTAAATAAGGATATTCTTGAAATTCATCCCTGAAATTTTGCCTAAACTGCATCGGTATATATTCCTGCATTTTCTTGGAAAAATATTGAAATGAAAAAGTGTCAAACATAAACAAGAAGTTTATAATGTAGATGCAATCAATGAGGAAACCTAAATTTACCGACTTTCCTTCAGGCAAAACATATGAAATAAACTTATTTTGTTAAAAATAACCATTTGCATGTGAATTATCAAATACCTTGTTTACAAACCTGCCGATCTCAGTAGCCCTTCTTCATTGTTCATTCCGATAATCCAAGGAACTGGGTGGAACTGTTTATTTCTTATATATTCTACAGGATGCTCGGTGATGAATGGGTATGCATTTTCAAGGGTTTTCTTTTCTATAGATGGCCCATAAACATTTAGTGGATCAACAGCGAAAGTCTGCAAAATAGGGTGCACTGTACTACGTACAAGTAGTCAGCAAAAAGCACAGAATGAAGTCCTCTCTGTATTAATCCCAGATATTCTCGTATCGATACGAGAGTCGGACAATCGCAAAGTAGGTGTTCATATGTTTCAAATTCATGTTCACATCGACCAAACAGGGGTTTCCCGCTCAACCTCACATAATGAAGTTGTCAGCTCACTATTTAGTGGCAAGCAATACTGGCTGCGAGACGAAGAGCAAGCTTGATTATTTTCTTCTCCCTCACACAGCCACAATAATCACCCATACTTGAGAATCGTGAATGTGATCAGACTCACAAATCGAACTAGCCATCATTTCAGCTTGCCCGTCCATGCAACCGTTCAGATTCATGTCACACGTAAAAGGCAACAGCGGCCACTGTCATAAGGAAAAGAGCTGTTGGATTGTCGACCTTATGTAGACCGTAAACAAATTGACTGAAATTACATACATACAAATTTTATTTTTTCTTTGACTTTAGAGGCATATTCAAGACCTCAGAATGCTAAATCTGTATAGTTGAATTGTTATGTAATACTCATGAATACAGACAATCCATATTGGAAACGTAGTATATTGAAAAACATATAATTAATTATGATTGAGGGCAATATTTCAATTGTATGCCACACGCGCAGAATAAAATAAACTTCAAATTTGTCTAGACAACCATAGAAACTCTAATCCAGTATAGACTAAGAAATCTTAAAACTAACTGAACCGCTTTATCGCAAGTTGTTCAATGTGCTTTTCTCTTTGGTCATACTCAAACAATAAATTTATTTGGATGATAATATTCCGAATAATCGTATATTTTATTGTATCTTTAATACAATAATTTTGTTGTTAACGTAGAAGGATGAATTTTGGAATTTTGCAGAATGTATGTGTGCCTATTCGAAAATGGAGTCATACTGGTGCATGAAAAGTAACGAGTCTATCTCTTTGACTCATTTTTTATTTCTGAAGTAATTGCCTTACCTTGAATTTATCACCGCTGTTCACTAGAATATCACCATCAACTTTGCGTAAGCATGCTACTATAGCCGTAGTATTTTTGGTATCAGGACATCCCAAAATGGCTGCCTGAGCAGCTGCTACCAATACTTGATTTGTTGGAAATGGTCGCGCCCATAAGGCCAGTGCACTGCCGCTTTCTGATATGCCTTGATGGAATAGATCTGGAAAGAGTTACATTTGCTGGTAGTTTGCTTTGCTTGTCTGGTATAAATATCTATAACATCTTAACAGTGAACGGTATATTACTATCCTTTTAACGCAATTTGGTGATCGCCCTCTAATGTCATACAAAATGGGTATACATACTTTATACCAGTGACATAGTCGAACATACCCAACAAAAAGAGAATTCGAAATTAACTACTAGATCATAGAATTGTCCCACTGTTATATTTGCAGACAATTATGTAATTTTAGAGCATTTTGAGCTAAAACATTCTATAAAACGGTTTTTGAGCAAGTTTTAGCTTTTTAATTTGGAGTAAATATATTTTACGAGTTTATATTCAATTCTCTGTATGGCATTTTAGCACTGATATCGTTCGTCGATATTATTTTTTATGCAGTTATTTTTTTGATTGGAAAACGGTAATATCGATAAGGAGGTAACATAAGGATTAATTTATTCAAAAAAAGAGAAAAACTGTCTTACTAAATCTTACAAAATACAAATACACAGTTGTCTACCAATGTGGAGTAGTCAAGACGTTTTGAAGTTTTGAAAAAATAAAATTTTTAAGTATCTTTCCGAGTTTCCTGTATTTATATTATCGCCATCGACCACCAGCAATGTACGGAATTGATATTTTTTAATAAAACTAAGCAGCTATCCTAGTCTATAAAATGATCTAAATACGTTTTTGTTATAGCATATACCATTGGATTTATATATATGATTTTTAAAATGCGCAGAAATCAAATAAAATATATTCGAATTTTTATTAGTTCACTTACACACGCACTGATGCAAACTCCGTGCATGGAAACAACATGCCGACGAACAAAGGCACGCGATATGATTTCGAATTTGTCAAAAATGTGTTTTGTGAGTCAAACAGAAGGTACGGTCGGGATAGGACGGTACCACTGTTCATTCGTCCACTGCAATGCAATTTGTCTGTGAAAGTATCGAGTAACAAAACTTATCTGTAAGTAACGATTCGGTATTTCGAGTTTTACCGAATACATCTGGCTTGTTACAGCTCTCTATACAACCTCATCTAGCGTGAAATGTAGTAGAAACAGACCGCGACAGTTATATTAGCTTAAAAACGGACCACAATTGAAATAAACTGGTTATCCCTAGTATGTGGTGTGAAAATTGCTATTATCCGTCAAAAATTTGCAGGTACACTATGCTCTGAAGTCCTAATTTTTTTTATCATGTTAAAAAATCATTGTATTATATAACGTTGCTCATGGTTATTAAACAAAAACTAATTTTGAGCAATAACTTTCCTCAAAAGCATTTTATGGATATCAATACGAGCATATCTTTCAGTTTAATGGTAAAACTGCATGAAAATCTTTTGGTCTATTGAAAAAGTATAAAACTACCCAATTTGATTTGAAAGGAAAATCAATTGCTATAGGATCCATTTCTGCGCAGGGGAAACTTGTAGAATATGTTTTGAATAAACTCATGTGTTTTATATGAAGCTGAAAGATTACCCAAGTATTCTGTGCTACCCCTACATTTATGATCGGAAAGGCGAAAAACTTCCTCATTCAAACACGCATATGTTTGCGCCACAGTATGTTGCTCCACTATGCTCATAAAACGATTAGGTTATAAACTCCATAATAGGTAAACATTACTAAAAACAATTATTTTCAAATGGGAAGCATACTCCAAAAACATCTCAAAATTGGGTAACATCTTCGGACTTCAACTAGCTACAGCTAAAACCACAGATGTTTATAGAAGGAGCTACATCTCTCCGTAGTGCGGTTCACTCGTCGTCATTTATTGGTTAAAAGTGTGATACACACTGATTCACTCACCTCTAGAAAGTGGGCTAAGGATATGGTAGTGAACACTGGCGGCCCCCGCACTCTGCCCAAAAATCGTTACTCTATCTTTATTGCCTCCGAAATGTTCAATGTTATCTTGGACCCATCGGAGAGCCATCACTTGGTCTTTCAAACCGTAGTTACCTGGGGAAGCATCATCATTCGTACTAAGAAAGCCTGAAACATATAGAATAGCTACAATAATAAAGTAGGTACATATGGTAGATTACTATTTTATTTGTTTTGTGATTAAGCTGCTCGCTTAATGCACATCAGTGACTTCCATAACTCAAAAAATGCTAACTTTAACGTCTCAAGAGTATTCTTGATCATTTCTCAGATACTACAAAAAAAAATACAAAATTAAAAAAATCCAATTAAGTTGTTGTCAGCGGGCACATCCTAACCTTATTATTATTAAACGATGTTCAAACAATAAGATCACGACATAAAAATTCGTCATTTTATCAAGTTGACCGTTGATTGGTCGATTTACTTACCAAGCACTCCAAGGCGGTAGTTGAAGGTAACTAATATGACATCCTTATCCATGAAGTATTGTGGTCCAAGATAATCTGAATCTGAATATCCACCAAAAAATCCACCCCAATGGATAAAAACCATCACCGGCAGCAAATCATGGACCGACCTTTTTCTTCGGTTGATAGGCCTAATCTGAAAATATTGGAGTAGTAGGTACTAGGTCCCAAGCTAAAATTCATTTAGCATTGAAAAACAATCTGCAAACTAAGTAGTAATTTTTCCAAAAAAAAAATTAAAAAACCATAGAAAATTTTGAAAGTAGGCACAGAAGAATCTCTAGATAGTATATACAACCTAGTATAGTTATTCGATGAATATTGGGAAAGATGCACCAATTATGAAAAACGTAGCAAATCAAATTGTCAGCAACATAACACTTGCCTTATCAGTACCACTTTTTTGCAGGAAATACCAAGTACTAAACAAATATAAGGCGTTCCATACACTGAAATATAAGACAGTGTGTGACTGCTAAGCTTTTATATTTGATAAAACAAGATGACCAAGATTACGTAAAAGCAATTTTGGAGCTCACATTACTATCAAACGAAAGAGGTAAAAAACGACATTATGCAAAGTAGACCATTATAATCAAATGATATACGTGAATTAAAAGACGAGATATGTATTAAGATTCAACAATTGGAAAAGGGGAATGAAGTTATGAAGAAAAAAATTTTAAGTTGGAAAAAATGATGATTCTTGATCGTAATAATGAAAAGTCAAATGAATTACTTCTTCAGCAACGTGTATGTTAAATCAATTGAATTGTAGAAAGAACTATTAGTAACTTGTATTATGAGTCACCATCAATAAATAATGTTTTTGTGTAAAATCTTCAAGATTACCTATATTCTCAAAAACATGTAAAAAATCACCATTTTATTACTATGGATCTTAACCATGTCATTTTGAAAAATAGCACTCAATGTGTTAAAGATTATAAAACAATCATGATAGGTTTTGGATTTTTCTCACATATAAAATTACGAGATCTATTTATAAGACATATATTAATCATATTTATATTAAAGGAAATCAAGAATTGTCAAAAAGTGTCTTATTTAATTAATAATAAGATAACTGACCACTGTCCTATCTTAATATAATTTTTTTATATGAATAAAGACACTAAAAATGAGAGCAGCTCTGACATCAAAAAAACCCTTGATTACAGAGGACATTTCTCGATCCACTAATAAGGAAAATTAATTTTAACAGGAATATTCAAAACAACCTCAAAGTAGTGATATAAAAAATGAATATGTATATGCTTATGTATTAATTATAAAAACAAACTTGACAAAGATATAAAGAAATCTGGGAGTCAAGTTGATTTTCGACAATATGAAGCAGAAAAAGCCTTTGCGATTAAAAAGGCAGTTAATAGCATAAGAAACTTCGAGAACTAAGCTTTTACCTCTTGGATAAAGCTTGCCTTCTAAATATAGATTCATCAAAAGGAGATTTCATAAGATTTAGAATTGAATATAATAGGAAAATCAAGCGAACCATAGATCCGAACCTAAGGATATAAATGAGGATGAACTTTCACAATAATTTAATGAAGTGAATCTGAAGGTAGATGCCCTGATAATCGAAGAAACAACGGAAGGGATAGTTGAATATCTTTTAAATACGATGAAGGAGTGGACTACGAAAAGCGAAACAGACAGAAGAAACTTAATACCTTCCATTAACAATTGACAAAGCGGGTAAATTTGACAATGAAGAAATTGACAGAAACCTATGTGTATGCAAAACTAAAATGGAACAATGGAACACAGAAGCCAAGGGGTGAAATTCATAACCTAAGAAGGAATGTATGAAAATACGTAAAATATCATTAACAAATCATTTTTAAGGCAAAGAACCTGGTAGCTCGTACTACAGAAAGATAACAAAACAGCTGCCAAAGAACGCGAGTTTCCTAGGGCAATGCAGAAGATCAATGGGGTGGTGGTAACAGTAGAGAGTCAGACTTACGCGGACCTCATTTAACTATGGAAACGATTATCAACATAGGAGAGCTGGTAGTAAAAGTGCGAAGTATATAAGATATACAATATCTGGATGGTATCACAAGGTAATATAAAGTAAAATTAATTTACATTTAATAAAATATTTGGTTTAATTGGACAGGAAAAAACGCGCTAGCGCATTATTGTTAATTTTTATACACCCTATATAATAAATTCGCAAAAATTGAATTTTAGGTGATATTGACCATTTAACTGTGAAAACAGAATTATTGTTTAATATCCATAAATTGAGCTGTTCGTGTGGAAAACAACAATTATGATTACAATTTTATACACTCCGATGCAGTAACAATCGTGTTAAATAAAAAAAAGTCAATACGAAGTGCAAAGCAAATTTTTTTTAGATCCTAAGAGTATGTGAAGATCAGGAGTGTTTCATGCTAATTCGACATCCAAAATAATCACTTCAACGTCACCATTATAAAATAAAAAATGCATCCAAAAAAACTTGTTTGTCTCGTGAACAGTCGATTTTATAAATACCAGACAAGAATACAACTTTTACCGCCAAAGGTTAAGCAGAATGTCATTCCTATGCAGTTATACCGGGTGTAAAAAATTAATATTAAAGCATTAGGGCTAATCCGTCCTTGGCGAGTCTAAGTTAGCTAAATAAAGTAATAAAGACATTATTTGTGTGGCCCTGTTCAGTAGCCATCTGGTAAAAAAATTATTGATATATACAATGTCGCTCATAATAATAATAATAATAATAATAATAATAATAATAATAATAATAATAATAATAATAATAATAATAATAATAATAATAATAATAATAATAATAATAATAATAATAATAATAATAATAATAATAATAATAATAATAATAATAATAATAATAATAAAATAATAATTATAATAATATACCCAATGATAACAACATTCGAAGCACCTATACTGGGAAAATATCTAAATACACAGATCTCGCAACAGAAATCAAACGACTCTGGAAACAAGAAAAGGTCATTAGCATTCCCCTCATTATGTCAGTCTCGGGCCTCACACCAACCACATTCACACCACACATACAGCGACTGAGACTAGACGAAAAGTTACACAAAAGTCTGTGATTCTCAAGACCTGTAATATTGAAACTTCTTCAACGCAGAGCAATAGCTCGGGTACTGACTTGGCACAGCCCGTCAAAATTTTAAGAGGACCTTTTACCGCAAAAATAGGTATTTTTCTGAAGAACACAGAAATCAACGTATACAAGTGCCAGCATATCTAGCTAATGTTCCATCCATCACGTATTCTACTGTTCAAAATCTGATTGAATTCACGCAGCAATGTTATGGAAATCTTAGATAATACTGCACTATAGTAGGAATCAACATCAAAAAGCAACAAAACATCCCAAAACACCTTTTTTATATTTTTCCACCTCCCATTATTTTCCTGCTTGGTCTTTTTTCAGATTTGCAGAATGCTAAACCTCATTATTTCATGTTCACATTTTATTATGGTTTCATGGTAGAATCCTCAGTAAGTGATCGACGAAAAGAATATTTTATAATTCAACTTAATTTTGAACTTTTTTGCTCATCTAAAAGTTTTCAGCGATATATGTGCTTTGGATTTGTCGTAGACAACATTTCAGTGTATATTTTTATATTGGTGACCATATTTCTTGCAAATTAAGCAAATTTCTATGACTTATAAATAGTAGCACTAATAAGAGTTTACACACCTGTGGCGTATACACATTTAAATATAAGCAGTCTTCTGATCCCTCTACCTTTGGATTACGATATAAATAGTTCTTCTGTAAGCAATGTGGTGCGTTTGCACTGGCTGAATAAATATTCGTCCAATTGTCTGGTCTTTCTGGAGCCTAAAATTCAGAATATCAATTCTTTTAGACTATATCACAGGAAAAGGCACAAAATAATGTCTATATAAATAGATCGACAGATTGTAGTATTTCCTCCATAGTGCTTGTCTTGGAAAAGATATCTACAGCAATATTCCACGGGCTACTTCATATTGGAACAGAAAGAAATACAACAAAAAAACCAATAATATTAAAACTACACAATCTCTAATATAATATACTTCAAGCTAAATGTGATAAGATGAAGAATTTATATAAATAAAATATAAATCTGATTCGCAGTTTTGCAGATTACAGTACTGTAGACCAATCTTTGAGAGGAATTAAAAGGAAGGGAATATTGGCAACCACTCTCCTTCGTATCTTAGTCCGGAAACATTCACATTTAGGTATAGAAAGATTCTTTTAAGACTGTAATTTTCCATGCACCTGAGTGAAATATGGCTATGAAACGTTTAAATTCTAACCTACTGTTGATTAGGGTGCTCAAATTTTTCAAAAATGGTACTTTAATTATCCTAAACAATTAACTTTTATATGGAAATAATCTAGCTTTTCTATATTTCTGAGTTGATTTCTCATAGTATCTACATATAGGCGATTGAATGTGACTTAAGTTGAACTTTTCCACAACTCAACTGAGTTCAATATGCCGTGTGCCAAGGCCTCAGTGATTTCTTGAGCGTTTCCTCACCATTTTCCGGACCTTAGCTTCCCTAGCTATAGCTGCCACTCCGCAAGATAAGTCCTTGTTTGACAGATGAAGAAGTGAAGCCTTGCTGAATACACATAAAAACACAGTTTCACAAATGAAACTCTTTTTCTTTCAGTGACGCGTTTCAATTTATATATTATATTTAAATTATTGTCGGACTGTCAGATTTCACTGCTAACAAGGCTACCCAGATTACTTGTCAACTAATTAAATAGATACTATCATGCATACAAAACTAGAGTTCTCAAATCTAGCATACTATTTATCCATGTACACTATGAGATACGCTTCAAACACTCCAAGATTTTGTTAATTTTTGTTTTTTTCTTGACACAGTTAACTTTCCGAAAAATTATTATTCAATGGCTTTCCAGACGATTTAATACCAGAATGGTATCAAAACTTTCTTGAGTCATCATTAACACGATATCATGAGGTTTTATGCCGCGTACTCATCCATGTATACCACTATGATCGAAAATACACGTTACTCGAGTAAATATAGCGATAGCCGCACCGTTGTGATCCGCATATTTTTTATAAACACACAGTGTTAAAACAAATATTTTAAACATTTTCCTTAATAATTTTATGCTCTCCATTATGGTCATGTCAGTCAGTCCGGCGGTCTAACACCACACAGCAATTGGGTATTATATACCTAATCTAGGTAAGGATACGAAATCTCAAAGCGTTAAACAAAGTGGTGCTGTTTATTACCATCTAACTGCTCTAAAATATCAGACCGCCGAGCTATAATGATGAAGAGCATACCCCTAGTATCAGTCGTCAGCTGACATTAAATATGCCGCATTTTTTTCATAGATAACCTATTGCAAAGGCAGGAAAGTCTAACGCAGATCGGAACCGCCGCCAGAAGATAAATTTGAATTCACATTGAGCTTTAGATGCTGCAAATCGTAACCCTCTTGGAATAGACTCCCCGGCAGACCTTTCCACAATGCTGAAGTTCTCCAAAACAAATGACTTTTCTGAAAAATGGGTCCCTCTAGTGCTAGCGGTACTGATTATTTTTATTATTGATAATATGCAAGTCAGCTTGGTCGAACATTCATCATGGTAGAACTTAAAGAACAGGGACGACAAATCAGACACTTTTCTTCAATGGTCCAGAATGTGAAAGTGTTTTGTAACGTTAGACGTGTTGCTCTTTCCTGGATTGTGTCCAGAAGCTTTAGGGAGTGCTTGGAGCGCACCCCCACACCTACTACCAGCATTACAGAGATAGTCTGATGTGAGCCTTATAGAGTAGCAATAGCTGTTCCGGCGAATACAATTTTCTGGACCAGAAGAAAACCCCAGTTACCGGGACGCCGACCTAGCAAAGTCGGCAGCATGATGGTGTCAGGATATGTAACTATTGAAATAAATAACATCATAAAAGTGTTTACGAAGAACAAACGATACTGCTGTAATTCTCTGTCATCGCTATTAGACAGATTTCTACATGTTAGGAACATTTGTATCGCCTATAGGCAGCGCCACTTTACACGACACTCAAATGTTACTATCACACACTTTTCTGGGTTAGATGTATATAACCTAATTGCTCTCTACTGTTAGACATCCGGGCTATACTGACAAGTCTAAGTTGAAGGCAAAATATATGCATATCTATACCAGATCACATGCATAGGGGAGAGCATACACAGCGTATATCAATGGCAGGGTGCTGACGTGAGTGATACCACGATAACAGTACATCGTAAAAAGTGCTTACGAATTTTTATCTTCTTTGTGTATTATAGAAATGTTCTCCAATTTCACTGTATGGCCTGTTCCTCAATCCTGTTAACTCAGTGCTGATTTTGAGTTTTCCCCACTCCATAGGCCTAGATGACACACTGGTGGTCAACAATACAAATGTCAAAGTCACCATACTTTCAAAATGTAATATGTTCATATTGTACATTGATGAAAGCTGCCGATGCAGCCGAAATGTTAGTAGAGTTATTCAGGTAATCATACGAGTTTTGAATTGGCGACCAATACAGAATATAAGATGAACCCGAAACACAACCACCGGATAGGTTTCAAAAGTAACAGTTTTTCACAAACGATACGCCGATATCTCGTAAATGGAATAGAGAGAAAACTTACTCTAAAAATTCTGTGAAAAATTATCTGATACTAATTTTTACTGAATACTGTCGAAAGTTAATCATTCGGAACATAACTGCCAAACACCAGTTCTTCTTACCTATGATACCCTTTCCTAAAGGAGCAGCAGTTATATATATAATCAGAACTTATGTTTTATAACCTTGACACTAGGATACATGCAAAGTTTCAAAGTGCAACATATGTTTGTTTCCAGGCTTTCATTTCCTCGATCATCTTACATCCTAGGCAAGAGGACGAATGTCCATTCAGATTGATCTTGAAACCCCGTAGATTGTAACTATCCGGGGAGAAGAAGAGTGTTAAAGAAAGGAAAGTGTTCGGGAAAACGGCGTTGATGGTAAATAAATCGAAAGCAGATACATTCACCAATACAAACAAGGATCTGTTCCTAAGGAAACTACAACCACTGACATAGACCCGATGGCAGCCCATAGGCAGGATGTTTCATCAGAAATTTCTGACACCAAATCCTATCAAAAGCCCGACAACTCGATACCTCCCATGCAGCTCAATCACTCTGCTAGGCATATGGATAACACAGGCTAAAAGGTCCCTGGATCTGTGCTTGCGAAAGCCATATTGGTGATAATTTATTATGTTTTTTTAGTCCAGATACTTCAGAAGCTGCAAGTTAATGACAGTTTCCATAATCTTTGACGTGATGTAGAGCAAAGGTATAGATCTACAGTCGCTGGGCACATTTTTCTGCCCTTTTTATGGCTGGGTTGCACACGACCGATATTCCATCCCACTGGAACACGCCTTGCTGATAACACACCGTAAAGAGTTCCTTATACGTTTTGGTATTAAAAAATGTAGCCGGTTGGAATTTGACACTGAACAAGGATTCTCGCACCAGCCAAAGACATTATAACAAATTTCTACTGTAATAATTATATCTTCATTACCTTGAACCTTCTTTCACCTATGGGTGGTTTGGCAAATGGAATACCTCGAAATGCGAAGTACACTTTTCTCCATTGTGAATATTCCTGTGTTCCTTCTACTAAACCATTATTGGTTGCCACAATAGGACATTCTAAGTCTATACAATTACACATTATCACAGTTGCACTGCTGACTAGAACAGCGAAGATCTTCATAGTCTAGAAAAAAATGTTTGAACATAATTGTAGTAAATTAACATTCCTCAGGAATAAAAAATGTTATTAATTATTCTTGTTGCTCCTAAATGATGGGCATTTTCAAACATGATATATCACCGATGGATGATGCTTGTTTTGCGAACCTACTACTAATAAATAAATTATTAGATGTACAAGATTTTATGTACAGGAAAAAAATCGCATTTACGTAAAATATTCCATACTTCTATTAGATTGATATTTATTTTTTTGGTTCTTAGCAAATTCAGATAAATCACAAAAAGTTATGGGATGATAATTGAGATATGCTAAGATTTTTTTTTGAGTGGTGTAATGTACGATAATACTTTTCAGGGTCATGTTCACGCAAATGAGATTTGGGAAACAATAGCGTCAAGCAGGTTTGGAGCAATACTTCCCACGTAATGGTATTAGATGAGATTAGATTTCTATCTGATTTTAGAACTGTTTGTCTTCTGAAATTAAATTCAAAAAATATTAGGAATATTGATAATCATTAAATATTTTCTGATTTCCAATACTTAATTCACGTGGATCAACATTAATTTTACAATTTAAAGAGTTGTTTAGTCTATTTTTGGTAAAAAATATTATGTCGGCTTTCCAGTTCTTTGCAAATGATTCATTTCTACCTATAATATAATAGGCTGAAGCAAAAAAAACGTTTACTTGACTTTAGCTACACTTTTTTGCCCATGAGACAACCTATTATGGATGAAAAATGTTATGAAATTAATAATTCTATCAGTATGGAACTAAAACGAAGCCAAATAGATTTTTCCTAGGCTTTACTTCCCGTGCATTGGATTATACCTAGTCATGTTCAATATTCGTACTGTAAAATTCTTAGCAAACTGTAATGATGTTTTAAGTATCAAATGGTTAAATCGGGAAAAGTACTATGATCAGCAAAATTATCTAATGCATGTCTACGGTCGACTTAGACACATAGATGGCAACAATACCTGAAAATAACTGGATAAAAACTGGAAAGATGATCACCACATCACATGTACCACAGCAATAACTTCTATAGAGAAATATGATATCAATCAGAAAAATACAAGTGGTTTTGTTAGTACTTAAGTACATATATTTTTAGATTGACGTATGTTCAATCTTTAAGACAATCACATATATTTTATACATTTAGTACGCCTTTATTTTAAGCAACATTGCAACAAAATGAATAAATCTCCATATTTTTAATCTAAACATTATTTATTTTTCATGAAAATCCCTCATATTTCTCCGTTGTTAGGTTCTCTTGAGAACAATCGCCATGATTATAAGAATTTTATCAGAAAAAAACAAATTACGTTATCAAGAAACATAGTACTTTCGTGTCCACTTATTGGTACTATTTTTCCTTCAATAAAGTGTTGGCGATACACCAACATGGTGTGTCGCTATAAGACGTAAAACTCTCAATCTTGTCCTGTTGAAGCTTGAAGTGATCTGCCAGATCTTCCCGCGATGCTTTATTGTTCTATTTATATTTTGTATGATGAGTGACTATACTTGGTACATAATGAATCGCATAGACAACCATTGATTAGAAAATATTATGTTTCACTTTTCCTGATTGTTCCACCGCTAATAGACCGAGTTTCAAAAATAACATAGCCACAGGCTCGTACATCACCACCATCTCCATGTACTTTGAATTTATGAGCCAACAGATCAGACTATATATATTTGAACAATATATAGTCTTGGTTTGAGGTAGCTGAGAGGAAGGCTTATAATATAAACATATTCATTCAGAGAAACTTAACTAACGTTGTGACTGCCCATGTCGCCTCTGGCGTGGTACAAAATATACAACTAATTAAATTTTGTAATTGAACTTCTACTGGCTATTCTAATATGGCAAACTGATCACGAAGTAATATTTTAGTTTAAAATTTGATATCTTCATTGTCATTGAATTTAAAATGACATAAAGTCAAAAAGTCATGTCAAGTGTGATCCGAAAATTTCATAAAATCACCGATTTTGAAATAAATCATCAAGGAATATAAACTCATAATTTTATTTAGTTTTAAGCACGATAGAATTAAAAAAATGTTCCCTGATAAACATATATATATATATATATATATATATATATATATATATATATATATATATATATATATATTTGATAAAATTTGACACCATTGTGTATTAATGTTTAGACTATACAATGAGCATTTAATGTCGTCGGAATTGTTCAAACAATTTATTTTTGCATTAAATACTAATTATTCATTAATAACTACCTAAAACAGCAGAATAAATATAGTGATTAAATTTGCTTACTCACTACATTTATGTATTAATTGAGAATATTATTATTATTTCATTTCTATGTAATATCATAAGTAGCTGGACTTCGCCGAGGATTATTGAAATAAAGCCGTATTATTATCATTATTATTATTAAATTAATTCTAATAATAGTAATTTAAGTAATTATATTTCAATACATATGACAAATTTTTCTGTACATCTTCTTAAACGAGAACGTTTACCACATATTATGGCGCAGGCGTCTCGTTTTCTAGCGTGACGACCGGAAAAAGATTAATTATTTATAAAAAATTAACTTCAAAATAAATTGTTTAAACAAATTTGACTGAATTCATTTCTCATTGTATGGTCTTATATTAAGACACAATTGTGTCAAATTTTATTCAATTACACAAAGTTGTTTTTCATAAAGCAATTTTATTATTTTATAGTGCTGTTGTTTGTTTAACATTACCAAAAAATATTTTGTTTTGTTTATATTCATGACCCATAACGCATTGCCTGTCTAGTTAGAGAACATTCACTTACAATGGCGTAGATACATAAAACGTTTAGATTTTGATTAACTGAAGAACAAACCAAGAAACAACTTGGGAGCGAACTTCCAGAATGGCAAATTGATTATTCCTTAAAGCGTGCCCAAGATGACGTCAAGACAAACAAATGGACCTTAAGTTTTCCATGGGTTTCCTAGTTACTTGTGCTAGATTCCGAATGAGTGTCAAAGTTGGATTTGCGAAGTGTCGCCAGAATATTTTCCTACATGATGTTTGATAATTGGATGCTAATCCTCAAAGTTAGAGGTGATTTTAAGTTCACATCAAGTTATTGCAACGAGATCAAGATCACCCTGTATGCAAATCAATCAGAACATGTGTGCAATTGTCAACAGACCTCTCGAATCTGTCAGTTTGTTCGAGATTGGTTATGAAACATTGAGCAGTGACAGCAGTCGGTCAGTGGTCAGAAGTCAGATAGTTAAGAACTAGAAACTGTGGATATAAATTAGCGTATAAATTGTTGGGTTACCAGTGGAAATAAATTAGTGATTATGATTATGAACGTTACAATACTCATATGTCCTAAGCTTCTTAACTGTTGTCTTATGGTGTGTTTCAAAAAAATACAACACCATGACTAGATAATGGTTTTTTACTTAGAAGAGTTTATTAATTATTTAACCAGTGACGTCCGTACGGGATATGGACTAGAGATTTCTGAAAAAAATATAGTACGCCACTGCTTTTTCTTATAATAAACATTATTTTTAAATTCCCCATTCATTTCGGTTAAGGAAACTTTATCATTTAGCGTTCAAACAATATCATGCTTAAATGATAATTATTCTGGAATTAAATTAACACATAATTTTCCATTATTTTTTTTAACATTGAATAACATAGTTTCACAGCAAACTATCGTGCTGCTTCTTAGCTCGTTTCCAGTATGTACTGAAGTATTGTGAACCAAAGTCTTAAGAGGAGTCTCTACCTAGAATAAAATATTTCAAGATAATGGCATGATTTTTTGCAAATTATAGAGAAAGCTTGGTTCTATGCTCGTACAAAGCTTCTTTTTTAAGTTTTTGACATCAAATTTCAGATAATGTAACAGAAATATTGACATTTTATATTCATTTGGGATGTGTTTTCAACCATTTGGTAACCAAAGTAAGCAGAATATCAAGCAGATGGCTTTGCACGGGCATAAAGTCGTCCTCTCTCTATGATATTTTTCAATGTGTTCAAAAGCAAGCGGTTCAAACGAAATATTAGTACATCAACATATTTTTCCCGCTGGTACGAGCGTCCTTGCGACAATATCTGAAATTTTAAATCAAAAATTGAAAAAAGGCTCCGTACAAGTATAGAACCAACCTTTCTTATCATTTTCAAGAAAAAATTCTTCCCTTATCTTGAAAAACAAGAGCTGGAAACGAAATATTGGAAACCCATGCAAAACGCCTTTTAGTCTAGGTAGAGTCTCCTCTTAAGACCAGCCACAGAAAAAAATATAGCCTGTTTAGATCTGTGGTTGTACCCATTTATTTAAAAAATCCAGTGCCTGGACACCGAAGTGGCAAGGCGCACCATCGCGTATAAACCACATAGTCGAGTTGAAATGGAGACATCTTCTAAAAAATTTTAGACACACAAGTTCCTTAATGAATATCTGTCAAAATTGTTTAATTGTTTTTCCATTGCCATTGTTATCTTAGCGATTAAGTACCTGACCTACTTTGCAAAAGTGCGAAGGAATAATTATCAAAAGGTCAAAAAATCACATTTGCCCCAAAGTAAATAAGGATTTTAAAGATATATCGAAATGAATATTTTGAGAAAAATTCAGTGCCGTACCATATATTTTTTCCAAAAATATCTATTACATATACGGTACGGACGCTAGTGGTTGAAGAATTAAAAAATCTACATCAAGATATGGATGCCTAGAGCGCGGGTGCCAAATTCCAAAATAATATCTGGAACTTTATAAAAGCTTTAACCAAAAAAAATCCACAAGATTCAAGACATATTTTGAAGACATTGGTTTCTTCACAAAATCACCCAATGATTCATACCCTTGAGGATTAACATTCAATTATGAACCACCCTGTATATTAGATTTATCAATTGATAAAAAAAATTGTAACAGTCAAGGCATTTCGGAGTAAGACATTGTTATCTCTTGAAAAGAGATCGAATGATGTCAAAGCCAATTTAATTCTACCGCTGACTGCTAATTTTGTTATCAAAGTACGAAACAGAATGATGAAATTTGATTTCGAGAATAAAATTAAAATCAATTTTTCTCATTATGTTTTGTACTTTTTTTTGATTGCCGAGGCAGCCGAAACGTCAGTGGAAATGATTCATTAATATACATGTGGTTTCATTTAGCGGTCAAAGTAAAATATAACAAAAGTATGATTTCAGACTTCCATGGTCTATAAAAATTTTTTTTAGTGTCACAACGTTTCGATTGATATACTATCTTCAATCGTCTTCAGGTGAACTGCGTGCAATTTCATCTATCTTCAGTTCACCTAAAGACGATAGAAGATAGTATATCAATCGAAACGTTGTGTCACTCAAAAATTTTAGTCCAAAATCAAACTTTTGAAAAATCCACCTTGTCTACAAGTTTCAAGCAACAGTAAAATTTAACAAATCAGAGACAACCAGAGCATAAGCTTTAGCAGTTACAATCTCATATGTATAGGGTTCAACATAATAATCCTGAAAAGTTATGGAAAAGTTATGTTATTAGCTATCACACTTTTGAAACAAGCATTTATCAATATATTTGAATTTTGACTATTAGTCTCTTAAGTGGGATCCCTAGTTAGAGGCGTTCCTTAACATTTACTGGTTCACCAGCGCTTTAAAGCCCCAAGCTTTAGGGGGTCTGCACACCCTGAAAGCATCTTCAAAATTCAATTTCATTCTATCATCAATAACCTCGCTGTTACGGCCGACTTTCAAAACCCACAGTTTATCAGCGTTCACGCCCATACCAGGTAACGCAAAACTTCAGGGCCTTAGAGAGGCTGGTGAGTTATATGGTCTCCTGGAGCCTCAAGCTGCTGGTGATCCTCTCAACCCTCCGAAAAAGGGATTCACGAAATAAGTAATGTGATGGCTCACAATAATTATTCATTTATAAGTGTTTCGATCCTCCTAATCTCTAGAAGACCTAAAAGACGATCTCCTCAATATCAAGTATGGAACAGAAAAATGATATATGATTTACTAGAAAATGTTTAAAGGAATAGGGGCTAAAATTGAAATAATAAAACATCATTTTTTATCCTAAACAAATTATTATCCTTAATGGCAAATATGTCATTTTCTGTCTCTCTCTCTATATGTTCATATAGAGATAACTTGTGGATCAGATCAGAGTAAACTTTCAAGTCAAATCGGACAGGGTCAAAAATCGTCCCTTTATAATATCATTTCAACATTTTTAGGTCTATACATTTTGGCTACAAAGTTCACACCAGTCAGTGTAGTTAGATACATTTGTGCTCTACATTTCTTTGACTGGTCTGCGGGCTCAATTATCATGTACACCACTGTTATTAAACACAGAGGCGTACCTGAAAACAGATCACTTAACAGTATAAGGGGTTAAGTGCATTGTAGGAGAGCAATATTCCGTCTTTGAACTTCTGGGCTACTCCAAATTATAGGGTGAATACGAAAAAAATGGTGCATTGTTAGATACGAGTTCATTCCGCTCTCAGAAATTGATTAAGTCAAGTATTTTCCTGAACAAAAGTCTATAGTGTAAAGGAAATGTGGCTCATATACAAGAAATTTTATTTGAAAAATTAGAACTTAAAGCCATCATATTGGACATCTTATGGGATTTACTGAATCTACTCAAACGAATGAATATTATAGCAATATGTTTTTTCAAAAATCAGAGAAGATCTTCAGATACGGACTGTAAATACAAAGTAATGAACGGTAAAAAGCGAATTGTCATTAAAAGTTAATTTAGCTGTGAATAACCAACCACTACCAGCATTGCTATGACTAAGTGACAAAACAAAATCATTCCACAAGGTGATATAAGTAAAATAATATATGTCATCAAGACATTGGGCATTTAAGTTTGAGCTGATAAGTTGATAAAGTCATCAAAATTCATATGAAATTGAGAAAACTATGACATTTTAAGGTCGACCGTACTTTAGTGTTGCATGGCACATTAAATCTCCCCCACACCCCCGTTTTAACATGTGACTGCTGATGAGCTTAATTTAATGATAAGTGAATGTAATAAATCAATATAACTTTCAAAAATGCAGTTTAAGAAAATACTTTTGAGTAACCGTGGGAGCAGTAGGTCAGACATGCAATAATTTTTATGAAATTAGAGGGTTCAACAACGACGCTGGTGGGTAGTAAAAACGTCAAAATTCATGTTTTTAGAAATTTGATCATTCTAATAAACCATGTTCTAACTCTTCATGTCGTTAACGATCTAGCTTTTTCAGGGATCATGTATCAATGATGAAACTGGAAGAGCGCTCATCATGAATTCAAGAAATAAAATGTCATTAAACATTTTAATTTTATTCCGAAACCACCGCGCGAGAAGTAAAAATTAACGTATCTGGTCCATTTTCAGATAAAATTGAAATCTTGCTTACCTTCATTCTGATACTCGAGATATGTTAGTAACACGGACCACGATGCACCGGTAGAACTAAGCAACTTTTTGTGTAATTTTGCATTTTATATCCACTTGCATTTACGAGACCTCGTATGCCATCTCTTCTTGTTCCTCACCATTGGCAGACGACACAGTACATTATGATCTTTGACATAGTAAACAATACATATACGGTTTATATTATTTAAACCATGTCAATAGTTCATTAAGTAATCGGATTGAAAACATATATATTATTACCCATCAACTGCTTGCGTTTTTTTGCTCGAGATAAGGTTGTTATTTAAGGTAATGATTCGAAAAAAGGAGCAGGAGGTCATCATGCAACTGCACTCATAAATCAATTGACAATAAGCAATATTATTATTGTCTGGCCTACATAGCTAAACCCGTTTATATAGAATCATAGGACAATTACAGGTTGTTGAAATAATTTGCTTTACGCTCAAACTGATATATATCAAAGCTAAGTAAGAAACACCTTACAATAGGATTAGCCAAGTGCCTATGGCATTCCGACTCATATGTAGGTATCTATTGTCACAAGGTTTCTGTTCACCTTTGATCTTTCAATTTTGCTGCAGAATCTTAACATTTAATTGCATTTATATATGATCTACTCAGCTCTGGAAATATAGTCAAGACATATTTTTTCTAAGGCCAAATATGAATTATTTCCACATTATGTCGCATACTTCTAAAACTACTTAAAGTGGATCAATAGTTCTAAGAAATCCTCTTAAAAAAACAGAATCCCGGGTAGCTCATTTCACAACATCAAGGTTCTCCATAAGAGCAACTTTTGGGAGAGGCTCGTTCGAAGCGCTGACAGCTCGGCCTGGTGAGGGTGAACTCCTCTAGTCATTGCTGTACTGGCAATTCTTGGCATTATTATGCGAGACAGCTAGGTTGAACCTTCTTCGCTGTTTCAGGCAGGGACATCATTTATAAGGTCAGGGGTATCCACTACAAAAATTCCTCGTTTCTGCATTTTGTTCGGAAGCTTCAGGGAGTGCATTGGAGCACATTACCACACATATGAACAGTACTTCAGGGAAGGTAATTCCCAGAAACTTGATGCCAAAATAAGATCTCTCAGGATGGTGGTGGTACGCTCCGTTCCATGCAGGAAGTGGGGTAATGGGGATAATTACCCCCCATGAACAAAAAAAAATGTTCAAAGAAATTGGTGGAATATAAACCAGTAAACATTTGGTTGATTACACTACTGTCAGACCCATCAGTAAATAATTGTTCAAATACGCACATAAACATGTAAATTGCAAGTGGTCTCCCAATAAAAGGATCTTGACATTTTACAAATTTTCAATTTTCACCCGCGGTGATCCTCCCCCCTCCCCCATTTCAAAGAGAGCATTACCCTTCCCAAAGGTTAACCCTGAATACGCGCCTGTCAGCAGCGAAGCTGTAGATTCGATCAGATGTTATTTCTAACAATTTTTTGTTGTATGTACAGTAAGAAGAGTGTTCGAGAAAGGCCATATCCTTGAGAAACACTACATAGAAGTAGCGATTGCTGAGAAAACTATCCAACCAGTGGCATAGACCAGGTGGCAGTAAGCTTGATCAAAAGCCTTTCATGTCATAATCTATTGAAGGTTTTGGATTTATCGAGCGCGATGACTCGAAACTCACCATTAAGCTCTATTGCTCTGCTCCACATATGTGTGACGTAGGTCAGAAGATCTCCCGTGGATCAACGTGCTTACGGAAACCATCTTGGCGAGCGCTGATGCTATTACTTTTGTACTTCAGAAGGTGGAGGTTGATAGCAGTCTCAATAACCTTGGACATGATACAGAGCAGAGTCTCAGGTCTATAGTTGCTGAATATATTTTCCCTGCCCTGATCTGCCACTCAGTAGGGAACACTCCTCGTTGGTAGGAGAGTTCAAATAGTTTGTGAGCTCTGCAGCACAACGTTTCAAGTGTATTTCTGGTATTTCATCTGGATTACTAGCTGTCCTGGAATTCAGTTTTTCCACGCTGATGGTAGTGGATGGAGTGCCTCTTTAGAGTTTATTATAGAATTGGCAGCAAACACCTTCCTCAAGGTGTCAGCTTTTCCTTTCAGGGTGGATGCTAGGATCCATCCGAACTCGTCAGTGGTGGTATGTACGAGTAGCAGAAGTTCTGAGTAACAGTCTTAGCTACAGACCAAAATAATCTGGAAGAGTTACGACATGATAGAGGTTGTTCTTAATTTTCTGGTTGTGCTCTTTTTTATTCATATCTATAACCTACTTACAGTGGCTTCTGACATCGATGAAACTTTGATAACTTCTAGTAGGCTTCCAAACCTGATATCAACAGAACGACGGGTCTCTAGACTTGAAACAAACATCATTCCATGGAAAATATTGGTAATAATTCCTGAGATCGTCCCGCTGTTTTGATTTATGGTACCAAACTGCGTGCTTTGTTGTTGATCTAGAAAAGGCATTCTACAGAAAGTTAAAATAGTATTCTGGTCGGATGTTCCTAGTCGAGAGGATATTTTCACTGTATAGATGGAGGGAGTTGTTGTGAGATACAGATCTAGCAAGCTAGTAAAGTCTTCATAGCGACGGGGAGGTCTGTATGGTTTGCTGATTATCTGTTCCAATCCACAGCTGATAGCGAAGGTTTCAGCTTCGCGTCCCGCCTCGTCTGCTTTGTTGGAATGTTTTAGCCTATACGTATTGTGAACGTTCAAGTCGACGAAAATTATTATTTCTGAGTTGGGATGATCTGTTCATAAGGTATCTACAATGACTGAAAGATTATTCTCTCGCTGACAAAAGAGGCCTGATTTGACATCTACGCCTAAACACTGAATCCGGTGTATAGGTCGTATCCGGCTGCTGTTATTAGCCTGTTGAGAAGCTACAGCACATTTAAATAAACGAGTTCGGCTCAAAGTGCTCCCATTCCTCCAAATTTGAATACAAATTCAAATGGTTTTAGATTCTTCTGAACCAAATGAGATCCAACTAAAATTTTCTATTATATTATATTGGATCCTTTGGTGTGGTCACCACAAATACTCTACAGTTTCAACACTCACCAAACCAGATTTCTAACACGTTATCGAAAAATGTATTCGATATTTTTTTAAAGTGGTTGGATAAATGGTAAAACTGTATAGTATTTGTGTTCACAGCTATTCACAATAAATCTTATATTTTTGTTTTCAAGGCAAATGTGAAACAATTATATATGTCTGTCAAGTATGGATGATTGAAAATTATAGGACGTCTTTCACCAACACCAAAAAAGATAATATTACGCCATTCCTCCACTTGAGCACCAAATTTTTGACACCTCCAAAAATACTTCGTAAAATTATCGGCAACCTTGAAAAACATGCCAGAAGAAAGATTGAGCGTTTTTTCCATTTTTTTTCTCTTATTTAACCATATACTAATATATTCTAATGATGGAAGGACACGTGATCGAGATGGAAATGGCCGAGAGGTCAAATCAGTCAAAAAATTTCCCACCTTTTTACATTGAACATTGATACAAAAGTAAGGCTGGTAAGTTTTCATGTTTGGTTAAACTGAGTACATATTGTTGGAGATCAGTTTATAAAATAGTTTAGCCATTAATTCGCTTCGATTAATCAGAATTCTCATTTCGATATATGCTGTCACAAGTACACATTGAGAAAAAATTCTACCAGCAATACAATGATAACAGGTCAGTAAGATATATTATTTCATGACCTGATCTGAACATCCTTTAAGTACTTTGCCGGCAATGCCAAGTTACCGTTTCCCACATTTCTATTATTCTGGATGCGAGCTTTACTTTTTCGCATTATAGACTTCCGTATGGTGGTGATCAAATATAGTTGAGAATTTGTGCCAAAAATGGCATTTCTCCATAGATTGAGACTCGATAGGAGCGGTACAATAACTCAGTACTCTGGATCGAAAAAGGTGCTGATATTATTGCCATCTGGAATTATAAAATAAAAAAACAAGATTATGTGCAAAGGCACTGCATTGTTGTATCATTTCATTAACACAACGTGGACAGCATTGATATGCCAGGGCATCGAACCATTGTTTTGAGATTATGATTACAGAACTGCTCCATTCGAAACTGGTTAAAATCATTATCAGTGCAATATTATGACACTGCAAACATTGTAAAATGATGTTTTTATCTTTTCCCCGATTAAATAATTGAATAAAACATTGTTTAAAAATAGTAATAACAGTATAATCAGAATATTTACAAACCTTTGCTGATATTTCATAAGCGTATGCAATAATTGTAGATTCAATGTCCACACAACTTATTTACTACGTTTTTAAGCAAACAAGTCAGAAATTATATTACAGTACCTAGTTATAAACATCATTGATCGATCAAATAAATAATTGTGGTTCATCCAACACCTTCATCATATCATAAGGAATTCTAAAGTGTAAATTGGTTTTTAGCTCTAATATATTCAAATAACTGTTGTTTGAAACTTGTAGACAAGGTGGATTTATCAAAAGTTTAATTTCGGGCTTCCATTGTCTATAAAATTTTGAGTATCACTACGTTTCGATTGATGTGCTATCTTCAATCGTCTTCGTCAGTTCACCTGAATTTTATAGACAATGGAAGTCCGAACTTTTGATATTCAAATAACTCTAACTATTGATTTTTTGGAGTTAAATTAAAAGTATTATAAAAGTGAAAATAGTTTATACCGACCTTCATGTTTTCAAAAGTTCCCAAAATTTTAGAATATGATTCATGACACCATTTTTGAAGATGTTTTCTGTATTTTGAATGGAAATTTATAAACAATCATCGATTTCTAACAAAATATTTTGATAAATTAATCATTAGCCTCGGAATTGACCAAAAACAAAGTTTGTGCGGCTTAGTTTTTGGTTATCTCGACCGCAGACTTTCTAAAACTATAAAGTCTTCAAACTTTGCCACAATACTAACCTAATATCAAGATTTATTCATGAAACATTAAGAAAATATTATAACTAGAATTAATTTTTTTAAGATTGCCATAATTGGTCCCATTGTCGTGGGAAGTAGTTGCTATGTGGAGAACAAGCTTCAAAATTCAATCAACCCCGGAAAATATATTTCCATTGAATCCATATGATCAATTTAAATAGTACTATCTAAACGTTTCGGACTGTCGTAAGTATGTAGTGAGTCAACACAAAACCCGACTTATTTCCGGTGACTACGAACCGTTTGTAAAAGCTCAAACTACAAAAAGAAATTCACATGCTGGTTTTCCAGCCGTGGAGATGAAGGAACGCCCAGATTCAAATCATCTTCCATCAAGATTCTGGGAATTACCTTCAACAATAACATGTCCTGTCACAATCATGTTGCTGGCATCCGAGAATCTAGATGTGCTCTTCCGCTCCCGCAAATCATATTCACCGGAACAACTACTTCTACTTTACAATCATCAGATCAGACCATCGCCAGAGTGCTGCAGATGAGCTTCGAAGCACTCCCTTAAGCTTCTGGGCAGAATCCAAAAACGAACAATACGTCTAATGAATGTGCCGCACCTTACAAAGAAACTCTACAATCTGGATTATCGAAGAAGATTGGCCGATCTTTCTCGCTTAATAACACCAAGAGTTTCAGGAAGATCAAACACTAGAGAAGCCAAACGGTCGCATCCTCACCAGGTTGAACCTCCAACGCCTCGAAGGAGCCTCTTCCGAATATTGTTCTTTTGGAGAACCTTGGCGCTGTGGAATAAACTCCCGTAGGTTGTTCCTCGATGGTTACCATCTACAGCGTTTCAAGATCAATGTAAATAGATGCGATTGGCTTTGTGCCTTTGCCTGACGTTATGTATAATAAAACATATATTCTACCTATCTAACATTTATTTCACAAACTTTAAAATTACACTGTTAAATTTAATACAGATCGCATGAGTCATCTCATCTGATTTGTGTAATTCCTGGAAGTTATCTTGGCATTCTCCCATAAACCAAAACGTTTTAACTAGCCAAGTGATTGATATCAAGAATTTATTTATCTTTTCAATACTATTTTATGGTAGGACAAGGTTCACGAATTTGAGATATTTTTTTTATATATAGGTTCTCACAAAGACAAAAAACATATCGCGCTCTAGAAGCGCTTTGAGAGGATAAACATCTATTCACATTGTCTTCATAAGACTGCAAAGTGTAACTATCAACTATAACAAACTCTTCAGCAGCTCATTACCAGTTCAATTATTTGTTGATTCAAGGTGTTGACCTAGTGAGGATGAGCCCCACTGACTTTTTTTATTGTTCGTTACACTAGTGGCTATCAGTGTAATTATTCTATGGAACTGAAAGACCTCCAGCAACTTGACACGATAGGTCTGAATCTCCCTGTAGCATGTAACACTATTCCTAGCGATGGCACGCGTATACCATTCACGCTCTTTATTATGTAATTTGTAATGTCTTAGATACTTGAAATTATCACCGTTGATTCATGCGCATCCGGCGCCTATAGGCACAGTTAGACGACACGTGGCTGTAAATGGAAATTTTTCATATTTAAATTTTAGTAATTGGATTTATGCGCAAAGGAATGCTATAATCAATTTAAATATGATTCCAAAAATACAATCCGTTATGCGATCTCTTATATAATAGGTTGAAACAAGGATCTTATATACAGGGTGTTTGGGAGGTCGATATTTAGAGTTATGCACAATTCACTGTATTTGATCAATAACGAGTAGCGATTTCTTTAATTTGGTATTTTTTTGTTTAGCTTGTTATATGATATCCCAATACATTTAACCCCTAGATACAGAAAGACAACGTAGCGCCAACGAAAAATAAAAACAGCTCTAAGAAGTGATTTGACTCCAGAGGTAGGATAATAGCGAAAATCAAAATTATTGAGAATAACTTTCCATTTATTCTTTATTGATCTGAAATACGTTAATAGACTATAAACATTTTTATAAATACTACATAAAATATAAAAACACCCCGAAAATTATACAAAACCATGGAATACATCTTACGATTCATATTTCCAGTAAAATAAACTCAGAAGCACTAGTAGGAGATATCCTTCAAATTGATTTATTATTATTTTGTACATACCTTCTCTAGTTCTGTAGCCACATAAGAAATTTTTACAAAGGGGACAAGTACAACATCCGCTTGGGATACCCCTATTTTTTATTACATATTTAAAATCAATCACAAAACACTAGTAAAGGCTATTTATCCATTATCAGTGTGCAAAGTGATTATTAATAGTATCACTTTTTCTATACCTGACTTGAGTGTAAGTTATTTTTATGGATTTCGATTTTTGGCGCCTCCAAAACGGTTTTTTGCCATTTGGAACTCTTCAAGATTACTAAACATCGGCAAATGCAAAGTTCGGAATTGTTTAATTCACATCTATTTTATACTTCATAAAGTAACCATGTCTGTCAGTATCTGCATGGTACAGTAAGTGAACTGTGTAATCTTGACAGTAACGTGAAGCAACTACTTTTCTTTCTAAGGGTGAACAATACCTATACAATATAAGAACGCGTTTAGGGTCTTCATATCTGTTTTATCTTTTCTAACCTACCGGCGCGTTTTTCGGATAATTTCCGTGAGATTTCTAAATAGGTAACAAATTTTGATATACACTTCCTCTCATTGAAATTGAAAATTTCAAATTTAAAAATATTATCTGAATTACGAAAAAAATTATAATGTATCATGCTCAGCTGACTTCTGCAACAGCTTTCCAACCTGGTAAAAAAGGTTTCCAGGTGAGTATCGAATGAACATTTTAAAATCAATATGATGGTCAATTCCGCAGTGAAGATAATTGTAACTTTCACATAAATGGCTTTCTATACCCACCATTTTGTCCTAATAATATATTGAAGTCCTCTTAAGTGGTACATAGTTAATAAAATGACTCATTTATAGTTTTCCTGTACTTTCCATACATTGGTGCAATCTGCTCAAAAATTCTTTAATAAATGGATACCACTGTATCTAAAATACACGCTCAACCTACTTGACGCTTAAAGACGCCGAAATGAAAAAAATATATTCCACTAACACATGCAAAAGGATAAAATCCGTGTAACCACATGAAACTGTTTTAAAGATACGAAATCTTACGTTCATCTCAAATCGAGGGAACAACGAATCTTTCTAGCACAATAAGACCAGGTTTTAGAACAAATGGAGCACAAAAAATGAAGGAAACTCACCTGGTTGACCTCAGCTGTCTCAGCTTAATTGATGTAGATGCACAGCACTGGTACACTGGTCTCATATCATATTTTTATATTAGCCAGACACATTCACCTTGTTCAAACCGAACTGCTAAATTACCACATAAATACATGCATTTTTATATATTTATAATAAATAACTTGTTTTTCGTGGCACGTGCAAATACCAGGGGCAACCGATACGTTTATATATGGTAAAAATCATAATTGAGCTAAATTATTATAACGTTATTGAATGCATTTAGCAAACAAAAAATAGTTACTACCGGTGTTTTGTTTCTAGGGTGTCAAAAGCATAAAAAGTCTAACAGGAGACAAATTTTCCTTGGAACAATTTTTATTATGCGAAAGCATTTAGAGCAGTTCTCAGGCGGAGGAGCTTGTGTGATGTAAATTTCTTATAACTGCCGGTCCCCTCGACCCGACCCGAAATGTACGTCCGAAAATTCGGCATATTCACCTCCATATACAAGGCTGCTCTGTCCCGTATTCATCTTAGATAGTTCATAAAACATCCATGTCCCTTGCGGAACTATTAAATGTATTCATATACGTACACAGTTCCTATATCAATCGATTCGTTCACGCGTTGGCAAACAATTTCTCTCTTTTATCATTTGTAGCCCTCCCACCTTCTCTGCAAATCTCACGTCTTTCCTCCACCAGCAAGTCGACCGTCGAAACTCCAGCAACCACCATCAAAATCGCTGTTGATACCGGTATTAAGGCATAATTCACATTAAGTACCACTTGGGTGGACTTTTCACCTTCAACTTTATGTACTTTTTCTTTTCTAGTGCTCCAAAGAACTTGAATGAGCTCACCACTCCAGCCAGTACTTTTCGCTTCTCCATCAGACGAGATCCAACGAATCAAGCAAAAGTCTTATTCGCATGCTCTACGGCATTATCCTGCCAAAATCCAAAGCATCCCTAGTTTATTTTTTGTGTCAGCAACTTCAACTATAAGTGAGGTCAACTTCCGTCTTCCAGAAAGAATAGCTTTCTCGGTGCTCTCGATCCATAATTCCATACTGTATCAGAACCATAAAATAGAATCCACAGTGACGGTCCTAGGACCGATCCCTGCGGGCTCTCAAGAGTAATTTTCGTTTCTTATCTTCTATGACCAATGATCTTCCTTCAAAATAGCATTTTATTATAATCACTAGACAAGTCAGAGTATTAAGTTATTCAGGCGATCCAACAATTATGTGCCATTTTGCGGTATTGAAGAGACATTTGTAACGAGAAGTACCACCATTATGGAAAGTTTCTTATTTATTGATACTCTAATTCAACTTCTACCACTTGCTCTTTCCATCAGTTGCATTAGTGCATCTAGTCATACTTTGATATATATCAATATTAAAAAATCAAAGTAAATGCGACCACTCAACGTTCACAGAACCAAAAAAGTAATGTCTTTGTAGATTGTTCCAAATTATTGAAATCAACGTATTAATGAGTTCTTGAAGTATAAAAAACGACTGTATATGAATGAAAATCATTAGCTTGATTAGCTCATCATGTTGCCGGCAAGTTCAACTGAACCGATCCTGTTGATATGATAATGTTGGTAGAAAAGTGCCAGATGTGTCACCGGTAAGTCGATATTATTCTCCTTTTAACGAGCGTTCGACTTGGACAGTGTGATTAGAGCGACTTATCCCCAGACATGGTATAAATCTTCCATAGTATAATTTCGACTAATCATGTGAATAGATATCCTACCTTTACAGATCAGTTTCTACAATCAACAAGAAATATTCATAGAAAATCATATTTGGACTCCGACTCCTGATTGAGTATTTTAGTTATTTGGTAAAGCACAGTAGTGATCCGTAAAAGCGTTAAACTACACATTATTATTGCTTCCACGTTTATCGATTAGAGAATACAGTAACTTCTTCGTTTACTATTTTAATGAAAATAAATTAGACATTTATTAGTCACGGGCCGATCCACCATTTTGACCATTGCGCTTGGCGTACACACGATTAAACTAAAAGCTGTGTCTTTACGCTGATATCAAAACACCCTGTAGAATAATATCAATGGAAAATAATTACGGAGGAGAATCTATAGATATACGTTTATCGTAATTTAACATCCTGTTTTACTTGCAACACCGTGGTTAATGAAAATCAGCTGGAAAACCAGATAGTACGTTAGGTATAGAAATAACAAAAACACATATGACCCGTTTCCATTGGTCTTTCTGTGGATCTGTTGACATTTTGTTAGCGCGCATTGACGAAAATCGTGTACGGATTAAATTCAGGAAGCAATATAATAAATAATACTGTTCCGTAGCATGCTCCTACATTTTTGGAGATTAATAAAGATGGCGAAGTCATTAATGAAAACAATTTGTTTTCAATAGTAACATGAAATAATTGAAGTTACTTAAATAACAAATTACATTGAAACGTAGTAAAAGAAATTCTGTTGGTTTAACCAGGAAATAACTGAATGAGTTATTTTTTATATCTGTCATTTTTAGATGGAGTGTACTGAAAATTTCGATTGATACTCAGGGATTTTATGTTTACATTTTTATGGAATGTCCACGTTATGGACCTTACTTTCTATAATTGTTCTATTTTCAGTATGATTCGTACGATTCCTAACAAATTGTAAATAAATAGCAAACCATTTTGGAAAACTGTTAGTCTTTTTTTTTATTAATGCAAATACGAACATAAAATTATCAGTTGATCTAAATGTACAGCTCAGAGTTACTTCCCACGCATAAGCAAGTGTTCAATTCGAGATAATACATTTTGGAGGTGCACTGACGTCTAGATCAAGCAAATCCATCAATCCATGTCACTAACGTCGGTCCATATGTCGGTCGCTCTATTTGCAGTTTTCTCACAGCATAGTCTCAATAACTTCTGTAATAATTTCAACTAAAATTATGACGAGAATGGGAAAATGTTGAAAATAAATATTTACTCGCAAAACCAACCAATCAGTATCGCACTCATCACGGCATAAAATACAGCACATCTAAAAAGCCGAAATTATTTATATTTTATTTCTCGTTATTCCCTGCATAAAAAACTAAATTATTAAGACTTACTTGAGATTAAAAAAATGAGTGATGAGCTGAATTTCAGACAAAATGTCTGTTACAGTCTGGAAACCTTAAAAAACAAAATATATGGAAAGCGTGGATATAGTTGATGAAGCGATTAAGATTCATATTTATTTGCAATGCAAACCGTTTCCACTATTAAATATGCATTCCCCGACAACAGAAAAACAAAACAGAAATTCAGAAAAGAGCTGGCATGACTGAATTCTAACAACTTCCAATTGATCTGAACGCCCCTGGAAACATTTCACTCATATTTTTTTGATTATTGTTCCTGTCTAGATAAAGTGTCATAGTACCACAGATAACATCTGTGATAGTCAATTACTTGCTTATCCACCAAACGTAAACAGATATAAAAATTCGCAGACAGAAACCCAGGAAAAACTCCTAATTCGGCATTGCAAGAGTTTTCAGTGTTTTAGAACAAAAAGGATCTTTGACTCGTGTTATACTGACATGCATTGAACTATGATAGTACCACAATATAAATGACATACGTGACAGTTATTTATTTGCTAATTCTCAGATGTGCTAATTCGCATTCAGATGCTCGAAGAAAATCTGGCCTACAGCAAAGGAGGTACCTACATTGTGTTCGGAAATCAGGTATTTTCCATTTTAAAACTGCGGTGACAAACAATCTGATTAACCCTGTAGATAAGACGCTTATCAGCATACTCCATGTGTAATAAAACAAATTCGCATGGCTATAATCATTCATCAGAATTAAGATAAAAATGAAAGTGCTAAATTTTTTTAATTGATTGAAATCTTACATGCTGTTTTCGTTTTGCATTCAACTGTATTTGAAACTATACTACTCTGACATCTGATTAATGTGTTTTAATATCAAGAATTAGCTTCCTATATAGGGACATGAATATATAAAATGTATAATGGAGGTATTGTTTGTTTATATCATTGCAAACTACAGCATTGCCATTTAGAGAAGTAGTACTCTGAGGTCCATTGCACAATCTGGCAATGAAAAATAAATATGGTAGCGTATTCAACTTAATTGAATAATTCATGGGAAATGTTTGTTATAATATTCAATAATATATGGTCATGTCAGGCTTAAGAAAACGTACAGGTTATTTTTAAGTTTTATCCTTCTACAGCTTTCTAATACCATAATAAATATATGGGATTTAATACATGAAAAACGAAATTAATCGTGTCTCTTTATCTACAAATATATACATTTTTATGGCACATAATTCGTAGGAAACATTATTTATACAGGTACTCCTCTTCTCGCCTATTCGGAGCAACTAGAGAGTTATCAAAATATACGTTTAATGACTGTTGAAAAAATTGACAAAAAAAATATATTTTGACAACTCTTTACTGAAGTTCGAGGTATATGCATAACGGAATATCAATTATTTACAAAACTTACCAAACAGCTGTGTACGTCAAGCTTGAACCTTTCCAAGAAATAGTATTCCAGATATATGTTTAAAGTTATCATCCTAAAGCAGTGGTGTTCTCCGAAAAAGTAACTGGTAAAGCATTGCTGTCCAATATGTTGCAAGCTTGACTCCATACTGAAATACAAGTGATCACTTCCTTTTTCCCTTATTGCCTTATTTAAGTAAATATCACATATTCATGCATGCATTTATTAAGATGACAATATTTTCAAGCTGACTCGGATCTACAAAGGAGCACCGTTTTTAATAACAAGAGCAAATGGATTTGTCAGTTACTATTTAGAAATAAAAGACGGTCAAATTGGTACCTATAATTGAATGAATTTTGATCAAAGATGCGAAAATAGAACAAAATGAAATTCATACTTCACGAGATAGTATTGGTAGACATATGCAATTATATTCAGGACACTCGTTGATATCTATACCCTTTAATGTACCAATCTTATCAGTTGGTTTTAAATAACTATGATTATTGCTTTAAAGGTGTGTGAGGATTCCAGTAACATTGTCATTATGGTACACAAAAATTGATGTTTTTTTTAGGAAATACGATCGTACTGAATATGTTCGTTTAGTGACGTACATTTAATGATTACATAGACAAAAAAGGATGCAATACATTTATTAATCATAATTAGTAGACTAATACGTATATGATATATGGTTCACGAGACAGTCTCTCAAGAAACACATGTAATCAATGAATAAAATAAATAACAGTATTGGACTTTTGTAACAAAAAAGTATTTTGAAGAGTTAACGAAAATTATATTCTCGGATACTTTCTTATTACGCACCAAAATTATCCGGATCCTGGGAAGCGGACGAAAACAAATTTATTCGAAGAGTAATTTTTTACTACACCCAAAAAAGATGGGAAGGTGAACTATCATGGATCATGTTAAAAGGAAAACCCAAAGACCAACTTACCGATAATCCGACAGACCAACAGCTCGACAGACCAACAGACCGACAGCAATAAATATTTTTCATACACCTCACCTACAAGTCTCTTACTACAATTATCAATACATCATGGTCAAAACTGTTTCTGTGAATTTGAATAGATATCGTCTTCACGATTGAATCCTAGCTGCCTGTTTTCCGAGGTGTTCTTCCGATCTCTTCAACAGGATGTTCCACCGTGCGCCCCATTGGACATCTGCCCGGTAGCACGTTTCTGGCAAGTTCTAGCAATGTGAGGTCTCACCGCACACCCGCTGGATGCTATCCCTTTAAACATCGATTGTTAGGTGGACTCACTGTTTCGCAACTCCATCCATAGACTTATTTGAGTCACATCAGATGGTCAAAAATTCCGATTAACAATTTTAAATCAAGCGTATGCTCTCCATATGCATCAGACCTGCTATAGACATGCATGTTTCCTCTTTAGCCCAGGCTTGTCAGTATAGCCTGGCGGTCTAACTGTAGAGAGCAATTATGCTAAAACCTTTGACTTCGTAAGTGGCCAACACAAATTAGTGTTAATTTTAAATCATCTATAATGGCATGCAGTCATTGCCAAAATATTTCCAACACACCTCGTATACACAAATGTCACTTTCGGCACAAATCTCCTTAGCAATTCTTTTGACTGATATACCCGTATCCAAAAGGGCTAGCATACTGTTTTTTCAAATACTGAGATCACTAGGTCCCTTCTAAAATGTTAATTCATTTTTCTTGGGGTACGTGATCGATCTGATGTTATAGAGGAAATAATAGTAACTGATAGAGTCTTGTTTTCCACATGTATACCAATTGTATCCAATAGCGTACCCATACCGATTTCCCAGCGTCCGCCTGGCTCCAGCCCTTTCCAATGTCTACTCGTGTAATTATCAAAAATTGAGAATAAACGAATCAACGGCCCAAAATTTTTAAATAAATACACATAGGTTATTGCCCGATCAGACGGAATCTTTTGTAGTACCCTCAAAAATGAGGAAATCGACAACACTATACGAGTAAAAAAAAATTGAGGGATGTTTTTGCTTTGCGCGGATTACTCCAATTTTGGAAATACATGAACCTATCTCATATTTACATACCTCAACATACGCCTTATCCAATTTAGATAAATTCGATACTAGAAAAAAATATTGGCATTTCCTTAAATTTAAGCTTTTATTAGCACCCAGCTTATCATTGCAAATGAAATACACTCGATACTATAACTCAATTATAAATATCGTCATGTCCTGGTAAAATTTGTTAGCTTGCCATTGAAAGATAATTTCCTCTCTTATCAGTCCGGATCACACGTGTCCCGAGACAACTTGCGCAATATTTCAATTAAAATGTAATATCAGGCGCGAAGCAGGTAAACAATCTTTATTTTCATTCACTATAGTACAGTTAGCCTGCCGAATGTTATTTGTAAAAAACAAAAATTGCACCTGGTAGGCTGACGTGCTGTACCTGCTTCCCACGCAATAGTATCAGTTTAGGTGATTCGGAATTAAATTTAAAAAATATTGCATTCATGAAAAAATTCGTTCTTTTCAGAAATTATCAAAGTTTTTAAATCCACAACTTATTTCTCAGTCAAAAAATATATCAATTATTCTAAGGTAATAATGGCAGATGGATCTACCGATATATCAGATACCAGTTCGATATGTATCGGTCAAAGGCCACTGTACTACGTATTAATTCTCTTCGCACGCGGAGACTACAGTTGTTTGTTTATGTTTGAGGCAACCTTAAACTACGATAATGGTAAGTATGCACTTTATGTGTCAGAAAAATAGATTGGAATTTCAATAGCAAGAGTAAACCGATATCCGTTGTTTTGGGGCTAGCACGAGTCTACAATTGAGGTCATTCCTTTATTAGTTTCCTCTGTGAAAATAACACGAGTAGGTTAGATTGTTTACCGCTGTATTTTTTTTTGCTTGCTCGCAGTACAGGAAAATGATTTGAAGCATCCAAATGCAGATCGGGTAATGACCTAAGTGTATTTATTTTTTATTTTTGGGGCATTGTTTTTTTCATAATTAGAAGAACAAACATAGCGGGTATAATAAAAGGGCTGGAGCCAGGAGTTCACTGGGAAATCAGTATGGGTACACGATACTCAGGCGATCACTGTAGAACACAAGACTGTATCAATCTATTATTGCCTCTACTTATATTTTGCCGCTTATAACATGAGAAAGAGGGATTACGATTCGCTAGCTTTATGGGTTTCTTTAAATACCCCGATGAAAGAGAATGGGCATCTTGGCATGCCTACTGACCTCAGTAGTTCAAGAAACGGATGTGTATGTAAATTAAGAAACCCTCTCAAGAAACATCCCTCCGTTTTGTTTCTCTTATACTCAAATAAGCGTTTATCTATAAAAGCCACATGTTGTATGATCCCGGCATTCATTCGCCTCTTGTCTCTTAGGCAATAAAGTTCTTTTTAAAAAGTCTTGTTTTTGTTCGGTCGTTATAACTTGCATGTGTGTATGTGTTGCTAAAATTACATATACATTTAGGCACGATTGTCTGTACCGGTGCCTAGCGAACATGTGAGATTTCGCCGGCGTGGGCTCATAATTTCAGATGTACAAACTGTATTTACTGTTACTATTCTGTTTTATTATAAACTCGTACTTAACTATTTAATTTTATGGATGAAATATATACTCTTTTTAGTAGAAGGTGGTACTACATTTTTCTACCGCTGATATGATCCAAGTACGTGGTAAATGCAATTTTGTATATGTACGTCTGTATATTGACTTATATTTTGTTTCTTTTATCTTATAGCGTGAGTAATTTTGTTTGCTTTCCTTTGATTGGAGTTTTACAGAATAGTAGGACACACGGTCGTTTGATATAGATACAACTGGTATACGTATTATGTCATCTAATTAGATTGATTCTAAGATTTCACTGATGGTAACCTATAGTTATTTGTCTTTCAATTGAGATAAATATAAAATGTCGAAATAAACGTGTTTGGTAAATATTAGGCGTTTTAATGAAAGTATGCTATTGTTACAATCGTCCCCATGCCAGGGATGAGTTGATACCAAAATCAACAGATCCGTTTTATACTTAAACAGACGCAATGCAGTTCTGCCATATGTAATATTCACTGGTTTCTGTACACGCTATGAGATATCGTAGTCGATAGCCCCTTTGACATTGGAACCATACCTCTTTGGACCGACCCGCTGAATACTGAAGTTTATGTACGACAATATGTCACTTTCACCTGTAATCATTGTTACGCGTTATATCCTCGTTCTGTATTCTAGCATCAGCGACGTTTTTTTTTCAATTTCATTTTTTAGCGCATACTGTCCTACCAGTATAGCTGATGAGTTCTTGGCATTACCGATTAGATGGAGGTGTAACAATAGGCAATTGTTTGTTTTATATATTTACCTCCAACCTTTTTCCAACTTTCATTCTCCGGAGATGTTAGGTTGGCGACACTACGCGATAGGTACAGTAACCCGATAACGTTTGATAATTTTTATCAATTCATATTTATGTTCAAAATTAGCGAAAATAACAGTTATAAGACCGGCAAATACATATTTATGTCAATAACTCACCTCTGGTCAGCCTATCTCTGCATATCAGCATCTGCGTATTTTTTACTAGAGTAATAAAGTAGATCTATGTATTTCTTTGTAAGCTATGATGTATATATAATTTTTGTCCACATGTATTCATATCATTAATTCCGTCACAACATATCTGAGTCTCAATGTTCATTGTTCATTCTGACATACAAATCCTCAGGTTATCCATATCCCTTATACGAGCATTTCACAACAGTATTGGCATATCCGTATTGTTATACTTTAAGCTTAAGTAAGTTTTGGAACACTGAACACACCTAAGGTCTTAAACATCCTTAAGTTATGGAATATCTTCAATTTCTGGTATAACCATAGGGTAATTAGCGCCTAACCTGTGGCACTTAGGCGTAGTAGAACGTCCATACCTTCCCAGTTTGGCTACATCGCCAAAACAGGCCACTTCGTCAGCTTTTTCAAGAGATCAAGTAACACTTTCTACCACAGCACTCCTTGAGGAACAGCAGATTAGCCCGCTCTGCTAGTTTTTAAAGAAGAAGATCTCTGGCTCATTTGTTACGGTTTTGATTATTTGATGTAAGATATTTCAATTATTTCATTTTTGCCCACAAAAAAGCATAGAACTCCTTCACATACTCTTTTGGGTTATCCTTAGCTCTCTTTCCATATCCCTTGATGAAAGGACAACACTTCCATTAGAATGTTTGATTTAATTTTATTTAGATAGTTAGTCTGATTTATCTCTCCTCCCATAAAATAATTATTCAACTGTTGTACTATTCACATGTAATAGGTATATGGCTACATATTTGAATTACAACACCAACATATTCCATCGAATCCACATTGAAATAAAATGGCTCTCCTGTGAGAGTGACGGTATTCTTTAACACTATATTTCTACCTAACTCGTACAGTATAGTACAGTACAGTACAGTAGGTACAGTAAATTCATTTAAAGAAAATTAAAAACGTTTAATTAGTAGATACAAACAGAAAATATTAATATATCTACTTGAAAAATCCTCCACCGCCAGCTTCACCAGACAGAATTTTTCTGTAGTTTTCGATCTCAAAATTTTCCCAGTGTCTAACAGTAAGTTTTTCGAAGATTCTGTAAAATGAAAAGTAACTTAGGCTATTGAAACACCGATATGATTCAGCGCAAAATAACACCTCATTTTCAATGAATTGTGTAACAGTGCGTTTTTCAATATACTCTTCAGATAGTCATCAATTAGTATCTAATAAAATGAAAATTACATTTGTACGTAGCTCAAATATGTTTGAAAATGTAAAACTCCCTATATTTTTACGAATTTTTCAATTATAAACCATCTTGGATTTTGGGAAATTAAGAGCAATAAATTTAAAAAGCCTTGTGAGTATTACATTGATAATAACAAAAACAAAATAAAATTGCATCGTTTTCAGAATATCTTGAAATCGAGCGTAATGCTTATTTAAATTTCTTTAAAACATATATATACGAGTATCTCCATCAGAATAATACAAAAACAGCAAATTCAGTGTTAGGATCAAATCGAAAAATGTTGAATTTTAGGTTATCTTACTCCAAAATATGCCTATAAACAGCCTGCTCGTTAGTATCTAAGCCATCATTGAGCACTTGGAGGTTATAGTCTAGCAGCTGCCTATTCTTCATGCCCACAAGTATAGTTGCAGGCCCTTCCTGTTGCAGGCTATAGTATAACGCCAGTTTTCCTAACTCCACACCTTTCTCCTAAAACCAACAGTAGAACTATGTTGGTTACTGCCACTATTTTATTTTTAAATGAATATTCCCAATAAATAATAATTATATGGTTTACAATATTATTTTCTTAATATAATTAATAGCAAACATATGAATGAAGCAGTTTGACTTAGCACTTCCCGCATAAACACATAGTGACATGACATAGTCTAAGATCCAGACCTAAGTCAACCTTCAGTCATCTGATAATCAGATATGAGTATTTTTTATTCAAGGTAGGTAAGTAGATTAACATTTTACAAATCGGTTGCCTAAACAAATCAGTCCAAACTACCACTCATTTACCATTTTCCTATTTTATGAGTAACTCAATACTAGTGAAATATTTGTTGATGAATCTAAAATGAGCAATATAAATGGATCATCACATTACCTGTCGTATATTTAAACATACAGCAGTTTATTTACAAATCAACAACACAAAATTCCCCCATATGGGAGCCAAGCACAAACCACAAACCATAAGAAACTGATAGAAAATCCGGAACCGGGTGAAATCTGGAATACATACCCCCTCCCTTTGAAAAAATGTGAATAGCAAAAAAACTAACCCTACTAGAGACCTTTAAAAATCGGATACATAACAGTGTGAAAAGTTAAAAATGTTTATTACTTCCGGTCCCCCTTTAGGCGCCCGGGACCGATGGGTTTGAATCGGCCATCTCCTCTTGCCGAGTCTGATAAGGAAACCTAGAAAAAACGTATAGTTTTGATAATATTAGCAACATTTTGTCCTGAAGAATATTCATTAAAACAACTAAACTTGGTCACAGTCTACCGGTAAATTGAATGTAAACCTTTATAAAGGTAAATTGAACCTACCTCCTGAAATTGTTATTTTATTTAGTATAAAGACTAGACCCAAATTTTCCAGGTTCTCTTAATCCCAAATGGGAAGATTTTGTGTTGGCTTGGGATGATACTATTACACTGCTGTACATTTTATTTTCTCTCATAATGGGTACAGATTTCAGTTTTAGATGTGATAATCCATTATGTCCCCAATTTTGGTAATATCAACAATACCTATGCATCCGTGATCTAGCCTAGTGTATTTTTACATAGGCTATCGTGATACCGCTCAATTATTTACTTTGAAAAAATTAAGTTTCGTGCATTCACAGTTTTTGGACTCTTGACGTCATGTTCAAAATTACTAGAGAATTTAAAAAACATAATAATGGAGTCATTCACCTAACTGTGAAATGGCTAAATGAAATGTATCCAATGTATTCAAAACCAATACACTCAACCAAAATCACAACGCTCGAGATACGTCCAACAACAAAATTCTAGGTATCCTAATCATTTTAAATTTCCTTACACCTCAAATATATTCACTATGATTTTGAATAATTAGTAAAATTAAGAATATAAAAAAGAATATAAATATTTCAATGATGCCGAAATGTAATCGAAATCCACAGAATACATTACGTGTTGAAAAAATGTAAGCATGGCCATATAGCATTGTAGAAAATAATTCGAGGAAATAGGGGATGAATTTGACATATATGATTTCAAAGCATATTTATTTTGGTCATTTAACTAAGTCGAATGAATGTGTATAATTCAGCAAATATGTGACAACACATCCCTACGGGGACATACCATTTAGTCCGAAAAAAAATGGTCGACCATGCATGCATTCTTGCATTTAGCTCTATAGCGAAATCCCCAATGGGGATAATGTCCGTGATCTTTGGAAGCTGTAAGCAGCTATTGGTTCCATATGCATATTCCATTTATTTCTCATATTTTTTTTCAATGTTCTCACATTCACTCGGTTTTTCACCCATACTGGTACAAACAGAACAAAATGAATGTAACACAGTATATTTTAAATGAATGATGAGAGCAAGTTTTATCAAAGTGTTTAGTAGAATTTCTTATTCTATTCCGAATGTGATTAAATCCTAACCCCCTACTAATCGTTTGCCAAATAAAATCTTGCACGAAATAAGGCTCGCACATGTCAAACTAACAAACTTTTTTAGCGCGTATTTTTAGATATTTTTTACTGTGTACGTGTCGTTCATTGCTTATATTCCAAGTTTTACGTCCATACTGTCTCTTACATATTTTCATCGCATATTTACCTTGCAATACTGTCTCGCTTCAGTGCAGAGAGTTTTGATTTCAATGCCAGCTGGGTGCCAATCGGGAGGTCCAAAATTGCTCAACAATCCCATGGAATGTGCTGCTGCATTCACTATACCAACTTTTTTTTTCTAGAAACATTTTAATCAATTATAGTTGATATCTGGATTGGAGAGACATACGAAGAAGACTACTCGGATACGTCTTATGACGTACAGTCCATTCCTTGTTAGATTGGGCTCGTTCTGGCATTTCCAGGGAGTAGTTCTGGGGTCATAGTACCTCAAAGCCACAATGTTACTTCAATGAAACAATACTAATTCGCTTGGTTATGAACTCCCTCCCCTACCCAAAAGAAAACAAGTCCGAGAAGAGGTCGTTGCTGATGATAATGAATGAAATAAAATCAGTGGATCGTATTAATAAATGGTGAATATAGATATTATTTCCAGATTTTCATACTACATTGTGTACGTACACACCGTTAGGATAATTTTGAAAATTTAGTATGGGAAACGTGCTAATGTAAGATAAAGAGAATTGCCAGAGCACTTGAGTTCAAGAAAGATAGCCAGTGTAAGCTTAGTTGGCGACTGCGAGAAGATGCTAGACAAAACTATGGCATAGCACATGTATGGTTTTCTGATTCGAATTTTGAATATGAAATACAGATTCGGAACTTCGTGAACTCAGCGCAGACGTCTCTATTGCTTTATTTGGGAATTTTACCTCATATAGTATTTTTAGTGTATTCTGGTGCCCAAATATCGAATTCGGAAATGATATCAGAAAATCCTGCATGTACGGCCAGTCTAACGAACAAATACAGTTGATGAAAAGGCGTACATCAAGGCTGTCCAACATACGGAGGACTTCACTTTTTGCGGCCCTTTGAGCGGGCCTCCAATTGTATCAATCACCCTCAAACACAAAAAATGCACAATTCTTACATTAACGCCCTGCGCCCCTAATTGGACAGCCCTGGGATCAAGAATGAAAAAGTGCAGACAACGTAGTAAAAAATAATCTTATATGTATTATTATGACACATGTATTGAAAGAACATTTAGTGAGTCCAGGTGATAATGAATAACTACCGTCATCGCTGTCAGCTATTCTTGATGGATTTGGTGTGCTACTAAACGTTACATGAGCTCTTTGTGATTCACTTTTAACAGGCATGTAGTAAGCTATGCAGTATTCCAGGAAAATAATGATGACTGGTTGGTAATCAAATAACGGTTTTGTAACGACATTTAAGTTATGCCATTTGTAAGAAACTCATGACAAAATTTTGTACTGTCATGCAAGGTCACTTAAAAAACAACCCTCATATCTTGATCATGCATACATCAACAATTTCTGCACAAATATTATTGCCGTCTGCCAGAAATAGCTTTTATAAGCAAACTTGTTTGCAGAAAACTCGATCATAGCAGTGATGTTAGAGATTGCACAATAATTGTGCAGTATTGTGAACAATAGCTCACTTCACTGCGCAAGTTTTCTGCTTCTTTTTTTATTATATATACATTTAAAGCATCAACATATCTTTATTATTTAGGAACGCCAATTACAAATAAAAATTGAATTTTTTGTTCGAATATTGATCTACCCCAGTATTTTCGTACGACAATTACATTATATATTACAGCATATAATTCTTTGTATCCCCTTTCATATGTCGGTAAAATGGTTATAAATATAAGAGTTGCACGAAACCCTGGAATTCGGTGCGTCCAAACGGTTTTGCAAAAATCGGCTCTTACATGTTCGGCCCATTCGGCATAAGGGACGCGCCAAACAACCCAATATTTTTGTTCGACAGAATGTTTTACTCTTTTAATAAAGAAACAATCGTCTATTAAAATGAAAATTAATATATAGGTCATAAATTTTTTTATCAAATAAAGTTCATGGTTCGACTACATTCAAAATTTGTGCGATTCGACGTGAATATCACATACACAAAGTTTCAACAGTGTAGTCATGAATAATTATTTTAGGTCTGGGCCCGAAGTTTATTATGAATCTGGAGTCAATTTTCCGAAATCAAAAATGGAAGATTTACTTGAACTAGGGATTCTTTTAAATTGAACGTGGCAGATTCAAATGGCGGACATTAACAATTTCATGGTTGTACCGTGAAATCTAGTCTTTCAAATAACTTTGCAGCTAGGGCCTCATAAACAAATACCAGCGTTTTGTTGACGATTGATGCATATATTTTTAGATTTATTTATAAGCAAAAACTGGTGCGAATTTTGTCTTGCAATTATTTTAGTACCAAATATGTTAACTATAAAATAATGGGCGCACATAAAATTGGAAAATTACATATTCTGGAACAATATTCACCTGTAACTTAGGTATAAAGTTCTTCAAAGTACCATCTATCATGGTCAGCCTGCAATAAGATAAAATCATGTCGATAGGTACATGACTTCTTTCAATACATTCCCAAAGAGTTGATACTGGGTATCCAGTAACTCCGATGTATTTTGCTTTACCCTTCTTCACTATGTCTTGTAACGCAGGCAACGTTTCGTTCAAGACTATGTCAAGGCTTGGAGCAAATTCGATATCGTGTACCTGAAAGTAGTTTATAAAGAGTAGGATAAATTCTATCTATTTTGTGGGAGATAATATTTCTTACTACTGCTAGTACTACTATGCTGAATTCTTTTGATACACAGTTTTTACAAATTTTACAAAATACATAAAGGTTGTATCGCCATCCTTAAGTCCTTTGTTGTCAAAATCTCTAAAGTAAACCGCTCCGACCAAAGGCCAAAGATGAACACATCGACGCAAGGCCCGGCAACTTTATGCCCAAGCCTCGCAAAATAGGAGGAAGGACGAAGGAAAAACCGGTTAAATCGTTTAGTACACCAACTTGTACTCATTTCGTAAACTTTCATTTCCACCATCTACTCCATACATTACTTTGAGTAACTTATCAATATACCTCAAGCATAAATGTTCGAAGGCAATATGATATGCTCATAAACACGTCCCAACTCACCTGTAGTACATCAACATAGTCAAGTCTCAGTCTACTCAATGTTTCTTTGATACTACTTTTTGACTTTTTTGCAGAAAAATCAAACATCAATGATGGATCCTTCTCATATCTTCCCACTTTAGTAGCTAGATAGTATGCCTTTCTTGGTATTCCTTCTAAGCACTACGAAAAGATAAAACAGATGGCAGATCGCGATTGTGATATATAAGCTAATCACCTTTCCCAATATTTCCTCAGCCTTCCCATGTCCATACCAAGGAGCTGTATCTATATAATTGATGCCTCTCTTGATTGCATCGTGAACAGTTTTTTTGCATTCTTCTTCATCGACATCTCTATAACAACAGTAATAAGATAGATAAGGAGATATACAAAAAAGGAAGTTGTGGCTACAAGATTGGCAGCGAATTAATAAAATCGCCACTACATATGCTATAACAAAAACATCCATGTACGATGTGAATCAACTATCAGAAAACGTTCAGTAGTGCATCAAATTCATAGCTAGGTACTGGAATCGTTAAAAAACGTCAACAGAGAGATTGTAGAGACAAATAAAGAGAACTTATGTATATCTCAAACTGAAACCTTAGGAAAACTCTAACTAAAAGTGCTCATATGCAAGAAACTTGAAGAAAAAATAACTAAAGAATATTACAGCCATTTTCATCGTTGCGCAATCTCACTGTAGCCCTGTAAGAGTACATAAAATGATCGGGTAAGCTCGAAAACCATAATGGTATTTTGTTATAATTCTTGAAATTTTCTACAACCCCCAATATTTTGCCCTAGGTAGAATTTTGCGAAAAAAATCTATACTACAATACTGATGATAATGAAAAGAGATAAGTTACCAGTTACAGTTCAAAAATATGTATAGTAAGTACCTACCCATAAAAGTACGAAAATGCTCCAGTACCCAGCGACAATTGTGATACTTTTAGTCCTGTACAACCCAAAGTGAAGTACCTCATCTTCCTGACCTCATTTTCATCATGAAACCCTTTTACAAATGTTTCTGGCAGATCCATCGTTAATCAGTTACAGTGCACTTAATATTCATGAATATTTTACCTATAAACGCGTGTTATTTTCTATACTGCATGGTTCACTTTCATAAATCTTATCACCTTTAGTTGAATACATTGGAATATTTAGCTACACTTCATGATCGTCAAAATAAAATATTTAAAAGTGATAAATGCACAACCCGTATGCAATCAAACTAATCTACTAAGATATCCGTTACGATGAATTATATTGTGTATTTATATGATGTGGCCTGTGAACGTGTAGTTATTTTCCACATTAAAAACCAGTCATAGTCGGCTCTCTCAGGGTTGGACTGGAAATATCAAGGATAATACATATAACTTCATGATGAGTTCTGAAGCTTATCTAATGGTTGTCTTTCTCGTTCATCTCACTTATGCTACAACTACATGTATGACTACTGAACTAGAAAAATTAGAGAAATTATTTTTGTTAATTATGATATTGATATATTGACTGATAAAATCTATGCAGGATGACAGTGTTGATGCCCAAATTAGAACTCACGGTATGGACTTTCTGTTGGGCTAAGTTACAGTTTATTGAGAATTGGAAAGACAATTTCGATTCAATTTTATAAAGATATCTTTTATATAAAATTATCTTTTTTGTATAGTAATAGAATTGTCCTGCCATTGTTTTTCTTGTTCCATTTCTCAAACGAATTTACCGAATGGTAATTTCGTTATTTTCCTCTTAGTAATACATTTTTTTTTTCATAACAATCCTTGCTTCAGGTGGGACTGCAGAGACGCAGTTCTAACCAACGCTAGTGGAAATGGAGGACGAAAAAAAGGCACCTAAAATCACCACAGTTTCATCGATGCCAGACGCCTATGTAAACGGGTCATCGATTACAGCAAAGAGCAACACAACCAGACAATTGGGAACAAACTCCTCTCATGTCCTAACTCGTTCATATAACTCACCTGAAAACACTCGTAAATTCTATAAAAGACGAATTTGCAAGGAAAATATCTAGTCTTGAAGATAAGATCAATGTGCTAACGAGTGTTGCAGATCAATCGATGTCAGGTGCACTAGCATTTGCAGATGTGGTACCGGAAGACTTTGAAAGAGAAAAACGGAGAAACAATTCTACAGGAAAATGCATGTCATACGATTCGTGATTACAGGGACCCCTTCAGAGAGAAATATTTTAAGATAACTGTTTGTACGAGTACTTCAAAATATTGTTATTTTTCTACTTATATGTGTATACGTTTTACTGTTGAATTTTATTTAATTTTTTTACTGACTTGATGCAAATGTAAATTTTTACATATAGTAGTGGAATAAAATTCTATTCTATTCTATAAACTGCAGATGCCCTTCTTCTAACGACGCTTTAAAGGTTACAGCAAAACGCTTCATAGAAACCGGCTTTGATTTATGAAACCATGTGTATAAATTGTACAATTTTACCCTTTCTGTATAGTATAAAAACATATTTTCTAAGAACTAAAAAAACATTATCAATTGGACCATAAGTTTATATCTGAATTTGGGCTTTTAAGGTAACTAAACTTCCCATACATTTGGATTTATTTTCTTGGCACATTCTGGAAGGAATGCATTGAGTTACTAAGAATCCTTTGTCTATTGGACGTGCAGATCGTCGACATAGTTCAGAGCAGTCTGTAGGGCCTTTGTATAACATGTTCTTTACCTACACTACACGCCGACTGACTGTCATCTATCAGTCATAGCACTTGAAGAAAAAATTGAATTTCATCTCATAACGCAAAAAGTGGATTATAAGGGAAAGTAGGGAAATTGTGCGCGGCGGGTACATGGTGCATCACAAGCATTTTCTCAAGACTTTTTTTAGTCTACTATATTAACTGGGATATTCGCTGTCCAAAACCACGTGGGACACCCAGTATAATTCGGACAAAATGAAATACTCTTTCCAATTTTCTAGATTAGCGGTCACTCTACGATTCTTAGCCACGGGAGATTCTTAAACAAGCTTACAGTATTCATTCAGGATATCTAAACAATCTATAGGACGAATAGTACCCAAAGTTTCTGCGGCACTTGCAGAAAAATTGAAACGAAACATCAAGGTAAAGTAAAATATGCCACTCATTTGATCGAAATATTTTATATCACAAATAAAAATAACAATCTAGGTACTCCCCCAAAATAACTAAAATATAAAAACAACAACAAAACCAAATAATCCAAAGATTGAATATACATAAAAATGTAAAAACTGAACATTAAATTTCTAATCAAAGGAATTAACTAAAAAAAATTATAATCAAGATCATATTGCTGCGGATATGAAGGAGGTGAAAGTGGGGAATTATCTGAAGAAATTTTCAGTGACACGTGAGGTTTTAATATTGCATTACTCTGTTGCTGTATGGTTGATAATTCTGTTAGCCTATGAGAAGAAGTAAGTGCTGTGGAAATGCTGGGAAATGAAGCTTGTTCTTGTAGTGAAAATGTTTGATAATGTATATGAGAGTATGCTTTAGAAGAATCATGTTGCTGTCGGCGTAAAATAGGTGTAGGTAAGTGCTGACTGGTGGCATATGTGGAAGTTGGGGGCACTGCCCAGCCTTGAAATGTGTTTTCGTAATATCTGCTTTTATTAAAATATGGCCTGGAAACAAGTAGCCAACACATTTAAAAGAACTTGGAATTTACCAAATTGTTTGGGCGCCATTGACGGAAAGCACATAATTCTGCAAGCACCAATTAATTCCGGCAGTGACTTCGTTAATTACAAGTTACAATTTAGTATAGTGTTGATGGCCGCCGTTGATGCAGATTATAATGTTATTTTTACGGATGTAGGGTGTCAAGGACAAATTTCAGATAGTGGAGTTTCCAAGGAAACCACACTATACAAAAATATATCAGATAACACTTTGACATTACCTCCACCAAAGCAACTTCCCCTATCGTCAAATGGAAATCCCGTTCTTTTTTGATGCTGATAGTGCTTTCGCGCTTGCTGAAAATCTAATGAAACCATATGCAGATCATGTCAAAGGGTCTCCGAAAAGAATTTATAATTACAGGTTAAGTAGAGGCCGTAGAGTGGTGGAAAATGCTGTCGGTATAATAAGTTCGATATTTAGAGTCTTAAGAAAACCAATGATGTTAGAACCAACCAAAGCAGAATTAGTTGTGTTTGCTATCATTCATTTACATAATTACTTACGAAAGCATTCACCAAACGCTTACACACCAAATACATCAATGGACTATGAAGTAGATGGAGTTTTGATACCGGGTTCCTGGCGAAATGATGAAACTATCACTTCCATGAATCCTCAAAGGAATATTCCTAGGCGAAGTCCGGCGTATCTCCATAAAATGAGTGATGAACTTGCAGATTATTTTCCTAATGAAGGGGCCGTTTCATGGCAAAATTCACATGCATAAATTGTAATGGTTAATTAACATGGTTTTGATAAACTTACTGTTTTCAGTCTCTGTCGAGGCTTATCTGTGTCTTTTAGAAATCGCATTGCTTCATATCCAAATCAACGGCTGGTGTACACTTTGTTACTACCTGTAGATAATATATATTTACTTTAATAAGTTATATAAACATAAATAAAATATATTTCAATCTGCAGTACAGACTTTTTTATAAAAGAATTAATAGAACTCATTTATAAAAACTAGAGACAAAAACGAAGTACGTCACGGGAATCGGCTGATTATAAAAGTTTTTACAAAAGTCAATTACATAGCTTGAGAAACAAAGAAGTTGTGAAGGTTTAGCATTTATAGAAGAGTCCAAAAATGTAATAACATACAGGATATTTCATTAGAAAAAAACACAATATTTTGGAATAACTTTTTCCGAGGCACCCTGTATAACAGAAAATAATTTTGAAAAATAATAGACGAAAGATCCTACCCATAGGTGGACGGTAAAATATACAGGAAAACCCTTTACAGGGTAATAGAATGATAAAGATGAAAACTTACCTCTTCCTGTACTTACAGATTACTTTTCTTTTCTTTTCTCTAAGTCGCTAATAAACTAATAATTTTCTTTTTGCAAATCCCATCTGTGATCCCGTCAGTCTCAAGCGCAGCTACGATTGCCCTCCACGAATCTCCCTTCCTGTCCGTTTTAAAATAATATTTATTTGTGGGATTCCATGAGTTTGGATGTTCTCTATACAATTCAATTAGTAGCGGCTGATTTTATTCTGTCCACATACTCGCGAGACAAAATTTCGTCACATCACATCACATATATCTTGTGCCGCCAGTTTCCTTGTGGTAGTCGTGTGATTCGTTTCTTTATTTGTTGACTATATTTTGTTAATTTCTCTATGTATAGAATAACGTAGTAAGAACACAGTTTGAATGTTGTGACCTTAGATCAAGTATATCATTAAAGTATAGTGTTTTAATTATATTTATTTAGCATAACTTTAGAAATAATAACCAGCTTTATTTCTACAACATAAAATGTGACATGAACGACATCACGTGTGCGCACGATTTCCCCTCACGTAATTTAATGTTAAGTTTACTAGGTATATTTTCTTCAACAGATGTCACGAAACTAAAATCGAAGGACGGAATTTATATCATATACGCCAGAAGATCTAAAACAGAAACGGAAAAAAGAGACGATAAAAGTAAGAAGGAAATAAAGAAAAAGGCTTTAGAGAAAGAAACTGTACGAGAATTTTTTGATGACTAGACAGAACAAAAGCTAAAAGGCAAACAGAAAAGGTTAGGGTTAGGGTTAGGGTTAGGGTCGTCTAATCCATATAAAGTAAATTTATCAGGTATCTGTGACGATTACGAGTTGGATGATCTTGAAAGCAGTACTGAAGTACCTTCCCCGCAAGCACTGTCGACCTTTAAACAGTTTTGCTCAGTCTGCGCAGAATCTAGCAAGGACAGCGAATTATGGATCGCCGAATCACGGGAAGTGCGCAGGCGTGGATATTCAAAAAAAATGGGAAATGTGATTTTTGCATAAACCAAAAATAAACCTAAAATAACCATGAGACTTTTTTCTTCCTATTATTTCAATGACGGTATTTATGCGCACCATTCTCCAACCCATCCGGCGCAAGTACAACTTCCACTTTGATTCAATAATTGTTAACTTGTTAACTATGCAGGAGTACTGTAAATATTACGTATCTTGATCGTTTTGATATATTTTCAGGTGTAACTGTTTCATCACAATTCCAATTTACGGGTAGGTGGGCACGGTTCCCCCATTTTCCCCTACATTCATTGCCGTGGAAATACCAGAATCAATGATGGCAGGTATCATGAAGTAGAACTTCAGAGCGGAAACGCTGCAACTGATGTTGTTAGGCAAAGGCCATAACCCACGCTTACGCCACTGCCCAAGTCATAAGGTCTATATTAAAGAAATAGCCCTCAAAGGCCCCAAAATAGAATCCAGGATGCAATTTGGGAAGAAATCATTCATAGTCGTATTTTTAGAGATGATAGACTAGTTGCCTATCGGACGGGCCAAATTTTGAAGTGGGATAGCAGAGGACGTCAAAGAGTTCACGGAATGCAAATTAAAACAACCATGGTACATGATGCAACAGGATTGTTACATTTGCTGCTTTAGAAAAGTCTATCAGGTCTGATTATCTGAATAGAAGGCAAATGTAGTGAGAAGAAAGGAAAGAAGAGAAACTAAAAAATAGTAGTAGAGCCGCGAGAACATAATACGTACCTGTAGGGCACCTTAGCATTTGCAGTTAGAGTTCGGACATCTTTTAGTGGATCTCGAACATAATTTTGTGATTTCATGCTATTAAAAACTTATTTTTGATCATATCCAAAATTGTACTGTTTAATTTTGTTTCTAATGAGAGCTGCCGACTTTGGTGTTTGCGAACTGGCGCTATTCCGGGATTTACAAGTGTCATGCTGAAAGTCTTTAGATATTCCTATGTTTAAACAAGTTTGAGCACGCAGCTATTGTTTCTAAACTTGTAAGTGCTTACACGCAAAGGCAGCGTTTGAATCGTTCAGTAGTTGCCTTGCCACGGTCTCGAATGCAAGTGTTGGCCGTATTTTAACGTGAAAATGGAACCGGGTAGTGGCGATTTTCGAGCCATTACTTTGTATGACTATAAAAAGGAACTAAAACAATCGGAATGTCACGGAAGTTTAGTGAGTTACTTTGGGGGACTCTGCCCCTTCTAGGCCACAGTTTTTAATTGGTTTGCTGAGTTTTAAAGGGGCCGGGTCTCGCTCGATAATGAACCTCGCACAGGTCGACCTCCCACTGTGTTACTCCGGAAACGGTAGAAGCTGTGCAAAATATAGTAAAAAAATATCGACATATAACCTACACTGAGATTGAGGCTTCTCTGGGGATTGGATCGGCAGCGGTCCAAACAATCATTCATGATCACCTTCGCCTAAAGAAGCGGTGTTCCATTGAGCAAAAAGCCACAGGAGTTGATTGGGCTAAGCTCATGCTTGAAAAATTTGATAATGGGTACAGTAAAAACACTTTTAATATCGTAACCGGAGACGAAACATGGTTATGCAAGAGCCGTCCAAAGACTGGTCTGCGGGGTATTCAATGGCACCACGACAACGCACCCGCCAACAGCGCCCTAGAACACACGATTTTTTTGCTGAACAGGGTGTCAAACTGTTGCCTCACACGAAATTGTCTTTCATAGGAGAGAATAGAAAACATATAGCTGTGTAATTCCAAGGCAGTTTGGATGAATATGCGCCAGAGAAACATTTGAGAAATAGTCTTCAAACCATAAGCAAGTTTATCTCCTGGTTTTTAGGCTAGGGACTATCTTGGGGTTCAATCGACAGGTATTGGGGTCTCCAGCTACCTCTCCATCGTTGATTCATCTAACAATTGTACAGCATTTATATGAACATTGTGGATTGTAAAAATTCTCCGTAAACAGGTTTTGGGAAGTTTATGTTGAAAATCATATAATGCATGGTTTACGACTTTTCTTGAGAATTCAATTGCATAGTGCATATCTTTGTTTCCCTCCCATCTCAAATTATACTGCAGCTTTTTGAAACAAAGAGTTGTAAATTCTTTGTTCATTCAAACGTACTTTCGTCTGCTTTATTCCTTGCCTGCACCATGTAGGTTTCAGATGAACAAATTAAATCACATTGTAAAACATATACAAGGGACATCTACTTCCATGCACAACTTCTATAGTGGACAGATATTAGAGTATGTACGCCCATCTA